>JAREIK010000533.1:0-107500 GCA_029783825.1 Sapria himalayana | reverse complement strand
TAGATAGATAAATAGATACACAAATAGATATATAGTTAGGTAGGTAGATAGTTTCATAGATAGATAAACAAATAGATAGATAAGCAGATAGATAGAAAGAAATATAGCTAGATTAGCAAATAGTCTTAAAAATATAGATAGATAGATATATAAATAAACAAATAGATAGATAGACAGGTGAACAAATAGACTTATATTCAGAAAGATATATAGACAAATATATAGTTAAATAGATTGCTATATAGAGAGATAAATAAGATTGACTAATAGAAAGATTGACAGATTGATAGTTATTTAGATAGACATATAGATAGATTGAGAGATTTATGGATTGATAAATAATAGAAAGATAGAGATAGATAAATAGATAAATAGATAGATACATAGATAGAGATATAGTTAGTTAGTCAGATAGATAAATAGACACAGAGAGAGACAAATTGAAAAATTGATCGATACAAATATAGATTGATACATATATAGATAGCTAGATAGATAATGGATAGATAGATAAACAGACACATAAAGAGATGTACAGATAGAAAGATAAAGATATATAAAGATAGAATAATAGAGAAATTCTTAGATTGGTAGATAGACAAATACACTGATAGACATTTATATAGATTGATTTTTAAATATATTGATAGGTAAATAGATCTACAAATAAAGATAAATAATTATATTTATAGATTGATATACAGATTGAAAAATCTACAAAAAGCTAGCTAGACAAATAGACAGATATACACATAGATAGAAAGATAGAAAGATATATTGAAAGACAAATATGTATTTAGACGGATAGATTGATAGATAGACAAATAAATAGAATTATAGATAGGTAGGTAGATAGAATATTGGAAAGATATATAGATAGATAGATATATAGATAAAATGATAGATAGATTGATAAACTCATAGACATATAGATAGAAAGATAGCTATATATATAGATAGATAGATAGATGGACATAGAGACAAATAGACATATAGATAGAAAGATAGCTAGATATTTTGATAGATAGATATATATATATATATATATGGACACAGAGACAAATAGACAGATATATAGATAGATAGATATACATATATATATTTATAAATTGATAGATAAATAGATAGACACATTAATAGATATATAGATATGTAGATAGGTATATAGACAGATAGAGAGATATATATATTAGATAGATAGATAGAAAGACAAATAGATAGATAGATAGACAAATTGATATAAAAACATATATACAAATAGACATTTATTTGATATATAGTCAAATAGATAGATATATAGATATATAGATATATATTATGATTTATAGACAGACAGACAGACAGATAGATAGATAGATAAATGGATAAACTGATAGTTTGATAGGAAGAAAGACAATTAAATAGTACGATAGAAAATAGACACATAGATAGATAGACAAATAGATTTTTAATTAGTTAGTAAATTAGACAGAAAGAAATATAAACATAAAGATAGATTAAGAGTTTGATAGATAGACACGGATAAATATACATCATAAAAATTTATACATCATAAAATTAGTTATTTTAGTCCTTATTAATATAATTTTTTTTTATATTTTTTTATTATTTTTTTATAATATCCTTTTTTTTATAATTTTACGAGGAGGATATATCTTTAAAGGATCACTCATCTATAGACCATTAACATACATTAATTAAAAAAAATTAAATAAAATATTAAAACTAATAATAAATTAAACAAAAATTAAATAATTAAAGATTGGCTAGGGAAACTCTATCGCTAAATCCGTCACTATATTTTAGATGTAATTAGCTAGGAAAATTCCATCGTTAAATCCATCGCTGTATTCTGGATGTAATTAGCTAGGAAAATTTCATCGCCAAAATCCATCTCTATAATCAGGATGTAATTAGCTATGGAAATTCCGTCGCTAAATTCGTCGCTATATTTCAGAATTTATATGTTGGAAATTTCAATCGCTAAAACCATCGCTATATTCTAGATTTTATTAGCTAGGGAAATACGTCGCTAAATCCATCGTTAAATCCATCGCTATATTCCAGATTTTATTAACTAGTAAACTTTCGTTGCTAAAAACATGGCTATATTTCGGGTTTTATTAGCTAGAGGAATTCTATCGCTAACTCTGTCGCTATATTCCATGTTTTATTAGCTATGGAAATTTCATCACTAAATTCGTCGATATATTCTAGGTTTTATTATCTAGGAAATTACCGTCACTAAATCTGTAGCTAAAATCTCTGCTTTTCTTGAGTGGAATTTAGGAAAAAACTCTGTCGGTAATCCGTTGCAAATTTTTATTTCATTGAAAAAGCATAGATTTCTTGCTAATCCCTTAGTTAAATGAACATTTTCTTGTAGTGAAATATATATATGTAACTCTTTTATAAATATTATATAGTATGTATATCACATTTATATAAACATTATAAATATTATATATTTATATAAAATTTATATGTTATATAAATGTTTAAAATATGTATACATATTTTATATGTTATATAAATGTTATCTAAATGTTATATAAACAATTATATAAATGGATAGTGTTATGTAAATGTTGTATAAATATTTATAAACATTTATACATATGTATAAATAGTTATATATAACATTATATGTTTATATAAACATATCAATGTTTATATATAATGTTATACATTTATATTTATTAAAGTATAGACATTTATTTTGTATTGTCATACGATTATATAAACGTATAAAAGTTTTTATATAATGTTAATTTTTATAATATTTTTAGAGACAATAAAAATATAACCCATATATTTCAACCACATTAATTTGATCTCTCATTCTTCTATGAGAAATCAAATTTAATTAAGTATTTCTAGTCATATTACTATTGATGTATCACAATAAAATATAATCCATTCAAAAATAAAAATATAATTATCTCAAAAAAAACATCATTAAAACAAAATCATTATATAATATATATTAGTCATATAAATTTTAAATTTCTAATTAATTTGATTCATAAATTCATGATATGACTTAAATAATAATCTAAATTAGGCTTCAATTTTATGCAAATGCTTTAAAATCAAAATATAATTGCAACTAATAATGGCAGGGTGGTTTGGTTGGTAGGGTATTGAATTCACAACTACTAGAAGATTGCGAGTTCGATCCTAATTCCTAACTAGCTATCAATATCATCATTTGTTTGGCCAATAATTAATTCCTCTTGTGGTTCAGGTAGATTGCCCTTGGTCAGATACCACCAAATTATATATATACACACTCACACACACCCACGCACACACACACACACACACACATATATATATATATATCTATATGCACACATACATATATATATATATATGTGTGTGTGTGTATGTGTGTGTGTATATCTATATACACATATATATGTCTATATACACACATATACATATATATATATTTGTCTACACACACACATATCTATATACACATATATATTTATAAACACACACACACACACACACACACAAATATATATATCTATATACCTACATATATATATATCAATATACGTACATATATACATATCTATATACATACGTAAATATATATGTATATATCTTTATATCTATATACATACTTACATACATATATATCTATATACATACTTACATACATATATATCTATATACATACATACATATATATATATACATACATACATATATATCTATATATCTATATACATACATATAATCTATGTTAATGTCAATTCATTTAAAGCAATCAATGTTGATAACTATAATAAAAAATGACATTTAATTAATCAATTGAGCTTGGTTTGTATAAACATGTATGTGTACTCAATGCCCAAGTTTCTTGGCTAACATAAGGTTAGAGAAAGGTATATAAATATATCTCTCAACAAATCTTGCCATTGATATATCAAAGAGGTCATATCTAATTGTCTTGAACCCGATACTTATTGCTTTTGAGCGAATAAATGTATCATCGCATCAAAAACATGATCTATTTTAATTTTAATTTAAGCAAAGCAGTCAATATCGATGTACTATCATTAAAAATGGCATTGAATCTATCAGTTGAGCTTGAATATAAATCAGGGTACAATAGTGTGTGCATTTTGAGGAGAGATGTAAAGGAAATGTACCTGAAGAATGTTCTCTAGCTCTTTGAATACAAAGATAAAAACTCCATGAGACTTACCATGTGAATAAAATTTCGAATCATCTTCTCTTTAAAAAATAGATTATATTTTTTATAAAATAATACTACCCGAGGGTAAATTTTCCAGGCCACTTCCAGCTAGGACATCTCCTCATCAAATGCATAAAAAGTTTCCAAAACTTTAGGTGCACTGGCAAACTGCATGAACCTTCAAAAGAAAAAGTGACAATAAACTTTGGTTAGAAAAACAATAGGTGGGTCTTGTTTGTAACATTTTGAGTGTTCCTTTGGTAAAGTAAGTTTAATGATCTTAGAATTGATCTGTTTTGACCTCGAGTGAAGAGCCTGCAAGGCCTCTCAGTGATTCTATGACTTTTAACTTACTCACAAATGACTTTAAAAGACTAGTATCAAGCTTCTCTGTCTTCCCATTGCTCTTGATGAACAAAGAACACCTACAATGAACAAAAAATCAATGAACATATACATACATATATATCTAGAGAGAAAGAAAGATAAAGAAAGGTAGAGAAAGATTATATATGCACATGTAGAAGATATTAAATCATTATAATTAAAAAATCTAACAATGATGATTTATGTGATAGTTGGAGCACAACATAGTTTATGGGTGTATTTGCATTCATATTCTCCAACTATATGTACTTCCTCTTATTTCAATAACTTTTTTTATATTCATTTATACTTATACCAAATGAGAATATTAAGCATGTGGTGTAGATCCTGGAAAATGCAAAAATAAAAAAAATGAAAAAAGATGATCAAATCAAATTTTGAATATTACGGTGCAAGACTAAAACAACATGTATAGAATCGCAAGCCCAATTGAGATGAAAAAAAAAGAATAGCTAAATATGTAGAATTCAAATTCCAAATTAGAAACAAAACTTAATGAAAAATATAGTAGTGATCAACTGAGAAGAAAAAGAAAATACATATATGATACCATCAATACTAAAACTAATTATAAAATCCAAATCAAAGAAGATTAGTTTCTAAGAAATGCTCATATTCTTCTAACATAAACTTGAATGCCAAGCCAGATGAACCACATGATATTCATTCAGAAAAAAAGAAACTATGATTTGTTGGGAATCAGAAACTAGATTATCAGTTAATGATAGATTGTACACCGACAACCTACATTATAGCAATATTCAAGTGAAACAGATACATCACATTAGAATCAGTTTATGAACTTGAGTTACTTTGTTTTGAAACCACGTGCTCCTATAGTCCCGTTTCACTTCTCCTCTCTTCCTCTTCACAAAGATAGATAAAAAGGTTTTAGTGCTTGAATGCCTTAGCATTTTTATATTTTACGGAAACTATAAATAAAAAAATGAATTTAAATATATAAAAAAAATAGACAAATATATAAAACTAAAATAAAATAATAAAAATTTAAAAATATAAATAAAAAAAAAGAAATAGATTTTTATTTAACCATATATGATATTATTTCATAAATAGAAAATAATAATATATTATAATAAAGTATTTCGTATATATATATATATATTATAAATTTTTATGAATTCAATTTATTTTTTATAAATATCATAAGAAATAATTATATAGGCATTAAATTTCATATTATTTGATATAAAAGTATAATTTATAAAATTCTAAAAATTACTTAAAGTGAGAAGTTTAATAAAATAAGTTATATTTATTATTTTAATAAAAATGAAATATTAAAGTTAATAGAAAAGATCTTATTCAATTTCTTTTATACTTAGAAATTTAGTAGGGACAAAATATACAATTTAAATTCAATTCAACTTAAGGTCAGTTTGGTAGTACTTTTCAAAAGTATTTATAGGGATAAAAATTAAGTGTTTTTAGGACAAGGACAAAAAATTTCATTAGTAATATTTTAATTAACTCTTTTAAAATCCTAAAAAAATAATTGAAGCGTTCTTTTAATAACCACACTGACATATTTATTTTTTAAATCTTCAAAATTTGTTTGATGTAATTAAAACATCTATGTATTTATCTTTAAATATCAATTTATTGTTTTTAAATTTTATGAAATATTTAATTTTTTTTATAATTCAAAAATTTTAAATCTTCTAGTAAATATTTTTTAAAAAATTCCTATAATCATAAAAATATTCTTTTTTAAAAAAATATAAATATTTACTTGTTTATTCATTAATTCAAATATTTTTATAATTTTATTTATTTACTCATACAATTAACTATTTTAGTTTTATATTAGTAATAATTTTAATGTATGTTTATTTATTAATTAAAATATCTTAAAAAATGATTATAATTATATAAATAATTATTTAATGTTTTTTAAATACAAATATTTAAATATCATAATTATATTTTTTGAAAAAATATTTTGGATAATTTTTTTAAAATTTTATAATCATAAAAATAGTTTTTTAGCCTATATTAATATAAATTATTTATTTATTATATCTTATTTTTATTATTATATGAGAAGAATGTGACCCTCAAGGATTGCTCATCTATAGACCATGACAAACCTTTAATATATGAAATTACATAAAATATTAAAAAAATTAATATAAGAAAAATTAATACAATAAAGATTTGAGATGAAAATTATCCCAAGCCAAAATAGCAAGAAAAAAAAATCATATCTAGATACATATATTTTGTGAAAATTATCATTTAAGGAATAATCGCTAGTAAATAAATATAAAATCATTAAGAAAAATTTCAGAATAATATTTAGCGAGGGATTTATCTTTAATTAATTAGCAAGGGAAAATCCAAATTTAAAGTTATTGCTAAAATGCCCAGCATTCTTTGTGTGAAAATTTACGATAATATTAGCTAGTAACAATTTTCAATCAAATATTTTGAAATCTAATCCATCACAAATCCATTGATAATTTATAATTCAATGTAAAATCAAACATCTCTTAATATTCTCTAGCTAATGCCAAGATATTTAACTTGAGATTATTTCCCTAGCTAAATTTCATAGCTAAACAAATGTTTTTTTATAGTGAAATAGACATATAGATAGATAGATAAATAGAAAGAAATATAGATAGATAGATAGACAAATAGATAAACAGACAGATAGATAGACAAACAAATACATAGATAGATAGATAAATAAATAGACAGATAGATAGATAAATAGATAGACAGATAGATAGACTAATTGATAGACTTATAGATAAACTAATAGATATATAGAGAGATAAATAGATAGATAGATAGATTGTTATATAGATATAAAGATATATAGACAGTATAGATATATATATATATATATATATATGGATAGATAGATAGACAAATAGATCGATAGATAATAGATAGATAGATAGATAGACATATAGATAAATAGATAGAAAGATATATAGATAGATGGATACATAGATAGATATAAAAATGCTAGATAGATAAATTGATAGATAGATAAACACATAAATAGATAGATCGATAAATAAATAGACAGATAGATAAACAAAAAGAGAAACAAAAAGATAAACAAAAAGATAAACAAAAAGATAAACAAAAAGATAGAAAGATACATAGACAGATATATTGATAGATAGATTTATAGATAGATAGATAGATAATCAAATAAATATATAGATAGATAGACAGATAGGCATATAGATAGATAACAGACAGATAGATATACAGATAGATAGGTAGATAAATAGATAGAAAGATAGATAGAAGATAGTTAGACAAATAGATAGATATATATATATATATATATATATATATACACACACACACACACACACAAATAGATAGATAACAAACAAATTGATATACAGATAGATAGATAGATAGATAGATAAATAGATTGATAGATAGAAATATAGATAGAAGATAGTTATACAAATAGATAGACAAATAGATAGATAGATATATATATATATATATATATATATATATATATATATATATATATATATAGACAGAGAGATAGATAGATATATTGATAGAGAAACATATAGATAGACATATAGATAGACAGATAGATATATACATCGATAGATAGACACACAGACATATAAACAAATAGACAAATAAATAGATAGGAAAACAAAAAAAAACAAGAGATAAACAAACAATTAGGGAGGCATACGGTCAATCATGTAGGCAGACAAACAGATTGACACATGGATAGAGGGATAGACAAATAAATAGAAAGACAGATAAATAGGAAAATACATAGATAGATATATAGATAGTTATATAGAATAAATTCATACATAGATTGATATATCGATAGTTATATAGGTTGATTCACAAATTAAAAGAAAGAGAGATTGTTAGATAGACAAATAGATAAACAAATAGATAGACAAATAGATAGATAAATAAAGACATAGATAGATAGATAGTTATATAGTTAGATAGATAAAAAGATAGATAGATAGATAGATAGACAAATACATACATAGATAGATAGACAGTTAGATAAATTGATTGATAGATAGATAGATTGATTGATATACAGAATGATAGATTGATTTATATATAGTTTGATAGGTATTTTCATAAAAAGATTGAAGGATAAACAAACAGATAGATATACAAACAGATAAACAAATATATTAATAGATAGAAAGATTGATAGACATATTAATAAATAGATAGATTTATTGATTAATTGATAGAAAAGACACTCAAGCTGGTAGACAATTAGGCAGGCAGGCAGACAAACCAATAGACAGACAAACAGATAGACAAGTTGACACATAAATAGAAATATAGATGGATAGAAAGATAAATCGATAGATAGTTTGATAGATAGATTACCATATAGATTAATAGACTGATAGATATATAAATTAATTCACAGATAGATAGATAGATTGATTGATTGATAGATAAATCGATAGATAGACAGATAGAAAGTTAGATAAAAAGATTATAAGACTGTTAATATACAATAGATAGAGATATAGAGAGATAGATATATAGACATATAGATAGATAGAGAGATGAGAGAAAGATAGACAAATAGATACATAGATAGATATATAGATACATAGGCTGATAGATAGATAGATACATAGATCGAAAGATAGATTTAAAGATAGATTGATAGATAGATTGTAGACAGATTG
The DNA here is from genome assembly GCA_029783825.1 of Sapria himalayana. Classification (NCBI taxonomy): domain Eukaryota; kingdom Viridiplantae; phylum Streptophyta; class Magnoliopsida; order Malpighiales; family Rafflesiaceae; genus Sapria; species Sapria himalayana. Next base: position 98,206 of record JAREIK010000533.1, on the reverse strand, counting down.
ATAGCAAATTGATAGATATATAGATAAACTAATTGATAGACTGATAGATAGATTGTTAAAAAGATTGCTGAACAGATTGATAGATTAATTTGATAAAATGATAGATAGATATATAGATAGATAGATAGATAGATAGAAATAAAGAAGGATAGATCAATCGAAAAATTATTAGACAAATAGATAGATAGATACATAAATAGATATATAGATAGTTAGACAAATAGATAGATAGATACAGAGACAAATATATAGATAGATAGATAGATAAAGAGATTGATAGAAAGATAGATAGTTAGTTAGATAGAAAGATAGATAGATATATATATATAATTAGATAGATAGAGATATATAGATATATAAACATATATATTGATAAATAGATAGATAGACAGATATAAGCACAAGAATATATACAAATAGATAAACAAATAGATAGATATGAATGACACACAGAAAGACAAATAGAAAAATAGGAAGGCAAATAGTCATGAAGACAGGTAGACAAATAGATAGACATATATATAGACCCACAAAAAAACAAACATATAGACAGACAGACAGATATATATATATATATAATTTATATATATATAGATTGATAGATGGAATGATCGAAAAATATATAGACTGATAGATAGACTAATAGATATATAGATAGATAAACAGATAGATAGATAAATAGATATAGATATATATATATATATATGGTATAGATAGATAGATACATATATATATATACATATATATATATACATATATATATATACATATATATATACATACATATATATATATATATACATATATATATATATATATGGATAGATAGATAGACAGACAGATAGATAGATATATAGACAGATAGATAGATAGATACATAGATAAATAACTTGATAGATGGATAAACACATAGATAGATAGATTGACAGATAGATAATCAAATAGATAGACAAAAAGATAGACAGATACATAGATAGTTATATAGATAGATAGATTTATAGATAGATAAAAAAATAAATAGATAGATAGATATACAAACAGATAGATAGACAGACAGATAGTTAGATAACAGACAGATAGATATACAGATAGATAGATAGATAGATATACAAATTGATAGAAAGATAGATAGAAGATAGATAGACAAATAGATAGATAAATAGATAGATATATATATATATATATATATATATATATATATATATATATATATATATATATATACAGAGAGATATGAAGATATATTGATAGATAGAGGTATAGATAGACAAATATAGACTACATCGATAGATATACACACATACATATAAACAAATAGCCAAAGAAATAGATAGGAAAACAAATAAAAAAACAATATATAAACAAACAATCAGGGAGGCATAAGGTTAATCCGGTAGGCAGAAAAATAGATTGACACATAGATAAAAAGATAGACAACTAAATAGTTAGACATATAGATAGACAAATACATAGATATATATATATATATATATATATATATATATATATATATATATAGTTATATAGATAAATTCATACATAGATTGATATATCAATAGTTAGAGATATTGATACAAAAATTGAAAGATAGAAAGATAGTTAGATAGACAAATAGATAGATAAATAGATACATAGATAGATAGATATATATATATATAGTCAGATAGTTAAAAAGATAAATAAATGATAGATAGATAAACAGATATAAGATAGATAGATTTATAGTTATATAGATAGACATGATTGATTGATTGATTAACATAATGATAGATAGATTGATATATATATTGATAGGTATTTTCATAGAGAGATTGAAGGATAGACAAACATATTGGTATACAAATAGATAGAAAAATAGATCAATAGATAGAAAGATTAATAGACAGATAAATAGATAGATAAATAGATTAATTGTTTGATAGATAGAAAGAGAGATAGACACTCATGGGGTAGACAATTAGGTTGGCATTCAAACAAACAAATAGACAAACAAACTGATAGACAAATTAGCACATAAATAGAAATATAGATAGATAGAAAGACAAATAGATAGATTGTTTGATAGATAGATTAATAGACTGATAGATATATAAATTAATAGACAGATTGATATATTGGTAGATTGATAGATAGATAGATAGACAGACAGATCGATAGATTATTTGACTAATAAATATACAATAGATAGACGTATAGAGAGATAGATAGATAGATAGATATATAAACATATAGATAGATAGAGAGATGAGAGAAAGATTGACAAATAGATACATAGATAGATATATAGTTACATAGGTAGATAGTTAGATAGATAAATAAACAATTAGAAAGATAGATTGAAAAATCAATTGAAAGATAGTTTGATAGACAGATTGTAGACAGATTGATATACAAATAGATAGACTAATATATAGACCAATTGATAGACTGATAGATAGATAGATTGATAGAAAGATTGATAAATAGATTGATAGAAAGATCGATAGATAGTTAGATAAATAGATAGATATATATATATATATATATAATTAGATAGAAAGAGATATATAGATAGATAGACATATATATTGATAAATAGATATATAAACAGATATAAGCACATGCATATATATAAATAGACAAACAAATAGATCGATAGACATTTTGACTGACACACAGATAGATAGATATACAAATAGAGGTGTCAAATGTGACGGGTCGGCCCGGCCCGGCATGAGGCACAGCATGGTCCGCCCGTGCCTGGGCCGGCCCAGCACGTTTTTAAACCATGCCCGGGCCCGTGCTGTGCCCGGGTCAGGCACGGGCCGTGCCGTGCCGGCCTAGCCCGGCACGGCTCATGTCGAGGAACAGCATGGTGGCACGGGTTCTTCCCGTGCTGGTTAGGTTTCACACGGGCACGCGTGAGCGTGACTCGGCCCCTCCCGAAAAAAACCCGCGGGTCGGGTCTGATTGGACCCGACCCGCGGTCCCGATTTCGACCCAATCCCAACGCGAAAAAAAATTTAAAATGTTATTCATTTTCAGCCATTGGATTCACCTCCAACGGCTAGGGGGTAGAATCCAACGGTCCTCGTGATTCTGCCCCCTAAATATATATTAAAAATTCAAAAAAATATAAAAAAATATCATTTTTTATAAAAAATTAATATCTTTAATCTATAAATTCTACCCCCCTCCCTATAACATTTATGTTTTTCAAAAACATATATCCTCTCAAAACTCTCTCTCACATAAACCGTGCATCTCTCTCTTGGGCCTCGGGATTTTGCTTTCGGCTTGGATTTTCATGAAACATGACTTGAGTTTTGAATATCAGAGCTTGCTACGGTGCACCTTGCACGTGACTGACCTCATTGCATTTTATCGGGCAATTTATATTACGTTTTTTTTTCACTTTCTCTCTCTAAAGTTTCTCTCTCTAGAAAAAATTAGGAAAAAAATAAAAAACATTAAAAATGACAAATACACCTAACACGTATTTAAATTTGGAAAATGAAAATGTTAGTGTTACACAGAGGTCTTAGGCTGCTGAAACATTGGTTTCTCCAGTTGTCTCAACCCAAAGTTCTAAAAAACAAAAAACTAGGAGGACTTCTGTAGTTTGGACTCATTTTAAAATCATAACACAAAAAAATGTTAGGGGTAAGGAACAAGAAATGACACCGTGCAAATATTGTATGGGACTTAGAGGTGTCAAACGGGCCGGTCCGGCCCGGCCCCGCACGAGGCATGGCACGGTTCGGCCGTGCCTGGGCCGGCCCGGCACGATAAAAAAACGTGCCCGGGCCCATGCCATGCCCGGGCGAACAAACCACGTGCCGGGCCGTGCCTTGGCACGGCACCCCGGCACGCGTGCCTGCGTCGTGAGTCGCGACTCACGATTCACGACTCACGAGTCAGGACTCACGGTCACGACTCACTGAGTCGTGACTCGTGACCCAACCGGGCCCCGCCCCCGGTAAAAAGACCGTGGGTCGGGTCCAAACAGACCCGCCCCGCCCCGCCTGCCCTGCCTTGCCGTGCGCCCGTGCCCGAGCGGGCCAGCACGGCACGGCACGGTAGCACGGCTGGGCACGTGAAAAACGGGCCGTGCCGTGCTGGGCCGGCCCGTTTGACACCTCTAATGGGACTATTAATATGCAAGAGTTCATTTGAGACTGGCCACCTTAAGAGGCATGCTGAATTATGCACCAAAAAACATGGACCATTAGATCCTAGGCAAACCCAACTTGGCACTACATTTTTTGAGACTGGATCGAGTCCAGTCTCAAATTTTACTCCCTTCATATACTCCAGCGAGTTGGGTAGGGACGGCATGGCCAGGCTCATCACATTGATGGGTCTTCCGATTAGATTTTCGGAAGATCCGAGGGTAGTGCGCATCATGCAAACTTATTTTTAGCCTTCCTATCGTAGGATTCCTAGGTCCACATCTAGGAATGACATACTAAAGATATATAAGTTGGAAAAACAAAAAATTATTAAGGAATGTATGGCATATAGTGGAGTGGTGTCCGTGACGTCCGATATATGGACAAATCACGATGATTCTTCTTATACATGTCTCACGAGTCACTATGTAGATTCTAACTGGACAATCAATAAAAAAATTTTAGGATTCACTGAGATTATTCATCCTCATGATGGCCTGCCCATTTTTGAGTGTATGATGAAAATCTTTAGGGAATATAAAATTCAAAATAAAATTTTTAGTGTCACATTCGATAACGCTTCTAATAATGGAGTAGCGATCAATATGTTTGTTAGGAATATTAGAGACACACCATTAGGAGAGATCTTTCATGTCAGATGCATGTGTCACATGATTAACCTGATTTTTCAAGTGGGTATGAAGGTGTGTTCCCCCACGTTGGATAATATATGCAATGCACTAAAGTATATTCGCACTCCTCGCAGACAAAAGAGTTTGGTACTCTTTGTTTGTCTGCGAATCTTAAGAAGAAGAAATTCCAATCGGATGTGAGACATCGTTGGAATTACAAGTACCTGATGTTGGAATCATGTGTTGGATACGAACACGTGATATCCGACTACATCAATAGTAAGAGTGACGAACTTATTATTGACGACACTGACTTGGCTTCAGAAATTTCATAAATGAAATTCCTGAAGATATTTTATGACACGACGAACATGTGTTCGTCGGTTTATACGCCCACCACTTGCATTGCACTCCGGTGCATATGCAACATTAGTAGCATGTTTAGGAAGTATCGAGCTGACCCGACGCTTAGCCATATGGTTGCAGAGATGGAGACCAAGTACTTGAAGTACTGGTCCACTGTTCCATCTCTTTATTGCCTCGCTGCATGCATGGACCCTAGGGCTAAGGTGGAAGGGGTAGAAAATACACTGACTTTCATTTCCTCGTGCATGAACCTGGAAGAGCCACTTGAAGGGTTCATTCACGAGAAGTTGACTGACATATTCACATACTACGATACTAGGTATAGTGGTGGTGGTGAGACTGTGATTACGAACATTGATACCTTGTTCGGAGATGACGATTATTCCATTTAGCTAGCGAGGGGGAAACGTAGGGGTGGACCATCACATAGGAGCGAGATGTCTCGGTACTTAGATACCGATTACTGCTCAATCTTATCACATTCTGATACTAAGAATCTTGATTTATTACAGAGGTAGAAATCATATGAGTCCATCTATCCCGTGCTATCTAGGATGACACGGGATCTACTGACTCCTCCGGTGTCGAGCATAGCATCGGAATCTGCTTTTTCTGTTGCAGTGAACGTGATTTCGGATAGGAAATCGAGATTACATCCACATATGGTTGAGGCCTTGGCATGTTTGAAGGATTGGGAGGAATCGAGGTTTAGCATCCATGATCGTGTTGGAGCTGGGACTAGGATAGACACTGCAGTCACATCCACATCCACTACGATGGCGGAGGAGTTGATTGCCGATGATGATGATCCATATGATACTGATCTTGATGTTGCGGCTGATGATTCTCATGATATGCCGATTGAGGATTGATGATGGTCTGCTGTTTTTTTTTTCGATGTTTTTTTATTGATTGTATTTGTACGCTTTGTTTGTATGTTGTTTTGAAACTTATACTTGTTTTGTTCGGTTCGGACCATCGGTTTCAAATGGATGATTGGTAATTTTTCATTTGTATTGTTTAATTTTTTTTAATTTTTATTTTTACTAACATAATTTTTTGATTTATTTTTTTTACTATTTAAATTTTATTTTAAAAATTAATAACTTTAATATATAATTAATAAATATAATAAAAGCTAAACTAATTTGAATTTGATAAAAAAAATAAATTGCTAAACTTTGTTTTTTTATTTAATTTTTATTTTTAACATTTTTAAAAATATTTATATTTAATACTCTACACTTAAGCAATACAATTTACAATATATAAATTTTTTTTTTAAAAAAATATATTCTACCTAGCCGTGCGGCCTACCTCCCTCTCTCTCAGTCTTGGGCTCAGCCGCTCGAGTCTGCGGTCTGCCTCTGCCCTGGCCTATTTGGCCAGGCCGGGCCCGAGCGGGCCAGGCACGGCATGGCACGCCCTGCCGTGCCTACGGGCAGTGTAGGGCCCGGCTCTTTTTAAACAGTGTTGGGCCCGGCCCGGCACGGTAGCACGATCGTGCCCTTATAAAACGGGTCATGTCGTGCCGGGCCAGCCTGTTTGACACCTCTATATACAAATAGGCAGACAAATAGTCATGAAGATAGGTAGACAAATAGATAGACATATATATAGACACATAGACAAACAAACATATTGATACATATATATATATACTAATTGATAGATGGAATGATAGATTGATAGATAGAAAAATAAATAGAGAGATATTAAGATAGAAAGAAAGAAATAATTAAATAAATATATATATATATATATATATATATATATATATACTGATAGATAGATAGATCCATAGATAGATACATAGATAGTCAGATATATTAATATGTCGATAGATAGATAGATAAAAAGATAGACAAACAAATAGAAAGATAGATTGATAGACAAACAAATAGACATACAGATATATAGAAAGATAGATAGACAAATTAGTTTAAGGATTGATAAACAGATAGATAGACAAATAGATAGACACATAGATAAACAAATAAATAGTTAGATAAATAAATAGATAGGTAGAAAGATAGATATATAGATAGACAGACAGACAGACATATAGATAGTTAGATAGATATACAGATAGATATACAAATAAATAAATAAATAGGTAAATAGATAGACATGCAGACAGGCACATAGATAGATATATAGATAGATAGATATTAAGATAAACAAAAAAATATATAGATTGATATTAAGATAAACAAAAATATATATAAATAGATAGACAGATAGATAGATAAATAAATAGATAGATAGATAGATAGATAGATAAATATACAGATAGATAAATACATAGATAGATTTATAGAAACAAAGATAGATAGATAGATAGATAGAAAGTCGGATAGATAATTAGATAGATAGACATATAGCTAGATAGATAGTTAGTTAGATAGATAAATAGATTGATAAATAGACAAATAGAATGATCAAATGATAATAGATTAATATATGGATTTATAGACAAAATGATTGATAGATAGATAGATAGATATACAAATAGACAGAAAAACAGCTAGATATATAGAAAAATAGACAAATAGAGACAAAGACAAATAGATAAATAGATGGATAGACATTAAAGTTGGTAGATAGTAAAGTAGGCAGGCATGCAAACAAATTGATAAAAAAATAGACCCACAAGTTGAATGATAGATAGATATATAGATAGACAGATAGATAAATAGTTTGTAAGATAGATTAATCGACAGATAGATAGATAGATAAAAATAAAGATAGATAGATTGATATATAGATTAATAGATAGATTTATAAATAAATTAAATTTAAAATAGATTGATTGATTGATAGCCATATTGATAGATTGATTGAGTGATAGATTGATAGATAGGTTCAAAGACAGATTGATAGACATATTGATAGACAAAAAGATAGACAAAAAGATAGACAAAAAGATAGATAGTTTGATAGATAGATATACATATAGATAGATAATACAATTATTAGAAGGGTAGACAAATATATAGATATATAGATAGATAGAAAAACAAAGAAATAGATAGATAGACAAATAGATAGACAAATAGACATATAGATAGATAGTCATGTAGACAAATTATTGATAGAAAGATTGATTGATAGATTGATAGACAGATCGATAACTAGACAGATAGACAAACATAAAGATATACAAACATACAGACAAATAGATAGATAGACAGAAAGAGAGAGACACATTGATAGATAGGCATACAAATAGAGATATATATACTCAAGCAAGCAGATAGTCAGGTAGGTAAGAATATAGAAAAATAGACATACTAACTGATAGACAAATAGACACATTGATAGGAAGACAAATAGATATAAAGACAAATAAAAAGATAGTTTGATAGACAAATTAATATAATGATTAATAGACTGTTGATATAAAATTGATAGATAGATAGATAGACAAATAGATTGATTGATAGCTAGTCAGATGGATAAATATATTGAAAGAGACAAATAGATATATAGATAGATAGAATTAAAGACATATAGATAGATAATTATATAGATAGATAGTTATATAGAAATAAAGATAGACAAATAAATAGACAGATTGATTGATTGATTGATAGAATGATTGATAGATTGATAGACAAAGTGATAGATAGATTTATTTCAATATTGATAGAAAGATTGATAAACAAATTGATAGATAGATTTATTTCAATATTGATAGATAGATTGATAGACAAATAGACAAAATACAAACAAACAAACAGATAGATAAATAAAAATTTAGATACACAAAGAGATTGAGAGACAAACTAATAGAGAGATGGAGAGTCGGGTAGGTAGTCAGTCTACATAGATGTAGATAGACAAATAGACAAATAAACTGATAGATAAATAAACACATAGATCGAAAGATATATATATATATATATATAGATGGATTCATAGAGAAATATTATTATAGAGATAAAGATAAATAGATAGATAGAATGATTGATTGATTGATAGTTATATATATGTACAAGTAGATAGATAGATAGGTAGAGACACAAACAAAAAAATAAATAGACAAATAGATAAATAGAAAAATAAATAGATAGATGGATAGTCAGGTAGGTAGATAGACAAATAGAAAGAAATATAGATAGACAGTCACACAAACAAATAAATAGATATATAGATAGATAAACAAATAGATATACAGATAGATATATAGTTTGATAGATAGGTTAATAGATTGATTGATACACCAACAGATAGAAGATTGATAGACATATTGATAGAAAATTGATAGACAGACAGATAGTTAGATAAAAAAATAGATACACAGATAGATAGTTAGATAGATAAATTGATAGACAAATAGATAAACAGACAGATAGACAAATAGATAGGTAGATAAATAAATAGATAGAGAGATAGAAAGAAAAATAGATAGACAGAGAGATTGATAGATAGAGAGATATAAAGATATTTAGAAAAATAGATAGATAGAGAGATATAAAGATATTTAGAAAAATAGATAGATAGAGAGACAGATAGATAAACATATAGATAGACATATAGATCGACACATAGATAGATTAACAAATAGATAGATAGATAGATCAATAGATAGAAAGATAAATAAATAAATAAATAGAAATAGAGACAAATAAATAGATAAACACATAGATAGATAGATATATAGATAAGCAGGGTGACATTTAGTCAGACAAGGATACACACATACATACATATAGATAGATATACATACAAACAAATAAACAAATAGATAGATAGATAATGAAATAGATAGATGTATAGATAGGTTGATAGATAGATTAATAGACCTATTGATTGCCAGATAGATACATAAATAGATACACATATATATAGATTGATATATAGTCCGATAAATAAATCGATAGATAAACCATTAAATAGATAGATAGATAAATATATCGATAGATAAATACACATATTGATAGATAGAATGATTTCCAGATTAGTAGATAGATTGTTAGGCAAATTGATTGATAGATTAATATATAGATTGATTAGCATTCAGATAGACATACATACAAATATAAAAACACATATACAAACAGATAGATAGATAGATATACAGACTTACAGATAGAGAGATAAACAAACATGTAGGCATGCATTCATGCACGCACGTAGATAAACAAATGGATAGACAAAAAAATAGATAAATTAATATACATAAAGGAAGACAGATAAATAGATAGATAAATATATAGATAGTTTGATATAAAGATAATTACATAGATTAAAAGACTAATAGATAGACAAATTGATAGACAGATTGATAGACTTCTAGATATATAGATAGGTAAATTCACAAATAGATTGACAGATAGATAGTCATATATATAAATAGATAGAAAGATAGATAAATAGATAGATAGATATTTAGATTGAAAGATAGACCAATAAATTCATAGATAAAATGATTTATAGATAGATAGATAGATAGGAAAATTAATAGAAAGATTAATAGACAGATCGATAGATAAATAAATAGAGATACATAGACAAATAGATAGACAAAAAGATAGATATATTATTAGAAATATAGATAGATAGATTGATTGATTGACAAATAGATTTATAGATAGATAGATAGATAAATTGACAAATAGATAGATAGATAGTAGATAAATATACAAAGAGATAGACAGATAGATAGTTAGTTAGTTAGTTAGACAGATAGATTGTCAGAAAGATACAAAAATAGATAGATAGATAGATATACAGATAGATTGACAAATAGAAAGAATGATTGATTGATTGATTGGTAGATAGATAGTTAGATAGATAGATAGACAGATAGATAGATATATAGTATATAGATAGAAAGACAAACAGATCGATAGATTGATAGATAGATAAATAGATAGATAGATAGTTAAGTAGATAGATAATAGATAGACAAATAGATAGACAGACAAAAAAATAGAAAAATTGATAGGTAGATAGATAGATTGACATATTGATAGACAAACAAATTGATAGAAATGCAGATAGTTAATTAGTCAGTTAGTCAGGCAGGCAGACATTCATGTAGGTAGGTAGATAGACAGACAAATAGAGAAATAGATAAATAGTCAAACATACAAACAAATAGATAGATAGTAGAAAAGCAGATATATAGTTAGTTTGATAAATAGATTAATTGAAAGAATGATAGAGAGATAGATAGATTGACATAATGATAGATATATTGATAGAAAAATAGATAGACAGATTGATAGTTAGATAGATAGATAGCACTGCAGCGTGTCGTGATGGGCTTTGGGTCGGGACTGGGTCGCCTCACCCATTTGACACTTATAGATGAAATCTCTTTGATTTTTATGGGTAAGATAATTAAGTTATTAACATCTCATAAATTATGTGTTAAGTGAGAATTTTGCGTGTTATATATTATATTTTTATAATCCATAAGCTCAATTGCTTAAACTTATAAAGACATATAATAATTAGTAATATTTTATCTAATAAATGCTATGCACTATTGATTAATATATATTTTATTAATTAATTTAATTACTCGATTCGTTCTTTTCTTATGTATTTTTGAGTTTTGTAGTTCTTTCCTAGTAAAACTTAACATAAATTTTAGTAAATTAAATATTATAGATAATACATTTGATCCATATAATGAATTAAATTGTGTATGTAGTTGCATAAATATTAATGCACCGAATCTTATAAGAATTTTGAATTTAAAATATTTCTATGAGAATATTACTAAGATGACTAATCATTTGTAAAAATTTTATATTATATGTATTTGTTGGAGGTCATGTCTTTATTCAATATAAGCATCTTTGTCCAAGGTACTGGGTTCATGACTTATCATATCTATTCTTTAAATTTTGATGGGAAGACATTAATATATGAACTTCTCCCAGGCCTTATGCTAAAATAGAAGGCATGTACACTAAGTATGATCTTTATATAATAAACTAAATATTTTAGATGATGTAGAGAACCCTTTCTTCTCTAGTGTCTTTCCACAAGTAAGCAAAATATTTAGTATTAATAGTCACACTTATATTGTATGGACAAATTCTAATATGAAAAATAAAAAAAATACTAAATGAGAAATAAAATCTAGTCAAATATAAATGTTTTAAAAAATATATAACTTTAAAACTAGTACTAGAGTACTAGATGAGTCATCTAAGAAGATATGTCAAATAATTTACAAATAAATTGTGCATTAGACCATTATAATTTAAGTTTAGTATAATTATAATTGGATGGACTTCATCTTTGATATTTTTTGTATATATAACTAATAATTGATGATAAAAAATTTTAGGTTGATAATTAGTTGAGATATTTACTTAAATTTGAAGAAGATTCTAAATTTTTATAGTTAGATCGATATATAATAACATACAACATTATATTAAACTGCATGTGTATAAATATATATAAATATTTGTATAACTATATAACACTCTATATAATAAAATATAACAATATTTGTAACTATGTATGTATATATATATACACATATATGTAAATATATATATTTGTCTATATCTTTATATACTTTATGTTTAACTACATATAACTACTTGTATGAATATATATATAATTATATGTTTAACTATATATAACTCTTTTTTTAACTATATATACTATAGGTATAAGAACATTTAACTATAAATAATTGTCTTTGACTACATGTATAACTATAAAAACATTATACATAACTATATTTAAATATATAATTAACAACATATATTTAATATACATTTTTATATATTAGTATATTAAAATGTATTTTACTATATCAATAATTATATATAATTATATGTATGCATATATACAAATATATAAAAAAGAGATATATACCTACATGTATAAATGTATGTATAACTATATGTGTAACTATAAGTATAACCACATGTAACTACATTTAGAATTAATGTATAACATACAATATTATTTTCAACTATATGTGTATAACTATATTTAAATATTCGTATAACTATGTAACACTTTATAATAAAATATAACTATATTTGTAACTATCTATACATATATGTAAATCTATATATTTGTTTATAACTTTGTATACATTTATGTATAACTACATATAACTACTTGTATGAATTTATCTATATATATATATATATATGTTTAACTATATATAACTCTATTTTTAACTATATATACCATAGGTATAAGAACATAAAACTATAAATATATGTCTTTGACAACATGTATAACTATAAAAACAATACATAACTATATATAAATATATAATTACCAACATATATACTAATATATACATGTTTATATATTAGTATATAAAATTATATTTTACTATATCTATGCCAATAGATAACTATATGTGCACACATCTAAATTTATATGAAAAAATATATATACCTACATATATAAATATAAGTATAACTATATGTGTAACTATATGTATAACAACATGTAACTATATTTATAAGTACTGTAAAAAATACAACATTATGTTTAACTACATGTGTATAACTATATACAAAAATTTGTATACCTATGTAACACTATATAATTAAATATAACTATATTTGTAATTATGTATACATATATGTAAATTTATATATTTGGTCATAACTTTGTATATATTTATGTATAACTAATTATAACTACTTGTATGAATATATCTATATATAACTATATGTTTAACTATATCTAACTATTTATAACTAGATATACTAGTTATATAACAACATATAATTATACATGGAATATTACAAATTTGTTGCGCTAACTTGAAATTAAATGGCAAAAGATATAATATCAACAATATCTAAGCACATAGCTTCGATCCAATATAGCATGTTGTTGAAATAAGTGTCGTACTCTTACCTAATCCCACCCCTTGGGCCTCTGGCTCATATATGAGCTTATATAAGACAAAAGATGTAATATATGATAGGTTTGTATAGAAGAAATTTGTTTGTTCTTTTATGTATTTCCTCATTCTAACACTACATTCTCTGTGTGTCTCTCTCTCTCTCCCTCTATCATTCTGTCTGTGTCATTCTCTCTCTCTCTCTTTCTGTGTCACTCTTTTGTTTATCTCTCTCTTGTTATTTTCTTTCTTGCATTATTTCTTTTTTTGCTTTCTCTTTCTATATCCCTCTCTCTCTCTCTCTCCCTCCCTCTCTCTCTCTCTCCCTTTCTCTCTTTATCTCTCTTCCCCATTTCTCTCTTCATCTCTCTTCCCCATTTCTCTCTTCATCTCTCTTCCCCCTTTCTCTCTCTCTTCCCCCTTTCTCTCTATTTCTCTCCATCCTTTCTCTCTATTTCTTTCGCTCCTTTCTCTCTCTTTCTTTCCCTCCTTTCTCTCTCTCAACAAAAAAGTGCAAACATAGCTATTGCACCAGCATTCCAAGAAGATGACATAAATAATATTGAGCATGTGCATGTAGATGCTAATCTAGTAAATTTATGTGACTCAAATTGTGGCCTAATAGAAATTGAAGATGATCAATTTCTATCTGAAGATTAGTTGGAACTTCCATTAGAATCTGACGAAATGTCAGAAGATCAATTAGAGAATGATAGTGATGTCGATAATAAAATTGCTACAATTGTATTATAATATTAAACTATCAAAAACTTTCTATATTTTGATGAGATCTATTGGTGTGTTTTATTATAAAATGCATGGTTGGCCATCATATCTCTAATTATTTGTTCTATATTTTTTTTGTATAGTAGATGACACCTAAAGGATGTGGCCGTGGTGAAGGTGGACGTGGAAGTAGTAATGGACAAAATTTATCTAGTATTTTATACCATGTTGCAAATTAATTTTTATCTCAGCCCACCATATCCAGACTTAAACATCACAAACATCATCTCCATTTCTATCACTATCACAATCATTGAAACCTTTACTATCACCTTTATCAGATATATGCCCACCATCCATTGTCCTTCCTGCAAACACTTTTGATCCATCACTATCTAGTACACTACATTTTACACTGATAGTTCCCCCATCTACAAAACCATCGACATCATCAAATGTTGTGTCTTCTTCTACATTCAGTGTTAAGTTAGTAATTAAGAATGTGGATGAGAGGTATAAGAAATATTTAAATATTACTTGAATAAAATATTATGATGATCCTATTTGTGGTTTTTTTAATATATAGTTATGATTTACTTTTTTTCAATGTTATTTATATATTTGTACAGTTTTATTCTATCTCCCAAGTGTTCGGCTATAATTACAAAGACTTTCAAGAAAATGGTTGATTCTAAAGCATTATCATTGAATAAAGTTTCTGAATCGACAAAATAGTCTAATTTTAATGACTTCGGGTAAAAATAATGAAACAAAAGTATTGAAACTTAATTATCTATGTAGTCGACTATTATGTTGGTTTTTATTCAAGCAGTAAATAATCATGTCCTTGGTATTAATATAATTTTTTTGTGATTTTTTTATATATAGAATCAGTGCACATAGGCACTCAAATTTGATCGAAAGATAAAGTCATTATCAGAGAGTAAAGCTACTGAACCGTATTCTGATTTTGTCCAAATTTGAAGAATATAAAAGTAAGGCCTAATTATATATCCGAGGATGACTGGCCTGAGTGGCTTAAGTATTGGGAGGAGCCAGATGTGAAAAAAAAAATCAGAGATTACCACTAAAAATTAACGAACATAAGTAGCTGGACTAGGTACAGGAAAGTCTAGCCACACAAGAAGGTCAAAGTCGAGCATTGAGCATGCTCAAGATTTGGTATAATTTTAAAATTTTAAATATTTATATATTTAGTGGTTGTCCTAATAGTCTAAATAAATTTATCTAGTGCATGGTTTTATTAACTTTGTTAAATTTTTTATTATTTGTTATTTTATGACTTAATAAATACATACACTATGCTGGAAAATTGGGTCGAGATCTTAATTTTTATGAGATTTTCATGAAGATGCATGTGTAGAAAATAGATGGTCAGTTTGATGACAACAAGCCTCAGATGATTGCTGTAAGAATCTGTTATATTAATAAAATATAATAATAATATAGTAAATTTTGAAAGTTGTTTGTAATGTAAAATATAAAACAATTTTATGTATATCTATAATAGTATTTTTTTCTATTTTATCACAGAAACTAATGTAGGAATGTGTGACAAATACTTCTCAACAAGTTGAGAGTTTTATGGATCTTCAACTAATTCACTATGATCCTGTCTATTTGGAGACCATAGGAGGTCATAAAAAGTAGCAAGTGTACCATGTCGTGCCTGGCCCGGCATGGTTCTGTGAGGTCAGGCCCGGCATCGGCTCCTCCTCTAGAAATCAACCGGATTCGGCCTAGTTCGGGACAGACCAAAACCCTAATTTTTTTAAAAAAGTATGGTTTCGTTGCGTGCCTCCATGCCACAATCACCCTTTCATGGCTCGCCTAGCTTCGCCCGTTAGGTGTCGACTCACCGTTACCACTATCGGTGCGTGGTCAAGTGTGTCGTGCCCCTAGCTAGGCCCTCATATGGTGCTTGGAAGGACATGTGGGCTGAATTTTCTTGGCCTGGTAGGGCACGAGCAATGCCGATGGTGTGCCCGGCTCGGGCCCGAGAACGTCATTGTAGCATGTTGTGCCAGGCCAGGCACTGCCGAATCATACTGTGCCTCATGTGGGGCTGGGGCAGCCGAGCCTATTTGACACCTCTAATCTATCTATCTATCTTTTTGTTAGTCTATCTATCTATTTATTTTTCTATCTATATGTATCTCTATCTGTCAATATACTCAGCTACCTATTAATTATCTATCTATCTATTTATCTATATATCTATCTATTTCTCCATCTATCTATCTATCCATCTATCTGTCTGTCTATAAATGTGTTAAATTTCTGTATATCTATCTATAAATCTATATTTCAAACATTCTATTTATCCGTCTATCTATCTATCTATTAGTCTATTGATCTTTTTATCTGTCTGTCTGTTTGTGTGTATATCTATCTATGTATCTTTTTTTCTTTGTCTCTATCTATCTATCTCTCTATATATCTATCTATCAATCAATATGTTGGTCAAGATATCTCTCTATCTATATCCTGTCTATCTATCTTTCTTTCCATCTATCTATTTATATGTCTATATATCTATCAATCTTATTATCTCTCTATCTATCTATAAATTATCTATCTATGTATCTATCTATCTATTTATTTACTTGTCTATCTATATGTCTATTTATCTCTTTATCAATCTTTCTATTTATCTTTCTATCTATCTATTTTGTCATGTATCTTTTTATATATCTGTTTGTCTATCTCTTTATCTATTTGTTTATTTATCTTTCTATAAATTTGTATATCAATATACCTATCAATCTATCTATCAATCTCTTGATCAATATGTCTCTCAATCTATATATCGATCTATTTATCAATTAGTCTATCAATATATCTATTTATATGTTTATAAATTTATCTCTCTATGTGTCTATCATTTTGTCTATCTATATATCTATCTATCCAACTTTTTATTTCTATGTCTATCTACCAATATATCAATCTTTCTATCATTATATGTATCTATATGTCTATCTATGTGTATTTCTTTTTGTCTATCTATATGTCTATCTATCTATCTATCTATCTATCTAGCTATGTATCTATCTATCTATTTGTCTATCGATTCGTCTATATAAATGTCTATCTATCTATCAATCTATCTATATATATGTTTGTCTAACTATATGTATATCAATCTATCTATCTATTTGTCTAGCTATTTGTCTATAGTTATGCCTATATACATGTCTATAGTTTTATCTATAATCTATTAATATATTTGTCTATTTATATATCTAATTATCTTGGTATCAATCTGTCTATCTATCTATCTATCTATGTATCTATCTATCATTCTATATATCTATTTGTCTATCTATTTGTAAATATTTCAATTTATCTATCTATCTATATATCAATCTAATAATATATATATATATATATATATATATATATATATATGTGTGTGTGTGTGTATCTATGTATCTATCTATATATCTGCCTATCTTTTTGACTATCTATATGTCAATCAATCAATCTATTTGTCTATCAATCTGTATATATATATATATATATATATATATATATATATATCTGTAAATCTATGTTTTTACCTATTTGTCTATCAATAAGACAATTAATTCTTCTATAAAACTGTCTGTCTAGCTAGCTAACTATCTATCTAACAATCTATCTATCTATCTATATTTTTATCATAATATATGTCATTCTATCTGTCTATCTATCTTTAAAACTAATTATCTATCTGTCTATCAATTTGTCTATCTATCTATTAATCTATCTATTAGTTTATCTATCTATCTATATATTTGTCTATTTATAAGTCTATCTATCTATCTATCTTTTTGTCCATTTATCTTTTATCTATCTATCTATTTGTCTATATATATATATATATCTATCTATATGTCTTTCTATCTGTCTATCTATCTATCTATCTTTCAATCTATCTGTCTATCTATCTATCTATCTATTTATCTATTGATATGTCAATGTATCTACCTATTATTATACTTTTCTATTTGCCTATCTTTCTAAATATCTATCTATCTATCAATTATTCTATCTTTTTCTCTATCTATCTTTTATTCTATCTTTTTTTCTATCTATCTATATATCTATATATCTATCTATCTAAATATTTATCTATTTATCTATCTATTTGTCCATCTATCTGTCAACCTATCTTTCTATTGATCTATCTAATTATCTATATATCTATCTATCATTATATCAATCTCTTTATCAATGAATCTATCAATTTTTTTATCAATCTCCTATTAATATTTATATCATTCTATGTATCTATTTGTCTATCTATATATCTATCTATCTACCTATCTGTCTATCTATCTTTCTATGTGACTATCTATTTGTGTATCTATATATCTATCTATCTATCTGTACGTATGTCTGTCAGTCTTTTTATTTATATATCTATCTATGTTTATCTATCTATCACTCTATCTGTCTATTTATTAGGCTATCTATATGTCTATCTATCAATCTATCTATCTATGTATTTATTTGTCTATCTAGCTATCTATCTATCTATAAATATATCACTTTATCTATCTTTCTATGTATTTATCAATCTAACTTTCTATCTATATGTCTATCTATCTATCTATCTATTTGGCTATCTATCTGTCTATTTATATATATATATATATATATATTATATTTATAAGTATATTTTCTATCTATCTATATATCTTTCTACATATTTATGTATAAATCTATCAATCTGTCTATATATTTATCTATCTATCTATTTATATATATCTTTATCTATCTATCTAATAATAATTCAAACTATATATCTCTCTATGTATTTATTGGTCGATATGTCTAACTATCTATCTGTCTATCAATTTATCTATCTTTTTGTCTCTCTATCTATCAATAAATAATTTTATCAATCTATCTATAAATTTGTCTATTAATCAATGAATCTATCTGCCTACAAATCTATCCATCAATCTATCTATCAATCTATTTTTCTATTAGTCTATCAATCTGTCTATCTATCAATTTGTCTATTTTCTATATATCTATGTAATTATCTGTCTATTAATTTTTCTATCACCCTATCTGTCAAATTATCAATTATTCTATCTATAAATTTATTTATAAATCTTTATATCATTCAATCTTATATGAATCTATATATCAATGTGTTTATCTAACATTCTATGTAATGAGCTATCTATCTATTTTCTTTCTATCTATCTTTGTGTTTATCTATCATTCCATCTTTCTATCTGTTAATCTTTCTATCTATCTATTAATTTATCTTTCACTCTATCTTTCTGTCTATCTATCAATATATTTATCTGTATATCTATCTATCATTATATCTGTCTATCTATCTATTTGTCTATCTATCTATCTATTTTTGTGTCAAATGATCTCACTATCAAATTATCTACCTATGTGTTTATCAATATGTCGATTTATCTGTCTATCAATCTTTTATCAATTTGTCGATCGATCTGTCTATAAATCTTTGTATTAATCTATCAATCTATCTATATATGTATCTATGTGTCTTTCTATCTGTATATATTTTTATATATCGATATGTACATCTATCTATCTATCTATCTTTCTATCAATATATCATCTCTATTTGTCTATCTATTTTTTTTCTATCTGTCTATTTATCTATATATCTATTTATTTATATGTCAATATATTTGTTTATATATCTGTCTATCTTATTTTATATATATATATATATGTTTATCTATCTATCAGTCTATTAATCTATCTATTTAACTATCTTTGTATCTATCTATCTATCTATCGATCTAAGTGTCTATCTATCATTTTATCTATCTATTTATTCTTATATCTATATATCTATATATATCTTTATCTATTTGCCTAAAAATGTGTATAACACTCTGTTTATATATCTATTTATCTATATTTCTATCTTTTTGTTTTTCAATCTATCTATAAATCTATCAATCAATCAATCTATCTACCAGTCTATCAATCTTTAAATTAATTTATCTATTAATCTATCAATCAAAATTTTTATCTGTATATCTATCTATCTTTTTATCAATATATCTATCTATCTATCTATCTATCTATTTGTTTATATATATGTCTATCTATTTGTCTATCTAGCTATTTATCTATCTGTCTATCTAATTATCTATATATATATATATATATATATCTATCTTTCTATCTATATATCTAATAATCTATCTGTATATCTATCATTCTTTCAATCTCTTTGTCAATCTGTCTATCAATCTATATATCTACCTATATATATACAAATATATATATATATATGTACATATATGTACATATATATGTATATATATGTATATATATATGTATATATATATGTATATGTGTGTGTATATATATATATATATCTGTCTGACTATCAATCTATCTGTCTATCTATATATCTATCTATTTGTCTATCCATTTGTTTATCCATTTGTCTATCTATCTGTCTATCTATCTGTCTATCTATCTGTCTATCTATCTGTCTATCTATTTCATTATCTATCAATCTATTTATCTATCAGTCAATTAATTAATCAATCTAACTATCAATTAATCAATCTATCTATATATCTATATATCTATCTATTTATCTTTTTAGATGTCTATATATATATATATATATTTATTTATTTATTTATCTCTCTGTCTAATAACATGACAAATTATCTAACTGTCAATTTATCTATCTTTATATCTATATATCATTCAATCTATCAATCAATCTATCTATCTATATATTTTTCTATTTGTCTATCTTTTTCTCTATCTATCTTTCATTCTATCTTTCTATCAATCTTTCTATAAATCTCTCCAATCAATCTATCTATCAAACTTTTTATTAATCTATCTATCAATCAATTGATCTATCTGTCTACCAATTTAATTAATTAATCAATCTATCTTTGTATCTTTCTATCTACTTATCTATCTATCTATCAATCTCTCTATTAATCTATCTATTAATCTATTAATAATCATTCTATCTATCCATCTATTTATTTCATTATTTATCGGACTATCTATCAATATATATATATCTATCTATAATTCTATCTATCTATATGTTAGTCTTTATATATATCTATCTATCTATCAATTTGTATATCTATCTATTTGTCTATCTATAAATCAATCAATCATTCTATCTGTCTGTCTATTTATCTGTCAATCAATCAATCAATCAATAAATTTGTCTGTCTATCTATCACTTTTATCTATCTATCTATCTATCTATCAGTTTGTTTGTTATATGTCTGTCAATCTGTATATGTATTTCTTTATCTTTCTATCTATATATCTATCTTTTTGTCTATCCATCTATCTTTATATTTATCTTTCTTTCTTTCAATCTGTCTGAATGTCTATCTATTTATCACTTTTATCTATCAACTATTAGTCTTTATATATATCTATATATCAATCAATTTGTATATCTATCTATTTGTCTGTCTATCAATCAATCAAACATTCTATATGTCTGTCTATTTATTTGTCAATCAATCAATTAATCAATATGTCTATCTATCTATCACTTCTATCTATCTATTTATCTATCTATCTGTTTGTTTGTTATATGTCTATCAATCTATATATGTATTTCTCTATCTTTCTATCTATATATCTATCTTTTTGTCTATCTATCAATCTTTATATCTATCTATCTTTTAATCTGTCTGAATGTCTATCTATATATCTATCAATATATTGATCTATACGTCTATCTTTATGTCTTTCTATTTATCTACCTATCTATCTATCTATCTATCTATCTAGTTTTCTCTCTTTCTCTGTATCTATTTATATATCTATATGTCTATCTATTTGTCTATATATCTATATATCTATCTATCTATCTATCTATTTATCTATCTATCTATCTATTTATCTATCTAACTATCTATTTATCTCTCTGTCTTTCTTTCTGTCTATCTATTTGACAATCTATCTATCTATATTTCTAACAATCTCTCTGTAAATATAACAATCAATCTATGTATCAAGCTATTTATTAATATATCTATCATTCTATATATCTATTTGTCTTTTAACCTAACTACATATCTATCTGTCAAACTATCTGTCTACCTATCTATCTATCAATTAATATGTCTATCTATCTATTTATCTATCTATCTATATGTTTATCTATTTGTCTATCTATCTATCTATTTTACTATCTATCTATCTTTCTATCTATTTATGTATCTATATGTCTTTCTGTATCTTTATTTCTTTGCCTATTTATCTATATATCTATCTATCTATCAGTCTATCTATCTATCTTTCTATCTATTTATGTATTTATCTATCTTTCTATCTTTATCTATTTCTATATTTATCTGTATATCTGTCTATCTATATATATCTCTATCAATCTAATATCTCTGTCTATCTATCTTTGTATCTATCTTTCTATCTATCTGTCTATCTTTCTGACTATATATCTATCTATCTACTAGTATATCAATTTGTTTATAAATTTATTTATCTATCTATCTATCATTCTATATTTCTATCTTTTTAAGAATCTATCTATCTTTCAATCAATCAATCTATCTATCTATCAATCTATCTATCTCTTTATCTATTTATCTAATCTATCTATCAATTTATCTATCTATGTTACTATCAATCTGTCAATCTCTCTTTCTAGCTAACTGTATATCTACATATCTATTTTTCTATATATTTGTCTATCTAACTATCTATATATCAATTTATCTATCATTCTATCTCTCTATCTATAACATTATATATATATATATATATATATATATATATATATATATATATATATATATCTATCAATTTGTCTATCTATCTGTCAATTATTCTATTTGTGTATATATCTATCTATCTATTTGTCTATCTATCTGGCATTCTATCTATCAGTATATCTATCTTTCTATAAATCAGTCTACTATCTGTCTATCTATTTGTCTAACTATCTATTTGTACATCTATTTATCGATCGGTCTCTCTATCTATCTATCTATTTGTCTATCTTTCTATATATCTGTCTATCTATCTATCTATCTATCTGTATGTTAATGTGTCTATCTATCTATCTCCCTATTTATATATCTTTTTAACTATCTATCTATCTATTTGTCTATCTATCTATCGTTATGTCTATCTATATGTCTATCTATCTTTTTATCTATTTGTCTATTTATCTATCTGTTTGTCTATTTATCTATTGACCTATCTATCTATCTATCTACCTATTTATTTATCTATATATATGTCTATCTATCTTTCTATCAATCAACTATCTATCTTTCTATCAATCTATCTATCAATCCTTTTTATCAATTTGTCTTTCAATCTATCAATTAATCTATCTATCTATATGTTTATCTATCTAACTATCAATCATTCAATCTATCTATCTATATTTCTATCTATCTATCAATGTATTTGTCTATATATATATATAGCTATATGCACTACAAGAAAATATTAATTTAGCTAGGGAAATTTTGCTATGGCTAAAATCTCAACCTAATTAGCGAGGGATTAGCTACGGGATACCAAAGATTTTTTGATTTTATATTAAATTAAAATTTTGCAATAGATTAGTGACGGATTAGTGATGGAAATATTTAATTGAAAATATTTTGTTGCTAATATTTTTGTAGATTTCTACACAAAAAAACATGGAATTTAGCAATGGATTTAGTGATGGTATATCTCTATCTAATTAGATTGAGACTAAATCTATCCCTAAATAATTATCTGAATTTTTTTTACTTTTTATATTTTATTTCAAGTGATTATTCCTTAAATTTTATTTTTCACAAAATATATCCAGTTGGCTAGGGAATTTTCCCTAACTATTTGGGCTAGGGATAATTTTCATCACTATTCTTTAATGATTAAATTTTTTATATATTATTTCTTTTAATTTTTTATTTAATTTTGTATATTAAAGATACATATTCATTGGTCTATTGATGAGCGATCCTTGAAAGTCACATTCTCTTTGTATAATTATAAAAATAGGTTATTATAAATAAATAATTTAAAAAATATATAAATACAAAAAATTTAATATTAATAAAGACTACAATACTATTAATAAAGACAACAATAACTATTAATAAAGATTACAATAACATTAAATTATTAATTCTATAATTTTTAAAATTTTTATAGATATTTTAAAAACTAAATGAACATATATTAAAATTTATTCTAATAAAAAGATTAAATAATTCATTGTATAATAAAATATAATAATTAACAAAAAAACTAGTAAATATTAATATTATTTTACCTATACAAAATATTTTTATGCCTAAATGAAAATTTTTAAAAAATAATTACTAACATTTTTAAAAATTTTAAAGTATAAAAAAATTACTAATTTTTCATAATATTTAAATGAAAATAAATTGATATTTAAAGATAAATACAGAGATATTCGCCACTATTGAAATTTATAAGAACTAAATAATTGAGTTAAATTTATCTCGAAAGTAGCCCCAGTCCGAGCTAATCTTTAGAGCCAAAAACATTTTTTTATCTCTAAAGATTAGTAGGACTAGGTACAGAAATATCTTGCCACACAAGAGGGTCTACGTCGAGCATTGAGCATGCTCGATATTTGGTACACTTATAAAATTTAAAACATTTATATATTTAGTGGTTATCCTAATAGTCCAAAAAAATCAAATTTGTACATGGTTTTATTAATTTTGTTTTTAAATTTTTTATTTATTAACTTAATAAATACAAACTATAGGCTAGAGAATTGGGTCGTGATCCCAATATTTATGAGATTTTTAGGAAGATGCATGTAAAGAAAGTGATTGTCAGTTTGTTGACAAAAAGTCTCAGATGATTACTGTAAGAATTGGTTATATTAATAAAATTTTATGATACTATAGTAAATTTTGAAAGTTGTATAGAATGCAAAATATTAAATTTATTTTATGTATATCTAGAATAGTATTTTTCTCTATTTTATCACAAGAACTCATGGAGGAACGTGTGACAGTTGCTTCTCAACATGTTGAGGGTTCTATGGATCTTCGACCAATTGACTTTGATCCTATCTATTTGGAGACCATAGAAGGTCATAATAAGTAGTGGGTATACGGCATCAACTTGAAGGGACTGTCATTTTGTTGTAACAGTCATGCTTCTAATTCATTTGTCACAACAATGGTGGATGAGGTGGTCGAACAACAAGTAATGGAAACAAATAAAAGTTTTGAAGTTTTGGAGACCGAAATGAAAGAGAAGGATGAGCAGATATCTCGTTTTAAAGAAGAAATGGAGAAAATAAAAGAAGAGATATATGAGCAGATTAATCATTTGAAAGAAAAAATGCAAAAAATTAAAGAAATGAATGATGAGATGAAAGAAATTAAAAATTTAATGCAACAGCAGATGTACTATATGGAGTCATAGTTAGCGGCATTGATGCAACATATAGCATTTCAAGATCCAACTGCAAAACTATGTTGGAGAGGCCGGCACAAATGCACCAACTAATAATCATGATGATTTTGTATTAGAATTATTTCTGAATAATTTTTGATTTTTGTCTATGTATAGCCAAACAAGATGAGATCTTTTTGGAGGTATCATTTTTCTTTATTCTGGTTTTGTTCTTTGCTTTTTTGATTAACCTAATCATGAATCTTTGTAGGACATTTGATGTGAATGGCATAAAAAAATTCTGATTCAAAGCCTTAACACATTGCCATGGTCCTTCCTATGGATGGGTCCCATCTATACCGATCTCAGCTGGATCAAATGAGTCTGAGCTTCTATTATCTATATAAATCTTTCTAATTAACTCTATGTTGCTCAGCTTCATGCATACATCCAAGGTTAATAATAAGAAAGTTAAAAAGGAGTTTTGTATGGAAATAATATGTTTAAATAAAAATTCCAAAATATGATGCTTGTTTGAAAAATATTACCAAACTAGTGCAACTAGAAATAGCATGGTAATGGGCATCATTGTTAATGATAGTCATTGCCACGCTATTGAACTTTAAAAATCAAGATCTTCATCAATGCCTTCATCACTTGATGATGCCAAATTCAGGCTTGAATTTGGGTTTGACACAAGATTCAGTTTGGATTCATTTCTACTTTCAATATTACATCTTGGCAATATAGATTTTTAAGTGAGCAGCCAAGTTAAGTTGGTGGTTTGATCAAGAGATGATCCAGAAACTGAAGATGAAAAAGATGAATTTAACTTGATGGTTTTTTTGGACAGAAATGGAGAAGCCACTCGTGGCAAGCATCCCTTGATTTGTTGAAGTTGACAGGTTCCCTCTAAATCATGATTAAAAAAAAACAAATCATTTAATAGGAGGAAAAGGATATAGATACATTCGAGTATGACAATGCCATATTTCATATTTAATAAAACAAAAAGGCACCTTATCATTGCCCCTCTTTTCTTCTTTATACAGCTGGAGCAACGACAATAAACTCGAGTAAGCATAACCTGTAGAAATGAACTCATGGTTTTGAACTTGAATTTTTTTGTCGAGGTTAATGGAGCAATTAGGGCTGCATGTTATGCTTTTTGTAAGTAATCCAGATTCAATCTTTTGCAAGCCAGAGACACTCTCACATGTAGATGTTTTGCTCCTGTACCCATTTTTCTTATTTTTAAAAACTTCGTCAAATGCATGACTAGTGAAATATGAAGTGTTTATGCATGCTTATATACAATAGTTGACATGACAATACATTTGAATAAGTGTGTGGGTGTATGTGTTTGTGTGTGCCTTTGTGGGTGTGTAGTTGAGTCATTGATGGGTAGCATATATGACTCATATATCGCACTAGAGAAATTTGAGAGAAAACAATAAAAAAAAAGATTTGTTTTGCCCATTGAGATTGAAGCTAAATTTAGGCTTCCAACTGGAACAATGTCTGGATAAAGTTCCCAAATAGTCTCCAGAAAGGGAAAGTCTACTTTACACTTAATGTAAGTTTGGAATGTGGCGATTCTCATGAGCCATACTCTCTTTATCTATTTGTCTATTTATCTGTATATCTGTCTATCTATATATATCTCTATCAATCTAATATCTTAGTGTATTTATCTTTGTATCTATCTTTGTATCTATTTGTCTATCTTTCTATTGATACATCTATCTATCTACCAGTCTATCAATTTGATTATAAATTTATTTATCAAGCTATTTATCATTCTATATTTAAATCTTTTTAAGAATCTATCTATATGTCTATCTATCAATCTGTCTATCTATTTATCAATTAATATACCTATCTCTTTATCTATTTATCTACTTATCTGTCTATCAATTTGTCTATCTATATTTCTATCAATCTGTCATTCTATCTTTCTAGCTAACTATATATCTACATATCTATTTTTCTATCTATTTGTCTATCTAACTATCTATCAATTTATCTATCATTTTATCTCTCTATCTATCACTATATATATATATATATATATATATATATATATATATATATATATATATATATATATATATATATATATATCTGTCTATCTATCTATTTGTCAATCATTCTATTTGCGTATCTATCTATCTATCTGGCATTCTATCTATCAGTATATCTATCTTTCTATAAATCAGTCTATCTATTTGTCAGTCTATCAGTCTATCTATTTGTCAATCTATTTATTGATCGGTCTATCTATCTATTTGTTTATATATTTGTCCATCTTTCTATCTATCAGTCTATCTATCTGTATATTAATTTGTTTATCTGTCTATCTTTCTATTTATATATCTTTCTAACTATCGATCTATCTATTTGTCTAACTATTTGTCTATCACTATGTCTATCTATATATCTATCTATCTTTTTATCTATTTGTCCATATATCTATCTATCTATCTGTTTTTCTATCTATCTATTGACCTATCTATCTATCTACCTATTTATTTGTCTATATATATATATATATATATATATATCTATCTATCTTTCTATCTTTATATCTTTCAATTTGTCCATCTATCTATCTAACTATCTATCTATCTCTTTATCTATTTGTATTTCTACTTGTCTATCTATGTGTCTAAATATCTTTCTATCAATCAACTATCTATCTATCTATAAATCTTTCTATCAATCTATCAATCAATCAATCTATCTATCTATATGTATTTCTATCTAACTATCAATCATTCACTCAATCTATCTATTTTTTTATCTATCTATCTATCAATGTATTTGTCTATCTATCTATATAGCTATATGCACTACATAAAAATATCGATTTAGCTAGGGAAATTTTACTAGGGCTAAAATCTCAAACTAATTAGCAAGGGATTAGCTAGGTAATAACAAAGAATTTTTGATTTTACATTAAATTAAAATTTTGCAATAGATTAGTGACGGATTAGTGATGAAAATGTTCGATTGAAAATATTTTGTTGCTAATATCTTCGTTGATTTCTACACAAAAAAAGTAGGGAATTTAGCGATAGATTTAGTGATGGTATATTCCTAGCTAATTAGATCGAGAAAAAATCCATCACTAAATAATTATCTGATTTTTTTTTTACTTTTTATATTTTTTTGCAAGTGATTATTTCATTAATTTTATTTTTCAAAAAATATATCCATTTAGTTAGGGATTTTTCCCTAACTATTTGGGGTGTGGATAATTTTCATCACTATTTAATGATTTAATTTTTTTATATGTCATTTTTTTTAATATTTTATTTAATTTTGTATATTAAAGGTACGTATTCAATGGTCTATTGATGAACGATCCTTGAAATACACATTCTACTCTTATATTTATTAAAATAGGTTATTATAAACAAATAATTTAAAAAATATATAAATACAAAAAATTTAATATTAATAAAGACTACAATAACTATTAATAAATACTATAATAACTTTTAATAAAGATTACAATAACATTAAATTATTAATTCTATAATTTTTAAAATTTTTAAAGATATTTTAAAAAATAAATGAGCATATATTAAAATTTCTACTAATAAAAAGATTAAATAATTAATTGTATATTAAAAATATAATAATTAACAAAAAAAACTATTTAATATTAATAATATTTTAACTATAAAAAATAGTTTTACTCCTAAAGGAATTTTTTGAAAAAATAATTACTAAAAATTTGAAAATTTTAAATTATAAAAAAATTACTAATTTTTCATAATATTTAAATGAAAATAAATTGATATTTAAAGATAAATATAAAGATATTCGCCCCTATTGAAATTTATAAGAACTATATAATCGAGTTTAATTTATCTCTAAAGTACCCCCCAATCCGAACTGATCTTTAGAGCCAAAAACATGTTTTTATCTTTAAAGATCAGCAGGACTAGGTACAGAAATGTCTTGCCACAGAGGAGGGTCAAAGTCGAGCATTGAGCATGCTCGAAATTTGGTACTATTTAAAAATTTAAAACATTTATATTTTTAGTGGTTATCCTAATAGTTTAATTAAATCTAATCTATGCATGGTTTTATTAATTTTGTTAAAATTTTTTAACATTTGTTATTTTTTAACTTAATAAATACATACTATAGGCTGGAGAATTGGGTCATTATCCCAATTTTTATGAGATTTTCATGAAGATGCATGTAAAGAAAGAGTATTATCAGTTTGTTGACAAAAAATCTCAGATGAATCTATTATATTAATATAATTTTATGATATTACTGTAAATTTTGAAAGTTGATTAGAATACATAACATTAAATTTAGTTTATGTATATCTAAAATAGTATTTTTCTCTATTTTATCACAAGAATTCTTGGAGGAATATGTGACAGTTGCTTCTCAACAAGTTGAGGGTTCTATGGATCTTCAACTTATTGACTATGATCCTATCTATTTGGAGACCATAAAAGGTCATAAGAAGTAATGAGTGTATGACATCGACTTGAAGGGACTGGCATTTTGTTGTAGTAGGCATGCTTCTAATTTATCTGTCACAACAATGGTGCATGAGGTGGTCGAACAACAAGTAATCGAAACAAATTAAAGTTTTGAAGTTATGGAGACCAAAGTGAAAGAGAAGGATGAGCATATATCTTATTTGAAGGAAGAAATGTAGGAAATAAATAAAATATATTTGAGCATACTAGACATTTGAAGGAAGAAATGGAAGAAATTAATGAAATGAATGATGAGATAAAAAAATGAATGATGAGATGAAAGAAATTAAGAATTTAATGCAACAGCAGATGTACTATATAGAGTTACAGTTAGTGGCATTGATGCGACATATAACATTTCAAGATCCAACTGCAAACAATGTAGAAGAGCCTAGCATAAATGCACTAACTAATAATGAGGATAATTTTGAATCAGAATTATTTCTGAATTATTTTTGATTTTTGTCTATGTATAGCTAAACAAGATGAGATTCTTTTTGGAAGTATCATTTTTCTTTATTCTAGTTTTGTTCTTTGCTTTTCCGATTAACCTAATCATGAATCTTTGTAGGACATTTAATGTGAGAGGCATAAAAAAATTCTTATTCAAAGCCTTTAGACATTGCCACAGTCCTTCCTATGGATGGGTCCCATCTTTACCAATCTCAGTAGGATCAAAGAAGGCTAAGCTTCTATTATCTTTAATATTACTGTAACATTTTATTTTTGCACACACTCTCCCTCTAAACATCATTGCTAGCCATCTTTTAGATATTTGTTGAAGTTGTATGACTATCAACTCAGATTCATGTTTTTTATGTCTATAATTACTATTTTTATATATCTATGAATATGTTTGTGCGTACCCAATTATTTTTGGTAGAGTTTTAGCCTATTATAGGTAGATAAAAAGCTTGGCGTGTCCTCATGGTGCTAGGAATAGAACGTTAGCTTCTAAAGTTGTGAGATGAACACATATAATCTAGTCCCACGTAGACATAGATTTGTTATTGACACTCTTATTTCGTGCAGATCTACATTGTCACTATTTAGATATATGACTACTTTTTATTGGTCATTGGTGGAATTAAACTATTGAATTGTTAATTTCCATAATGATTGCTAATGATATTATATTAAATGTGTTCATTTGGCTTGTTCTCCCCCTCTTGCATGTTCGTAGTGTAAGGGATGACAACGAGCTGAATATGAGGAACTATGGCTATCAATGGGGTTGTGGTGGGTGCAAATCTGCATGCTACACAACTAGCACATCGATGTATCCCTTGCCAATGATCATGAAAAGAAGAGGAGTAAGAATAGCTAGGAGGAAGGTGAGTCAAGATGCCTTGCTATATGAAGTTTGCAAATTTTTTAGCCATTTGCTTTTTTTTTATATTTGGAAGACAAAACATCTAATTTTTGATGTTTTATTCTTCTTATTTTCTTAGCATGTGTATTGTTTTTATGGAGTGCATATTCTTTTTATAGAGTGCATATTGAATTTTTCTGTAGTTACATTGATGCATACAATGAAGTGACGACCCTTCGAACCAAGTGAGGAATCATATGGCAGCAAAAGCTACAGGGTTGATGGACGAATACAATGAAGCTAAGAAATCAAAATCATTGGTACAAGCACACGGAGAGGGGAAGAAACATTCTAAAAAAAACACATGGGAGCATGGTGCCACAGTGGGTGGCAGGGCAGAGCTACCCCTTTATAGGCCTTGGGAGCAGGAGAGTTCTGGTGATGGTGAGGCAATGTGCGAACTTTGATGCGCCAAGCCTAGCTCGTCGCTTGTCTTCCAAGTTTTCTACTAAGAGTTTTTAGATATATTTTCACAAATTTAAATAATATTTGCATTTCTTATTAATGTTGATAGCGATGTTTTGTCCCTTCTTTGTGAAGTATAAATGGGATAATACTTAACATGCTGTTCTATATATATATATAAGACATCCATATATATTGCAGTGTATATGTATATTTACTATAGTATATATGTACATATATACTTAGTATATGTACATAATCATTATAATATTATATGTACATATATACTATATATAACTATCTTATTGATGAGCATGATGTTTGTGATATAACTTATGTTTTGCTAAGTGCCATGTTCTCTACTTTACCAATTGATACGTTGTTCTATTGATAGCTTTTTGGAAGAAGAATTAGCATGTCTTACACATTGAGGCATGCCTAGCACACAGAGGTACACTTCGAGAGTGTAATAAAAATTATTCATCCTATGAGTTGCCCTAATAAAAAAACATGTTATATAAGGACATTATTTGTATGAGGTTATTCAGCAAGTGTATTATATTTATTTTATGTTGTGTGATTTAATGTTTTACATGGTATCAAAAGCGACCCCAAGGAAAGCTAAACTCTAGGGGTGTGTGTGTGTTGGAAAGAGCTGTAAACTCCTAGAAGGAGTGCATCCACTATGCACTAGCTACCATGATTACCCATGCATTATGTGATATGCAAATGTTTGCATGCTCACTGTATGTTATCAAAACCATCACACTCCCCCTGTGTGTTATTGAAATCATTGCTCACAAGGTTTAAGACTCGATTCCAACTACATCAATGCCATATGTGACACATAGAGGTGGATGTTGCTGAATCTGAATTTTATGAGCCTGATCAGATGCTCTGCAACCTCAAATACAAGCAAGAGGCAAGATGTTGATTTCTCAATGGTTCGTAACAGTCTTGGCATAACATTGAGCTGTGAAAGTTTTTGTTTTTTTTATGTTTTTAATTTGATTTGTTGCTTGAATAGGGCGTAGACCCTTCTTATCAAGGTGAACCAGATTACATCGTGCCAAATTGAATGCATTGAAACCGTGAAGTTGTGTAGAATAGCTGGATAGGCTCTTATAATGGAAATGGAGTGCAGGTAAGACATATACTCGAACATAATGATAGGTGATTTGACTAGCATCCTGAAGAAGTATATTTGGTATTCTTGTTGATTGAACTCATGTTCTTATGGTTAGAGTAATATTTGTTCAAAATAGTATTGAGATAAGATTTCATTGATGATGATAATGAGAGGTTAAAAGAAAATTTCTATGAAGTAGTAATCAAGTTTTCTTGTTTGATACAATTTTTTGTGTACGCGAGATATTCATAGATTTTTTGCTTTCATGAATGATATTAATACTAGCATTTAATTTCTCGTGCATCAAAGCAAGATTAACTATTCATATTTACAACAATAAAATATTCTATCAAAAAAAGCATTTATTTTTCAAAAAAAAAGTTTTCTTACAGTTTTCTCAAGCAAAAAATATAATAATAAATTTTAGATCACGTGGGAAATCTAGATAGAAAAAAATTTGATTTTTGGTCATGACCATTTTCATCCATCAATAGTTTAGTTCAACTAGAAAGGTGTAATATATGGACAAGATAAAGAAATATGAGAAGATAGGAATATAGTGTGTGCATGTGTGCATGCACGTGTGTGTGTGTTTGGACACATATAGTTATTCTATATTCATGATGTATGCATGTATATTGCATAAATACATGCCTATGCATTTTTAAGTAAATGTAGATAAATATATGATGCATACGTGCAATTTACCACCGTTCATTATTTTTTTTATTACTGAATATTGCAGACCATCCCCAGTTAATCCCAAGCCTTTTCTTAACAACTTGACTAGGAAGACGGTCATTGTAAAACTCAAGTGGGGAATGGAATACAAAGGTGAGCAACCTTGTGTTCTTTTCCTGTAAATTGCATTTTTTTCTCATTTTTTTTCTATGGTTTCTTTTAGGTTTCCTTGCTTTGGTGGATTCTTATATGAACCTACTAGTGTGAAAAAATTCAATACCATGCAGCATGTTGTATTTCAACTTTCATTTCCATTTTGTTAGGCACTTTCTAATAAGTTTTGTATGTAAATAATACATTTTAAATAAAAAATCCAAAATATAATGCTAGTTTAAAAAATATTACCAAACTAATATGTTTGGAAACAACGTGACAATTTGTGTCGTTGTAAACGACTGGTCATTGCCACCTTATTGAATTTTAAAGATAAATGGTGGCATTGTGAATGCCTGCTATTAAATTTTAAAAATTTTAAAATGTAGGCATTGGGAATAATGGGAGAGTGTGGAATCCAACTTAGTGAAAAACAAGGTTAAACAAGCCATATCCGTAGATATTTGTTCCAGAAGTACATCCACAGCCATGGCTGCTATTGCAAATATCACTCCAGTTCTTGGGAATTCATAAGAATCCATAAAACCTTTCACCACACCCAACTCTTCTCCTCCATTTCTTTCTTTCGATCAATTTGAACTATTGGGGAAGAACTTAAGCTCACCATTAGAAACACTGACAAAGACCGAAGATGTGATGAGGGTTTTACATGTGCTGGAGATGAAGAAAAAAAACATCATGATTAAGGTAGAGTGTGTGGCAAGCATAGAGAGTGTAGTAAGAGGAGTGAGGGAGAAAATGGAAATGGGTTAGATTAGTAACATTTCCTCTATTCTCTTTAAGGAAACATTCAAAAGTAGATGTTGATCAGAAATTTATGGAGCATAAGCGCATCGTAGATGGTTATTCAAGTAGAGGAGTTGTTTTATATGTGGTGATCTTAAATGAGTCTATGATATCTAGCCAAATTATGGTTGGCAAGCAGGTAACAACATTGTAGAGTACATTATCACAGAGATACAAAGTATGATCTACGGAATAGGCGGCGAGGCTGGAAGAGTATGGCTCATGGGAATCCCCACATTCCAAACTTACATCAAGTGTAAAGTAATCTTTTCCTCTCTAGAGAATATTTGGGAACTTTATCCTGTCACTGTTCCAGTTAGAAGCCTGAATCTTAGCCTCAATCTCAATTGGAAAAATGATTCTTTTTTTTTTACTTTTTTCTCTCAATTTTTCTAGTGCGATATATCAGTCACATATGCTACCCATCAATGACTCAACTACACACCCACAAAGGCACGCACAAACACATACACCCACACACTATTCATATGTACCATCGTGTAAACTATTGTATATAAGCGTGCATAAACACTTCATATTTCACTAGTTATGCATTTGACAAATTTTAAAAAAGAAGAAAAATAGGTGTAGGAGAAAAACATGAGTGGATCTGGCTGGCAAAATATTGAATCTGGATTACTTACAAAAAGTACAATGTGCAGCCCCAATTGCTCCATTAACCTTGACAATGAAACTCAAGTTTGAAACCATGAGTTCATTTGTGTAGGTTATGCTTGCTCGAGTTTATTGTCGTGGCTCTTGCAGTATAAAGATAAAAAAAGGGGTAATGATAAGGTGCCTATTTGTTTTATTAAATATGAAATATGGCCTTATCATACTCGAATGTATCTATATCCTTTTCTTTCTATTAAATGATTTGTTTTTTTTTCTTTAATCATGATTTAGAGTGAACTTGTTAACTTCAACAAATCAAGAGACTCTTGCCACAAGTGGCTTCTCCATTTCAATCCAGAGAAAACCATCAAGTTAAATTCATCTTCTTCATCTTCAGTTTATGCATCATCTCTTGATCAAACCACCAACTTAACTTGGCCACTCACTTAGAAATCTATATGGCCAAGATGCAATATTGAAACTAGAAACGAATCCAAATTGAATCTTGTGTCAAACCCGAATTCAAGCCCGAATTTATCCTCATCAAGCGAGGCAGACATTGATGAAGATCTTGATTTTTAAAATTCAATAACATGGCAATGACTATCGTTAACAATGATGCCCATTTCCATGCTATTCCAGATGCACTAGTTTGGTAATATTTTTCAAACAAGCATCAGATTTTGGAATTTTTATTTAAAATGTATTATTTCCATACAAAACTCTTTTTTAACTTTCTTATAATTAACCATGGACTGATACGTGAAGCTGAGCAACACAGAAGAATATGTTGATGGATAGTTCACTAGAAATCTTGGGGAGATCTTAATTCGGTAATTTAAAAATAAGCTCATGATTATCTCATTGGATGAAATTTCTTGCATGTGGCAGTTGGTGTTGCATGCACTAGTCTAACTATTTATCAGCAACATTGTGTTGTATTCTTTATTGGTTTGTAAAATGTATTATGTTATGCTCCATGTGCAAGTGTAACAATGTTCTCTATCTGGGTGAAGTACCAAAGGACAAAGAACTAGAAGATGCTGACCATGCCTGAGAGACCTATATGTGTCTTTTTAAGCCCTTGATTATTTCTTTCTGTTGACTTTGATGGTATGTGTATTAGCATGAATGTACATGTGTCTGTGTTTACACACACACGCACATGCACATACATACATGCACAAGTATACATACATGTAGCTGATCGCAAGGTTAAAAAGTGTGTTGTTGGAAGAGCAACTAGATACAAAAAGGGCATTGGCAGATAAAAGGAAGAAGGAGTTGGAGGTGGAGAGGAAATATAGACTAGAACTAAAGGAAGCAATGATGATGGCCATGAAGGGAGATGCTTGGGTGCTAGAGTAGTATGTATATATTGAGGAGGTGGGGGTGAGAAAGCAATGTAAATTTTATAGACAGATTATACTTTATGCACTGTTATTAGATACATTGATGAAGAATAAGATATAATCAAGTTTTGTTATGTTTCTATTTTAACTATGTAACAAATTATATAAAAATATTTTATTAATTGATTTTATTTTTTGTTAATCATAAACAATGGTTTATGGTTATGTTTTTATAAAAATATGTAATTAAATTTTATGTAAAAAATTAAAAAGGTGAAAATAATTTTGGAATGAAAATATCTAGAGATTTTTCCCTCACTAATTTAGCTAGAGATTTTTCCCTCGATAATTTAGCTAGGAAATTTTTTATTGCTAATTTAGATAGGGAAAATATTTACTCTTTAATTTTTGCGACAAGCACTTTGGATTAGAGGTGCCAAATGGGCTGATTCGTGTCATGCCTAGCCAAGCACGGCACTGGAATTTCCCATGTCTATGCCCATGCCATGTCATGCAGAGTCTAACCGGGCCTCAAGCTATACCTGGCCCGACACGGTCCCGCCGCTTGGTTGGCTCAATACCTCGGCACGAGCCAAGGTACCAATACCGTACTACCCCAATGGGCGAGGCTCATCCTGATTGATCTGGAAACTAGGCGGGCCCAAATCTGAACCAACCCCAACCCCAAAGGCCTATTACGGGCTTATGGCCAACAGTTCAAATAACTAAAAAAAATTATTTGAAATTTAGCTGTTGGATATTGCCTCCAATGGCTATGGGGCAGAATCCGACGACCCACATGATTCTGCCCCAAAAAAATTATTAAAAAATTCAAAAAAAATTCGTTTTTAAAAAAAATATTCTAAATTTTTTTCTATAAAAGCTCCCCACCCCCTCTCTAATTTCTTTGTTTTTCAAAAACATAAAATCTCACATTCTATCTCTCTCTCTCTCAAACCTCTCTCCTAAAATTCTCTCTCTCGGGATTTCGACTCGGCTTTTAGGGACTTGCAACTCAGGCTCGTCTTTAGTTAGTGTTTGCATTGGTCTTGAGAAGTTAGATTTTTGGTGCACGTGCTTTTTCTTTACTCTACTTTATGGGTATTTCTATTTTTTTTCCTCTCTCTACTCTTTAAGCTATCATTTTGTCTAAAAACCCAAAAAAATGACAAATACAAATACTAATAAAATTAATTTAAATTTAGAAAATGAAAATCTTACACAAAAGTCTGAGGTTGCTGAAACTTTGGTTTCTCTGATCTTCTCAGCCCTAATATCTAAAAAACAAAAAACAATGAGGACTTCTATAGTTTGGACATATTTTTATATAATAAAACAAAAAAATATTAGGGGTGAGGAAGAAGAAATGGCACTTTGCAAATATTGTGAAAAAATTTTAACTTGTAAGAGTGTATTTGGGACTGTACATATTAAAAGGCATGCCATATTATGTACCAAAATACATGGTGCATTAGATCCTAGGCAAACCCAACTTAGCTCTACATTTTTTAAGACTGGATCTAGTTCAGTCTCAAAGTTTACCCCCTTCATATGCCATAGTGAGTTGGGTTGTGAAGGCATGACCAAACTTATCATATTGATGGATCTTCTGATCAGATTTTTGGAAGATCCAAGGATAGTGAGCATCATGCAGACATATTTTCAGCCTACTTATCATATGTTTCCTAGGTCCACATCTTGGAACGATATACTAACATATTATAAGTTAGAAAAATAATTAATAATTAATAAATTTATGGTATATAGTAGAGTGGTGTCCATGACGTCCGATATTTGTACTAGTCACGATGATGCATCTTTATGCATGTCTCACCGCCCACTATGTAGATTCTAAATGGCATGTGAATAAAAAAAATTTAGGATTCTCCAAGATTCTTGGGCTTGCCATTTTTGAGTGTATGATAAAAATCTTTAGAGAATATAAAATTCAAAATAAAATTTTTAGTATCACAATCAATAATGTATCTAATAATGGAGTAGCGATTAAGATGTTTGTTAGGAATAATAGAGACGTACCATTAAGAGAGATTTTCCACTTCTGATACATGTGTTACGTGGTTAACATGATTCTACTTGTGGGGATGAAGGTGTGTTTCCTCGCTTTGGAAAACATTGTAACTCACTAAAATATATTTGCATGCCTCGCAAACAATTGGAGCTTGGTAGTCTTTGTTTGTCTGTGAAACTTAAGAAGAAGAAATTCCAAGCGAATGTGAGACATTGTTTGAATTACACATACCTAATGTTGGTGTCATGTGTTGGATACAAACACGTGGAATCTGACTACGTCAATAGTAAGAGTGACGAACTTTTTATTGACGACACTAACTAGGCTTTAGGAATTTAATTTGTGATATTCCTGAAGATTTTTTATGACATGAACATGTGTTCGTTGGTTTATATGCCCATCACTTGCATTGCACTTAGGTGCATATGCAACATTAGTAGCATGTTTAGGAAGTATCAAGCTGATCTAAAACTTAGCCATATTGTTACATAGATGGAAACCAAGTATTTAAAGTACTGGTCTACCATTCTATCTCTTTATAGTCTCACTACATGCATGGACCTCAGGGTTAAGGTGGAAGAGGTAGATAATGTTTTGACTTATATTTCCTCGTGCATGAACCTGGAAGACTCGCCTGAAGGGTTCATTCATGAGAAGTGGACTAAACTTTTCGCATACTATGATACTACGTATGGTGATAGTAGTAGTAAGGCTGTGAGTACGAATATTGATACCATATTCGGAGATAATGATTTTTCCATTTAGTTAGCTAGGGAGAAACGATAGGGTGGACCATCGAATAGGAGCGAGCTGTCTCGGTACTTAAGATACCGATTACTACTCAATCCTATCATAGTCTGATACTAAGAATCTTGATATATTATAGTGGTGGAAATCATATGAGTCTACCTTTCCCGTGCTATCTAAGATAGCACGGGATCTATTGACTCCTCAGGTGTCGAGCATAGCATCGGAGCCTACTTTTTCTATTGCAGTGAATATGATTTTGGATAGGAGATGAAGATTATGTCAAGATATTGTTGAGGCTTTAGTATGCATGAAAGATTGAAAGGATTCGATGTTTAGCATCAAGGATCGAGCTGGGACTGGGAGAGGGACTACCGCGAATGTGGGGTAGTTGATTGCTGATGATGATCCATGTGATAGTGATATTGATATTGAGATTCAGGATGATAATGATATGAGAATGCATGATTGATGAGGTTGCTACTTGATGCTTGATTGTTGATGATTGCCGGATTGCGACATGCCTACTACTACACTTTTGTTACCGTTATGCTTTTCCTTATGAGTTATGCTTTTACTTTTGAGTTATACTTGATTCTGATTTTTGATTTCGATGTTTTGTACTTATTTTTAATTACATTGTATTTGGTTTAGTTTGGCCATTTGGCAATTGGCTTTATGAGTGTAACTTTGGTATTTTTGTTAAATAAAATGTGTTTGTTTTATTTTTATTTTTAATAATTTCATTAAAAATTCTAAAATATAATTCTAATAAATTATAATCTAATTAGAACATAATTAAAACAAATAACATAAAAAAATAAACTTTATAACTATTCAAATATTTACAATTTACAATTTAAATATTTTTAAACATTATCTAATTTATATTTTATAATTACCTAAATATTCTAAAAAAAATAAAAAAAAATTAAATTTATTTAAACTGCCTCGTACATGCCTGACCAGGCATGGCATAAAACCAGTCGTGCCAACCAGGCCATACCGAGCTTTGCTTGAATAAATCATTCAGGGCCAGGCATGGCATGGTTACTGTAGACGTGCCTAGCCCAGCATGGTAGCACAATTGGGCCTACAAAAACCTTGATGGGCTAGCTCAGCACGACACGTCTGACACATATACTTTAGATTGGGAAAGGTTTCCTTGTTAATCCCTCATTATATTCACTTTAGCTACAGAAAAAACTCCATTTAGCTAGGAAATTTTTACAAGCTATTTGTGATTTTTCTTTTAGTGATCTCTATCTATCTATCTATATATTTGTTTATATCTCTATGTATGTATTTATCTATCTATCAATCTATATATTTGTGAATCAATCAATCTATCAATCGATCTATCCGAGTCTATCATTCTATCTATAAATCTGTTTATCAAACTATGTATCATTTTGTATATTAATCTTTTTATCAATCTTCTTATCAATCAATCAATCTATCTGTCTATCTATTAGTTTATAAATATTTATCTCTAACAATCTATATGTCTCTATCTATCTATCTACTTATCTGTCTGAAAATTTGTTTATCTATCTATCTATTTGCCTATCAATCTGTCAATAAATTTGTCAATCAATCAATCAATCAATCAATCTGTCTATCTATCTGTCTATCTTTCTAGTCTATCTATTGGTCATATTTATCTATCAATGTATCTATTTATCTATTATTATGTCTTTCTATCTATCAGTCTTTATATATATATATATATCTATCTAATAATCTATTTGCCTATCTATCAATCTATCTATCTATCAATCTTTCTATTTGTCAATCAATCAATTTATCTATCTGTCTGTCTATCTATCTAGCTATCTATCTATCTAATTGTATATCTATATATCGATCAATCTATCTATCTATATATCTATTTGTCTATCTATCTATCTTTTTATCTATATATCTATCTATTTATCAATCTATCTATCGATATATCAATCTATCTATCTATTTGTCTTTATGTCTATCTATCTATCAATCTATCTATTTGTCTCACTATCTGTCTATCTCTCTATCTCTCTATATGTATATATATCTTTTGATCTATCTGTCTATCTATCTATCTGTCTATCAGCCTATCTATCTATCTATCAATCTATTTGTCTATCTATCTATTTATCTTTCTTTCTTTCTTTATTTCTATCTTTCTATTTGTCTATCTATCAATCTCAGAATCTACCTTTCTATCTATCTCTCTATTTATTTGTATATTTATCTATCTATCTATATGTATCTATCTTTCTATCTATCTATTAACTATCTTTCTGCCTACCAATCTGTATATCTATCTATCTATAAATATCTCTATCTATCAATCTATCTAACTATCAATCATTTTTTCTATCTATCTATTTATCTAACTAACTATCTGTCTCTCTATGTATCTGTCTATGTATCTGTCTATATATCTATATAGTTATATGTCTATCAATCTATCTATATATTTGTCTATATATTTGTTTATCTATCTATCTGTCTAAATAACTAACTATCTATCTATATATTTATTTATATGGCAATCTATCGGTCTATCTATATGTTGATCTATCTAGCTATCTTTCTTTGTTTCAATTTGTCTATCAATATATCTATATATCTATATATCTGTCTATCTATCTATTTCTCTATCTAATATATATTTATATGTCTATTTATATGTTTTTCTATCTGTCAATCTACCTACCTACTTACCTACCTACTTACCTACCTATCTATCTATCTATCTATCTATCTGTCTATCTATCTATCTTTCTATATATATATATATATATATCTGACTATCTTCCTATCTATCTATCAATCTCTCTATCAATCTATCTATAAATCTATCAATCTTTATATCAAT
The DNA here is from genome assembly GCA_029783825.1 of Sapria himalayana. NCBI lineage: Eukaryota > Viridiplantae > Streptophyta > Magnoliopsida > Malpighiales > Rafflesiaceae > Sapria > Sapria himalayana. Next base: position 55,395 of record JAREIK010000533.1, on the reverse strand, counting down.
ATTCCTATCATTGTGTCTATCTATAAATCTATCAATCATTATATCAATATTCCTATCATTGTGTCTATCTATCTATCTATCAAACAATCTATCTATCTATATTTCTACCTATCTATCTATGAATATGTCTATCTTTCTATTTATCAATCTAACTTTCAATCTATCCCTCAGTGTATCAATCTATTTATAAATCTATCTATCTATTTGTCTTTTGTCTATCTATCTATATATCTTGCTCTCTATCTATCTATCTATTTGTCTATTTATCTATCTATTTATATGATTATTTATCTGTTTATCTCTTTGTCTATCTATATGTGTATCTATTTGTCTATCTATGGATCTATCTAACTATCTACCTAACTATTTATCAATATGTCTATCTATCTGTCTATCATTTTGTCTATTAATATTTTTATCAATCTACATATCAATCTATCAATCTATCAATCTATCTATCTATCCATCTATTTATCTATTTATTTATCTGTATATCTATTTGTATCTATCTATCTTTCTTTCTTTCTATCTATCTATAGATCTTTCTATCTATTTGTCTATCTATATATCTTTATATCAATCAATCAATCTATCTATCTATATATTAATCTATCTATGTAAATATCTTTTGATCTATCATTCTATCTATATGGGATTTTCCCATCGCTGAAATAGAATAATGATAAATTATTGATGAAAATTATCCCAATCTAAAGTGCTCTTCATAAAATATTAACGAGAAAAATCCCTAGCAAATTTTTTAATGACAGAAATTCCGTATCTAATTATAATTTTTCCCTTGTTATTTTTGATTGTAATTAAGAATAGTAATTACTATTTTTCAATTGAAAATGTACAAAAAATTCTCTAGCTAAATTGGCTATGGAAAATTCCCTTCCAAATTTAATTCCTAAGCTATTTTCACAATTTTATTTTTTTACAAAATATTGAATATCATATTTTTAAATTTTTATATTAAATTGAATAAAAACATATACTATAAACATTATTTAAATTAACAAAAATAAAAAGCAGTTAATAAACTATTCTTATACAATAGTTACATAGTTAAAACAAAAATATAACATAGGCATATAATTATATTAAACTAAATCATCATCCTCATCATATGATGCATTAGTGATAGGTTCTCATGTGTGGATACTCTGCTGGAACTCTGTGTGCTATCTATTTTATCAAGGCTACTAACTTTGACTCAATATAGGTCATCTTCTATTGTATTGTATTCTTCATTTTTTTCATCTTATCATTCACTTCTTTCTTTTTCTACATATACATCAATTCAAACTTAAATGATACGAAGGTTGGAAACTTATTAATTTAGCAAAATTATATATCTTATCATCACTTATATAGCATTTAACAATATGCATGAAGAATTCTGATTCAGAGAATTATGTAGTTTTGCAGCACATATATAGCATTTACCAATCATTGTGCAAGATTTTATCCATAAAACAAATATTGAATTTTCAATAGACTATTTTAGAACATGGAAGAAATAAAATAATTAACCAATAGCTATTGGAATCATCACCAAGAGAAAATCCAGTAACAGATTGATGACCACTACCGGAGCCATATGTCACATCGTGAGAATGAAGCCTGTATTTGGTCTTCTTGTACATCAGCTTCAGAACTAACCCGTACATAATCAAACATAGTTTATTTAACTTGCACGATACTAGAATCAAACATCATATTTGATACTCATGATGCATTTTAATTTTTAACAATAAGGATTAGAAGATACATAAAAAATTCAATTTATATAAAATATAGAGTTTATGAAATATTTTGGCTTCCAGCCCGACAAGGTTTCCCATTACTGATTCCATAAATTAGTTATATCTTTATGAATTCGCCTGCATAACGGGTGGATTCTATGTTTCTAACCTCAATTCCTTCCGAAGAAGTGATTGATGTTGATGCGAAGGATGGCTAATCCATGTCTAAGTTAACATACAAAAATTTGAAAACATCAACAAGATTCTTGGGCTGCAACAGCATAAGCAGTATGATAGTGTCAACGCAAAAAATATGGTCATCTCATGATAACGGCATATCAGGAACATGATGGCTCGCACATTAAAGGTTTAGTGATCAATTTCATTCACTATTACTGGCCATCTTTGCTTAGGGTTCCATCATTCTTAGTTGATTTTATCACCCTAATCATGAAGGCAATGCATATAAGTGGAAGAGTTGTACCCTTCTACACTAGTTGAGTTTATCACATAATACTCGAGGTGCCAACCGGGCCGGGCTGGCCCGGCTTGGCACTAGGCACGGCACGGTTCGGTCGTGCCTGGGCCGGCCCGGCACGTTTTTAAATCGTGCCCGGGCCCGTGTCGTGCCCGGGTTAGGGTCGAGCCGTGTCGTGCCGTGCCTGGCCTGGCACGGCACGCCGGCACGGGTTCTTCCCGTGCCGGTTTCACGCGGGCATGCGTGGGCGTGACCCGGCCCCTCCCGAAAAAAAGACTGCGGGTCGGGTCTGATTGGATCCCGACCCGCGGTCCCATCTTTCGACCCTGCACGGCACGGCCTGCCGTGCCTACGGGCCGTGCCGGGCCAGGATGTTTTTAAACCGTGCCCGGCCCGGCACGGTAGCACGTTCGTGCCCTAAAAAAACGGGCCGGGCCGGGCCGGGCTGACCCGTTTTGACACCTCTACATAATACTTTAACCAGCTGAGGAGGATGTTCATCATGCACAACTTAATGAAAAAGTGAACTGCAACGGTTGCTAAAAAATGTCATAATATCTGCTACAAATATAGCATTAGCAATAGCTTCAAATATTATCACCTAAAAATGGAAAAAAACTATGGATGTCTTCCCTCATGAACACAAACTATGATGCATAGGTGCTGGTAGAATTATAGTGATCAAATGGGTAGTGGCATTATCTGACTAAGAAGGGAGTCAGTAGTAGAAAGGTGGTAATGGTGACACTAATAGTGGTGGCACATAAAATAAAAGCCAACACTAGGGTCTTTGCTGTTATTTTCTGCCGACTCTATGATAGGCCAAAACAACATATTCAAACCTTTCAATTATGCAAACGATATGTCTACCTAATAAGGACTTATAATTTAACTAAGAAAACTAAAAAGAAGCATCATTCTTCAAGCATATTTTTGCCTAGTCATATTCATGATCATCAAACCAACATAACCCCACCAGATATGAAATGCAAACCCCAACTTAACAAATCTGAAACAAATTATAGCGTGATTTATGCTACACACCGGATACGCATAAAGAAGCAACAAAAAAAAAATACCTCTTGTTCAACTCAATGGCTCACACTGCATTAACTTGTTAATCTTATAGTCTATGATTCCTATTTCACTTGAACGCGACTAATCAGAGCTCATCTTCTTCCATGCCTTACTTTTGATCCTGATATAATGTTGTGTTTAAAATATTTATATAAATGTTACATATAAATAGATTATGGAACTTATTAATTTACCTAATAGACAGATAGATAGGTAGATAGTTATACACATATAGACAAATACACTTATAGACAAATAAATATATAGACAATTAGAAAAATAGATAAATATATAGATAAATACATAAACAAATAGAAAAATATATAGATAGATAAATAAATAAATAGACAGATAGATTGATTGACTATTAGATAGAAATAATTTTAGTTAGATAATTTGACAGATATATAGTTAGATCAATTGTAAGATAAAAAGATAGACAGTTATATAGTTACATAGATTGATAGGTAGACATATAGATATTTAAATAAATAAACAAATAAAAAGATAGATATATAGATAGATAGACAAATAGGTAGATATATATATAGATAGATAGATAGATAGATAAACAAATCAAATGCTAGACAGATAGATAGATAGACAAATAGACAGATCGACAAATAAAAATATATATAGATAGATAGATTGAAAGATAAAAGATTGACTGATAGATAGCTAGAGAGATAGATAAATAGAATGATAGAGAACTATATATAGAGACAGTTAGATAAATAAATATATAGATAGATAGATATATAGATAGATAGATAGATAAAGAGATAGATAGTTATATCTATCTAAAGATAGATAGATGGATGGACAAATAGACAGATATACAGATAGAGAGGCTTAGTGACAGAATATATACATATAGATATAGATATATATATATATATATATATATATATATATATAGATTTAAAAATTGATAGATCGACAAATAAAGAGATAAATAGATATAAAAATAGAAAGATAGATCGACAGATTATCGATAGCCATTTAGATAGGTAGACAGATAGATACATAGACATATAAATAGTTAGATAGATAGATAGATAGATATGCAGATAGTCAACTAAACAAATAGACAGATAAATATATAGATATACAGATTGATAGATCGATAGATAGATAGACAAATAAAAATTTAGATAGATAGATAAATAAATACATTTACTGATAGATAGCTAGAAAGATAGACAAATAGAATGATAGAGACCTATATATAAAGATAACTAGATAGATAAATAGATAGATAGATAGATGAATAGATAGAAAGACAGATTGACTATTAAATATAAAGAGTTGTAGTTTGATAGTTTGACAGATATATAGTTATATTGATAGTAACATAGATTGATAGATTGACATATAGTCATTTAATTAAATAAACAAATAAAAAAATAAATGTTTATATAGATATATAGATACATAGATAGATAAATGGATCGAATTCTAGATAGATAGATAGAGAAAGAAATAAACATATAGACAAATAGAAATATATATAGATAGATAGAAAGATAAAAGATTGACTGATAGACTGATAGAAACCCAGAAAGATAGATAGATAGAATGATAGACATGTATATATAAAGACAGCTAGATAGATAAATATATAGATAGATGATACATAGATATACAAATATAAATTGATAGATGGATATAGAGATAGATAGACAGACACGTAGATAGATAAATAGAAAGATATATAGATATATAGATATAAAGATAGATAGATGGATGGACAAATAGACAGATAGATAGATAGAGAGATTGAGTGATAGAATATTGACATATAGATAGATATATATATATATATATATTGATAGATTATAGATCGACAAAAAAAGAGATAAATTGATATAAAAATAGATAGATAGATAGATAGACAAATATATCGATAGCCATATAGACAGGTAGCCAGATACACACATAGACATATAAATAATTAGATAGATAAATAGATAGATAGGTTGTCAAATAAACAAATATATAGATATATATATATATATATAGATTGATACTTAGATAGATAGATATAGAGACAAATAGATTGATAGATATAAATAGAAATTTATATAGATAGATAGATAAATTGATTGACTGACAGACTGATAGAATGATAGATAGCTAGAGAGATTGACAAATAGAATGATAGACCCCTATATATAAAGACAACAAGATAGATAAATAGATAGAGAGATAGATAGATAGATCGATTGATAGACAGATAGACAGAATGATAGATAAATATAATGATATATATATATATATATATATAGATGGATGCACAAATATACAGTTAGAAAAATAGAGAGATTAAATGATAAAAGATAGACATTTTGTTATATATATATAGATTGATTGGTTTCTATATCAATAAATAGAGAGATAAACATATATACAAATATATAGATAGATAGATAGACAAATATATCAATAGCCAGAGAGACAAGTTGCTAGATAGACACATAGACATATAAATAGTTAGATAGATAAATATATGTAAAGATAGAAAGGTAGCTAGGTAAATAGATATGCAGATAAAAAAATAGTCATATAGATAGATAGATGTACAAATAGATAGATAGACAGGTCGGTAGATAGGCAGATAAATAGATAGATACATAGATAGACAAATAGATAGACTGATAGAAAGATAGACTGATTAATTAATTGTTAGATAGATAGACAGACAGATTGATATATATCTAGATCCTAGATATATAGATAGACAGATAGACATATAGACATTTATAAAGAAATATAGATAGATAGTTAGACAAATAGATTAAAATATATATAGATAAATAGATAGATAGTTATATAGATAGTCAAATATATAGATAAATAGATATACTGATATGCATATCGATAGATGGGAAGATATAAAGATTGTCAAATAGAAAAAATAGCATCCATTGCACATTGTTTTATTTTGACTGGCATATCTTTTTTTTATAAGCATGCTAACTTTTGTCATCTAGTCCCTCATCTCTATTATTGGATGAGAAATTAGGCAGCATAAGAGTAGCTCAAATACTTGATTGATATATAGATAGATAGTTAGACAAATATATTGATAAATAAATTGACATATAAACAAATTGATAGATATATATATAGACATAATGATAGATAGACATATAGATAGATAGACGTTTAGGCAGATAGCCATATAGGAATAATATTAGATATATAGATAGAATTATAGATATATTAATTTATACACAATTAGATAGATAAATTGATAGATAGCTAAATATTTAGATAGATAGATAGATACTAAGATAGATATGCAGATAGACAGATAAAAAGATAATATGAGATAGATAGATAGATAGATAGATAGACATATATACAGATAGACATATTGACATATAGATAGATAGAAAGATAGATCGTAGATAGAAAGATTGATGGAAAGATAGACAGATAGACATATACACATATATATAGATAGATAGATATACGATAGATAGATAGATAAACAAGTATACAGATAGGTATATAGATAGATAAATAGATAGAGACATTAATAGATAGATAGCTAGACATACAGATAGATAGATAGATAGACAAATAGAAATATAGAGAGATAAACAAAGTGACATATAGAGGGACCGAAAGATATAACGGTAGATAGATATATAGATATATAGATAGATATACAACCATAAGAAAGATAGTTAGAAAGATAGACAAATAGACAAATATTTACATAGATAGACTGATAGACATAAAGATATATATATATATATATAGATAAATAGATAGATAGACTGATAGAAAGATTGATAAACAGATAGATAGATAGACATATAGATAGATACACACATAAAGATAGAAACATATACATATATACAGATAGATAGATAGACAGTTACATAGATTGATATATAGGTATATAAAAATATAGACAAATAGATAATTATATAGATAGACATATAGATAGATAGCCGGATAGATAGATAAAATAATGTCATATAGATAAATAGATAGATAGACAGATAGATAAATGACAGATTGATAATAGAATGATTTAAAGATTGATAGATAGACAGATAGAAATATAGACAATTAGATAGATTGATAGATTGATAGATACATAGACTTATAGACTGATAAATTCAAAGGTAGATAAAGAGATAAAGACATAGCCATGTAGACAAATAGATAATTGATAGATAGATAGGTCGACAGATAGATAGATAAATAAAAAGATAGATAGAAAAAAAGATATATAGAGAGATAAATAGATTGACAAATAGATGGATAGACACATAAACACATATATAGATAGAATGATAAATAGATATATGATGAATAGGCTAGTAGAAATTAGATAGATAAATAGTTTGACAGATAGATAGATAAATAGATAGTTAGACAATTAGAAAAAAAGATAGATATAGAAAGATAGGTAGACAAATAGACATATAGAAAGATAGATGATAGATATTAAGAAAGATAGACAAATAGTCAGATAGAATGATAGACAAATAGTTAGATAGATAGATAAACATACAGATAGATAGGTAGATTGACAGATAGACATACAAATAGATAGATAGATAAATAAATAAATAAATATGCAAATAGACATATAGATAGATAAATAGATAAACAAATAGATAGATAGGCAAATAGATTGATTGATTGATATACATATAAATTAATAGATAGATAGACTAATTGATAGATGGATGCATAGATAGATAGGTAGATAAATAGTTAGGCAGACAAATATATAGATAGATATATAAATAAATAAATAAATAGAAAGATGGAATAATAGACATATATAGTAAAAGATAGATAGAGAGATAAATATAGATATACAAATAGACAAAAATAAAGTTATAAATACAGATAGATAAGTAGATAGATTAATAAATAGATAGATATATAGATAGACAGACAAATAAATAGATAGATAGATAAACAAGTAGATAGAAAGATACATAGAAACATATACATATAGACATATAGATAATAGACAAATAGGCAAATAGATAGATAGATATATAGATAGATAGATAGATAGAGAGATAGAAACCTATACACATTGAAAAATAGGCACATAGACACTTAGACACATAGATGCATAGACATAGACACAGACACATAGTCATAGACAAAAAGAGTGATACAGAGCATGAAAGACAGACAGATAAACAATTAGACACATAGGTAGATAGATGAATTGGAAAATCGAGAGATAAACATATATACAGATAAACAAATATAAAGATAGAAAGATTGAAAGATTGAAAGATTGAAAGATAGTCAGATAGACTTATAGATTGATTTATTGACATATAGATAGATAGATCGATATATAGATAGATAGATAGTCAGATAGCTAGATATATATATATATATATACACACTCACATACATACAGATATATATATATATAGATAGATAGATAAATAGATAGATATAAAAATAAATAGATAGACAAATTGTGAAATAGATAAATATATAGATAGCCAAATAATATGATAGATTAATAGATAAATATATAGATAAGTAAATAGAGAGATAGGAAGATAGACATATAAAGAGATATACACATATATAGATAGTTAGATATAGAGATAGATAGACTGATAGAACGAAAGTTTATTATATACTTAGAGAGATAGATAGACATATAAACAGATAGATAGTTAGATAGTTAGACAAATATATAGATAGATATATAAACAGATAGATAGTTAGCCAGTTAGATAGATAGATAGATAGACATATAGAAAGAATAACAAATAGACATATAGATAGTTAGTCAATTATATAGATAATTACATAGATAGATAGTTAGATAGTTACACAGAAAGATAAATAGATAGATAAATAGATAAAAAGATAGATAGACAAATATACAAATAGATAGATAGACAATAAACAAAAAGACAGACAGATAGATAAATATCAACATAGATTTATTTATAGATAGATAGATAGATAGATAGATTTATTAATAGACTAATAGATAGAATGATAGTTAAATAGTTAGATAGATAGTTAGATTGATAGAAAGATAGATAGTTAGATAGTTATAAATATAGATAGATAGACTTATTATCATGTAGGAAAATTAATAGATATATAGATACACTGAAAATAAATAGATAGAGAGATAGATAGAGAGATATATAGAAGATTGATAGATACACAAATAGAGATATAGATATATAGATAGATAGATATATAGATAGATAGATAAAAAGATATATAGATAGATAGAAAATAAATAAATAGATATATAGATATATAGTTAAATAGGTAGATAGACAAATAAATTGATAGACGCTTAGAAAGATAAAGAGATATACATATCAAAAAATAGATAGATAGAAAGATAGCCATATAGACAAATATATAGATATACAAATAGATAGATAGTCAAATAAATAGACAAATACAAAGCTCGGTAGATAGATATATATATATAGGCAAAAATACAAATAGATAGATAGATAGATTGATTGATTGATTGACAGATAGAAAGATTGATAGATAGATAGATAGATAGCCAAATAAATAGATATACATATAGAAAAATAGATAGATAGATAGACAAATTGAAATATATAATGATAGAAAAATACACATATTGATAGATACATATATAGATAGATAGATATAGAGAAAGATAGATTGAAAAATAGATTGAAAAATAGATAGAAAGATAGATAGACTGATAGATTATTAGATAGATTATTAGATAGATATATAGATAGATAGATTGATTGATTGACTAAAAGATTGATTTACTAATAGTTTGATAGGCAGATATACAAATAGACCGATAGGCAAAAGACAAAAACACAAAAAGAAAAAAATATAGATAGATAAATAGACACTTAGAAAAATATATAGATATATAGATATATAACTATATAGATATATTGATATATAGATAGAAAAATAGATAGATATATAGATAGATAAATAGATAAATATAAAGAATGCCAAGAAATAAGGAAGGATTCTGCACTGATTAGCCTTCTAGTTTCAGTGGGGTTTATCAATAGCGAATAATGTAGGTAGAAAAGTATAACATGGAGAAAAACATGTGATGGCGACGGTGAAGTTGCTTGAATCTGTATTTCTGGATAGTCCCGTCTTGGGTTTGTTTTCTTAATAGAATAAGAGCAGGCAAACATGGGTGGGAAATCTAGAAGAGAGGAAGGAAGAAGCTGGCGATGGCTGCTCTTGATGCAGTCCAGGAGAAAGCAGCACGGAGGTAAAGTGACCTATGAAAATGAAGAGAAGACATGACGAAAAGCTGGAAATCTGAGATGTCATGTTGTTATTTGCCTTGATTTGTTTTGTTTCTCGGATTATCTTTGACAATGTGTTAAGGGTGGGGAAAAGGGTATGGGGTAGGTTAGAATATAAAAGTTATATGAAGATGGATAAAGTGGCAGGTGAAGCAGAAATAAAGTGCTGGGGCAATGACAAAGGCATCAAGTAGGTAGGAAATGGAAGAAAAGAATGCAATTGAGGAATAAAGAATACGAAGGAAAACCATAGCAAACAGCAATAAATAGAATGCATACAACATTGCTGGAAAATCATAAATTTATTTCAAAAGCAAACAAAATTAAAAGTAAACTGTAACTCTTAACAAATAGAGGTTAGAATAGGCTAAGGAATGGTGTAAGGGTCAATGGGTAGAAAGCAAGTAGGTTGTAAAAATTGTATTCCTCCACCAAAAGAGAGGGTTAATATTAATAATAAAAACTTTCCAAAAAAAATAGATAGATACACAGAATGACAGATAAATAAATAGATATAAAGTTAGACAACTAGATAGATTAATAAAATAGACAAATAGATAGATAGACATATCGATAGATCGACAGATAGATAGAGAGACATATAGATAAAAAGATAAATAGAGATCAAGATAAATAGATTAATAGATTAATAGATTGACAGAAAAATAGATAGAGAGATTGACAAAGAGATAGATAGATAGAAAGATAGATAGACAAATAGATGTTTATAAAGATAGACAGATAGATAGATAGATAGACAAATAGAGATATAGACATAAAGATAGATAGACAAATAGATAGATAGATAGATAGATATATACATATATATATATATATATATATATATATATATATATATATATATATATATAGACAGATAGTCAGATATATAGATATATAAATATATATATATATATATATATACACACACACACACACACAAATAGATAGACATACATATAGATAGATAGTTAAATAGATAAGCAAAGAGAAATATAGAAAGATAAATAGATAATTAAATATACAGATAGAAAGATTGACAAATAGATAAATAGACAAATAGATATTTTGATACATAGATAAATAGGCAAATAGCCAAAAAAAATAGATAGATTAATTGATTGACATAACGATGGATAGACAAATCAATACATAGATGTATAGATAAATTGATAGATAAGTAAATAGATATATCCAAAACACGACTAGATTGCAACCAAAAAAGGGTTCAAAAAAAGATTCTACTGACCAAATATGCAACAAAATACCGACCATAATTACCGACAATATATTTTTGGGCGGAAATCAGTCTTTAAAGTTTTTATCGAATATATTACCGCCTATTTAACAACCTATCATTATAATTCATCGGTATATTGTTTTTTCAATTTATTTATGGCTTCGAACATACCGACCATTTACCAACCAAATATATAGTTCTGTAATTACTAATCAATTTAGAGATCCAAGAGGAGCATCAGAAAAAATAGTTCCTACCAAATTCTCGACCAACTACCCACAATATATTACCGACCAAAAATATTTTGTCGAGAATATGATATGTAAATTAGGAGAGAATTAGCAAAAAAAATTTCCAAAAGATTACCAACTATTTAACGATCAAAAATATATAACCATTAATAATGGTCAGTAAAGTGGTTATCCAATATATTTATAACGTCATAATTACCGACCAAACTACTTACTGAATATTTAGGTCGATAATTTTGACCATTTCACGACCGAATACAGACCATAACTCCCGACCAAAATATTTTTGGTCAGAAATTGGTCAGTAAATTAGGATGTAAATAGCGAATAGAAATTACCGACTAATTACCTACCATTTAACAATCAAAAACATATTACCATTAAAATTGGTCGGTATATTGGACTTCCAAATACTTATAAATTTGTTCTCACCGACCTTTTACCGACCATAATTTTTGTAATTCAATGTTTTAATTTTCTTGATTTGAAAATCATTTGATAGGTCATTATAACCTAGAATTAATTAAACTTTATCATTTTTTCGAATCAGAGCTAATTGTAAGCACGAAATCACAAAAATTTGATATTTCTTCTAAATCTAGGTAAGTTTTTCTTTGTTCTTCTCCTTCAAATTTTTTATACACATCTGCGTCTATGTGAATTATACATAGACATTCAGAATTTCATTTTTTAGTATATTCGGTATTAGGTTTTTTTTTCTCCTCCTAATTTGTTAATTTTTGCTTCAGTTTTATTAAACCTAACATGATTTTGAATCTAGACAATTAATTAAACTATAATTTTTCATTTTATAAAATTTGTTCATCTACTATTTATATTTTTAGGGTTTTAGTGATTTTGATTTCAATTACATGATGTTTGCATCTAAATAATCTTTATATTAATGGTTTATATTTATATAATCATATAATATTATGTATAAATGTCTATACTTTAATAAATATTATGATTTATGTTAAATCAAACTTTTATTTAATGTTAATCTTAATTAATGTCTATAATAGTATATATAAAATTTTATACATTTATATAATCGAATGATAGTATGTATAAATGTCTATACATTAATATATATATATATATAAACATATTATATTATAAATACACATTGATATCTTTATATAAACATATAATTTATTTATAAATATATATACATATATATTAATATTTATAAATATCTATGCAAAATTTACATTAAACTATCGATTTATATATTTTATTATATAAGAATTATGTAATATTAAATGATTATACAATTTTGTAAATATTTATATTACATATTATTTTTTATATAAATATTGAATATTTGTAATGTTTATATAAATATGATATATATACTATATATTATTTATAAAAGAATTACATATAAATATAATAATATGTAAGTAACATTTATAAAAATATTGTATTCACCAATATTATATAGATACACGTGTTTAATTATATAATCATATGCCATTTTATGTAAAATTATTTATATCTTTATTTATAATAAAGTTAACTACTTTTATAACTATATTTTTAACTTTATATAACTAATTTGTATCTATATAATAATGTATAACTATATGCACAATTCTATATACCTATATTTCTAAAAAATATATTATATGTATACTAATATATAACTATATATAATTATATTTTACTAAATCGAACCCTATTTAAATGTTAAATATAATTATATCTTTAACTACATACATATTTATAACTATATGTGTATGACTATATATAAATATTTGTATAAATATGTAACGCTCTATATAATTAAATATAACTATATTTGTAACTATATATACATATATGTATTCTTATAATTAAATTAAAATATTTGTTTATAACATTGTATATATTTATGTATAGCTACTTATCACGACTTGTATAAATATACTATATATAAATATTTGTATAACTAAATAAATGTCTATATAATTATATATTACTATATTTATAACTATATATACATTTATGTATTAATATAATTAAAGCAAAATATTTTTTTATAACGTTGTTTATATTTATGTATAACCACTAATAACTAGTTGTATGAATATATCTATATAAAACTATATATTTTATTATATATAAGTATTTATAACTATATATATTATATGTAAAATAATATATAACTATAAATAATTATATCTTACAAAGTGTATAACTTTAAAAGTTTTGTGCATAATTATATTTAAATATTAAATTTACAACTTATATTTAAACTCTTTGTATTTAGTAGTATATAAAAAAGTATTTTATTATAACTATAGTTATACATAACTTTATGTATAAATATATAAAATTAAATTAACAAATATATAAACCTACATGTATAAATATATGTTTAACTATATGGGTAACTATATGTATAACCATATGTAACTATATTTATAATTACATGCATAACAACATACAACATTATTTAAAACTATATGTGTATAACTAAATATAAATATTTGTATGACTAAATAAATATCAATATAATTATATATAACTATATTTGTAACTATATATATATTTATGTATTAATATAATTAACGCAATATATTTTTTTATAATGTTGTTTATATTTATGTATAAATACTTATAGCTACTTGTATGAATATATCTATATATAACTATATCTTTAATTATATATACCTATTTATAACTATATATATTATATGTAAAATTTTATATAACTATAAAAAATTTTATTTTAATATGTGTATATCTTTAAAAGTTTTATGCATAATTAGATTTAAATATTAAATTTATAGCTTATTTTTAACATATATTTGTATGTAGTAATATATAAAAAAGTATTATAGTAATGTATACCTATACATTACTATATGTATAAATATATACAATTAAATGAACAAATATATAAACATACATGTATAAATATATGTTTAACTATATGTGTACCTATATGTATAACCACATGTAACTATATTTATAATTAAATGTATAACAACATACAATATTATGTTAAACTATATGTGTATAACTATATATAAATATTTGTATATCTAAATAAATCTCTATATAATTATATATAACTATAATTAAAGACATTTTCTTTTGTTAAATAAAATAATTTTTGTTAACTAGTTATGGAAGACGATCGTGAATGGATGTACAAGGGTCGAATTATAAATGGAATATTCTTTAATGAATGGGGGGATAAAGTAGATGAATTTTTTGAGTTTTCTCTGAGACATCCTGAGTATGTGAATTGTGGTATAGATATAACCATATGTGTATAGAATTTTTGTTAACTATATGTGTATAACTATAGTGTCCTTGCACTTTAGTCAAATGTCAAAATAATAAGTTTTTGAACTTTGAGACTATGAAGATGAATTTGTATAGAAATGGTTTTGTGGCAGATTACTATGTTGGGATATACCATGGTGAGAAGCAAGTCCACCAAAGTTGTTTTAGTTCAATACGGGTATCAGTAAGTGAATTTGATCAGATGGTCTTAGATATTATTAATCACACTACATACCATAAAATAGTTTTTGATGATGTGGGTCATGAATTCAACCCGAATTAGGAACCCAATGCCAATGAAAAAAATTTCTATGATATGATTTGAGCTGGAGAGAAAACTCTATATGAGGAAAATTCTAAGCATACTAAACTTTCTGGAGCTGTGAAGATGTTAGAAATAAAATGCATACACAAGTGTTCGCATGCATGGTTTGATGATATGTTAAATTCATTCAAGAATTGTTGCCAAAATATAATCTGATGCCATTGGATTTCTATAACATGTAGAAGTTAGTTAGAGGCTTAGGATTCCCCGTACAAGTCATTCATTCCTGTATGAACAACTGTATGATATACTGGAGTGATGACAGTGACCTTAACAGTTGTATAATATATGAGCATGCTTTGTACAAGCAAAAGGTTAGGGGTTCTGGAAAAAGATTGTATATACATAAGTTGAAGGTGCCGTATAAGAAGATGCACTATTTTCCAATAATACCTAGGTTATAGAGATTGAATGCATCAACCACAATAGCTAATGAAATGAGGTGGCATTCAGAGCATTATATAAAGGATGGTAAGATGTGTCACCCTTCTGATGCCCCTGCTTGGAAACATTTGGATGGGTGTTGTCCTAATTTTTATTTTGAAGTTTGAAATGTTAAGCTGAGTTTATTTGTTGATGGTTTGTAGCCATTTGGTCAATCTAGACAGCAATATTCTTTGTGGCTTGTAGTGGTGACCCCGTATAATTTGCCTCCTTACTAATGTATGAAGGAGGAATTTATGTTTTGACTATGTTAGTACCAAAGCCTATGAATCCAAAGGGGGAGATAGATGTTCTCTTGCAGCCATTGATAGCGGAGTTAAAAAGTATTTGGGGTGTTAGGGTTCAAACTTATGATATTTACAAACAGAAAAATTTTCAGATGCGCACTGCCCTCATGTAGACCATAAATGACTTTCCAGCATATTCTATGTTGTCTAGATAGAGTACAACTGGTATGTTGGCATGTCTACATTGTATGTAAGATTCTGATGCTTTTAGATTAATTAAGAGCGGAAAATAGTCATGGTTCGACAATAATCAAACGTTTTTGCTCATTAATCATCCGTTTCGATGTAACACCAAAGACTTCATTAAAAATATAAACGTTACTAAATAATTTCTGGGGGTTAGATCTGGGGATGATATTCTGTAGGAATTGAATAACAGAGGGTTGAGGAAGGTGATAGATGTTGATGCTGAGGTTGTGAATACAGCTATATCTAAGACTTATGGATGGAATAAGAGAAGTATTTTTTGAAATTTTCACAACATGTGAACACCTGCTCAGGCACAATCTTGATGTTATTCATATATATAAGAATGTGTTTGACAATATTTTCAATACCATGTTTAATATACCAGAAAAAACTAAGGACACTTACAAGTCAAGAGATGAGTTGAATAAATATTGTCGTCATTTGACAATATTTACCATGATGTGCCATTTGTTCTCAATAAATCACAGAAGAATGTTGTGTTGGAGTGGGTAAAAAAACTTAGATTTCCAGATGGTTATGCTTCTAATCTAGGGATATGTGTGGATGCAAACAAACTTAAGATGTTTGGCATGAAGAGTCATGATTGTCATGTATCCATGCAAATGTTATTACCAATTACTCTTCGAGAATTCCTGCCTAATAGAATATGGGAGCCGATAATTGAGATTTCTTTATTCTAAAGGAACTTACCTCTTCATTGACTAATGAAAAGTTAAGGAATTTGAATGAACAAATTCTAGTTATCTTATGCTATCTTGAGAAAATCTTTCCTCCTAGTTTTTTTGACTCAATGGAATATCTTTCAGTGCACTTGGCTTACAAAGCTAGGTTTGTTGATTCTGTCTATTATCGTTGGATGTATCCTCCATAAAGGTAATATTAATTCAAAAAACCAAATCTTTTCCTATATATATTTTTATATATACACAAAAATGAATTGTTATTTTTAATAATCTTTTTGTAGATACTTGAGGAAAATAAAACATATAATAATGAATAAAACTGAGGTTGAGGGTTCTATATCAATAGGTCATATTATGGATGAGGCTATAAATTTCACATCCTTCTATTTCAAAGAAGGCGATCCAACTCTTCCACTTAAGAAAAAGCTGAATGAGATTTATCTTTATGACAATGTGGATAATGAAATGTTTGAAATTTTCAAGCCTTCGGGTAAAGCAATTGGTGCTGAAGGGAAAAGGTATCTAGAATACTATAAATATACTATAGCCCTTCTATATTTCCTAATGAATTGTCGAGAGCTTCAACCATTCATTGAATAAGTATTTCCTAATAGTCAAATGACATATATTACGCATTAGAATTTACTATTTCCTTTCAATGTATCATTTATTTTTAATTTCTTTTTGTAGTGATTTTGTTACAGATAAAGGTAAGGAATTTCCAAACATTAATGAAGAAGTAATCAATGTCATGACGGAGAAAGAATTTCCATCATTTTTTGAAAAATACATATGTTTACTTATAATGAAAATCACAAAATAAATGTATTATTCTAATAAAAATTTGAAATTGTAATCTAAAAAATCCACTTAATTAAGATTCCAGATTCATAATCTTGCAAATAAAATTTCCAATCATTATATTTGAAGTATAGCACAAGGTCCCCTAAGAAAGGTTAATATGTACAATGGTTACTATGTGAATGGTTTTAAATCTATTTATTTATCTGACTTTTATCTATCTATCTATGTATCAATATATTTATCTATCTACCATTCTATCTTTCTATCTATCTATCTATCTGTCTATCTATCTATCTTTCTTTCTTTCTTTCTGTCTATCTTAATATCACAATATCTGTCTATCGATCGATCTATCTATCTTTATGTATGTATGTCTATCTATATATCTCTCTATCTATCAGTTTATTAATTTACTTTCTATTTGTCTATCTATCTATCTCTATGTTTGTCTATCTATTTATGTATCAATCCATCGATCTATCTATCTAACTATCTGTGTGTTTGTCTATTTATTTATCTGTCTATGTATCTATCTATCCGTCTATTTGTTTGTTTGCATGTCTCTTTTTCTATCTATCTATCTACATGTATATCTATTTGATTAAATATCTATCTATCTGTCTATCTATCTATCTATATGTATATCTATCTATTTTTCAATCAATCAATCTATCTATCTATATTTCTATCTATCTTAATATGTCTTTTTCTATCTATCTATTTGTCTATATATCTGTCTATCAATCCATCTATCTATTTGTCTATCTATCTATTTGTCTATCTATCTATCTATTAGTCTATTTATCTATATATATATATTTGTTTTTCTATCTATCTATTTGTCTGCCTGTCTCTCTAAATATCTGCCTACCTGAATGTCTATCTGTCTGTCTGTGTGTCAGTATGAATGTCTTCAAACTATTTGTTTATCTATATGTATATAAATTTGAGTACCTATCTGTATGTATATCTATCTATCTGTCTATATATCTCGCTATCTATCTAATTATTATAACTATCTATATATCTTTCTATCTAACTAACTATCTTTGTTTCTATCCATCTTTTTATCTATATCATTATCTATATATCTATTTATATATCTATCTTTTTGTCTCCTATCTATCTATCTATTTATCTATCTATCTATTTCTCTAATAATCTATCGATCTATATGTCTATCTATATGTATATATATCATTCTATCTATAAATCAATTAATCTTTTTATCTATCATTCTAAAAATATATCAATCTCTTTATCTGTATATTTGTATATCTATCTATTTATCTAGCGATCTATATATCTATTTCTTTAATAATCTATCGATTTATCTATCTATATGTCTATATATCATTATTTTGATTAATCTATGTATCTATCTATCTATTTGTCTATCTATCTGTCTATCAATCTATCTAACAATTTTCCTATCAATTAGTCTATCTATCAGTCTATTAATTTGTCTATTAATCTGTCTATCAAACTATCTATCTAACTATCTATTTGTTTATCTAAATGTCTTCCTATTTGTGTATCTATTTGTCTATTATTTTGTCTGTCATTTTGTCTGCCTGCCTGCCTACTGGCTTAATTGTCTACCTGCTTAAAGTCTAAAAATCTATCCATCTATCTATCTATCTATCTATTTGTCTATCTGGTTGTATATCTATATGTTTATCTTCCCATCTCTCTATAAATCTATATTTCAATCTATATATCAATCTATCTATCAATCTCTCTTTATATATATATATATATATCTATCTATCTATTTATATCTATCTGACTATATATATATATATATATATGTATATATATATATATATATATATCTATGTATCTATTTATCATTCTATCTATCTATCTGTGTATCAATCTATTTATCTATCAGTATATCAATTTGTGTATTAATCTATCGATCAAACTATCTATATGTCTATTTTTCTATTTGTCTATCTTTTTTTTTGACTATTTCTTTGTTTATCTATCTATTTATCTATCTATCTATTTGTCTACCTACCTGATTGACTTTCTATCTCCCTGACTCTCTATCTATCTTTCTATTTGTGTATCTATTTATCTGTCTGTCTATATATTTGTTTGTTTATTTGTCTTTCTTTCAATAATCTGTCTGTCTGTCTATTTGTATATTTTAATATCTATCTATCTGTCTATCTATCAATCTATCTGTCTATCTATATGTCTATCAATCTTTATATTTATTTATCTATCTATCTTTCTTTCTTTCAATCTATATGTCTATTTATCTGCCTATCTTTTTTTTATCTATCTCTTAATCTATCTATTTTTCTATCTTTTTATATATTTTTATATCTATCTGGCAATCAATTTGTTAATATATTTGTCTATCTATCTATTTATCTTTTTGTCTATCTATCTATTTGTTTGTTTGTGTGTTTATCTATCTGTATGTCTATTTGTCTACCTGCCTCCGTGACTATCTGCCTGACAGACTATTTTTCTATTTATTTTTGTGTTTGTCTTAATGTCTATCTATCTATTTATTTGTCTATTTTTTATCTATTTGTGTATATCTATCAGTGTGTCTTTCTATATATGGGTCTATCTGATTGTTATCTATCTGTCTATCTGTCTGTCTATATATCTATCCATATCTTTTCTTTAATCTGTCTATCTATTTGTCTATCTTGTTTCTATCTATCCATATATCTATCTATTTATATATCTATCTATATATCTGTGTATATATATATATATATATATATCTATCTATCTATCTATCTTTTTATCTTTTTATCTTTTTGTCAATTTATCTATCTATCTATATATCGATCTATTTATCTATCTATATATCTATCTGTCTATCTATATGTCTATCTATTTGTCTATATGTCTATTTATCGATCTATCTATCTATATATCTATATATTTATCTATTATCTATCTATCTATGTATCTATCTATATCTCTATATATCAATGTATGTAAGTATCTCAGTGTCTCTATCTATATATCTATCTGTCTATCTATCTGTCTATCTATCTATCTATCTTTCTTTCTTTCTTTCTTTCAATATATCTATCTACCTATCTGTCTATTCATCTTTCTATCTATCTATCTAACTTACTATCTATATATCTATCTATTTATTTATCTATCTATCTATTAGTCTATCTATATGTTTATCTATCTATCTATCTATCTATTTTTTATCTATCTATTTATCTATCTATTTATCTATTTATATATCTATTTATCTATCTATCTATCTATCTGTTTATCTACCTATCTGTCTCTATCTATTTATATTTTGTCTATCTATTTATCTATCAATATGTTTATTTCATTATAATAACATTTCTGTTTAGCTATAGAAATTTTGCTAGAGAAATAATCCCTAGCTAATTAGCGAGGGATTAGCTAGAGAATAGCAAGAGATGTTTGATTTTACATTAAATTACAAATTTTCATTGAATTTGTGATGGATTAAAGTTGGAAACTTTAGATTTAAAAATGTCTCTAACTAATATTATCCTAAATTTTAACGCAAAAATTGGTGGGCTTTTTAGCAATGACTTAAGAGATGGATTTCCCCTAGCTAATTAGTTGGATACAAAATTCCTCGTTAAATAATATTCTGAAATTTTTTTTATGATTTTATATTTCATTGCCAGTGATTATTCCTATAATGATATTTTTAACAAAATATATGAGTTTAGCTATGAATATTTCTCTAGCAATTTGGGCTTGGGATAATTTTTATTGATAATCTTTAATGATTTAAATTTTTATATATATTAATTGTTTTAATATTTTGTATAATTTTTTATATTAAATATATGCCATGGTCTATGGATGAGCAAACCTTGAAAGACAGATTCTTCCTATATAATTATAAAAATAAGATATTATAAATAAATAATTTCAAAAATATGTAATACAAATAAAAAGTTATATTAATAAAGACTAAAATAACTATTTTTTATGATTATAAAATTTTTAAAAAATTATACAAAATATTTTTCCAAAAAATTTAATTATGTTATTTAAATATTTGTATTTAAAAATATTAAATAATTAATTATATAATTAATCATTTTAAAGATATTTTAATTAATAAATGAACATACATAAAAATTAATACTAATAAAAAGCTAAAATATTTAATTGTATGATTAAATAAAAAAAATTATAAAAATACCTGAATTAACGAATAAACAAGTAAATATTTATATTATTTAATATAAAAATAAAATATTATGTTTATATGAATCTTTTAAAAAAATATTTACTAAAAGATTAAAAATTTTTGAATTATAAAAAAAAATTTAAATTTTTTATAAAATTTAAAAGAAAATAAACTTATATTTAAAGATAAATACATATATGTTTTAATTACATCAAAATAATTTTGATGATTAAAAATATAAATATGTTAGTGTAGTTATTAAAACAATATTTCAAGTTTTTTTTAGGATTTAAAAAGAGTTATTTAAAATATTACTAATAAAATTTTATTTTCCTAAAAATAGTTAAAATTATTTTTAGCCCTATAAACACTTTTGAAAATTACTACCAAACTGACCCTAAGTTGATATGAATTCAAGTTTTATTTCACTACAAGAAAATATTGATTTAGCTAGGAAAAATTACCTAGGGATCAATACCTAGCTAATTTGTAGGGAATTAGCTAGAGAATAGCAAGTAATTGAAGATTTTTTAATGATAAAAAAATAGCAATGGATTAGTGACGGATTAGCTAGGGAAAAATTTTCGAAAATTCTGCGAAAGAAAAGTGGGGATTTTAGTGACGGATATAGCGACGAATTAGCAACGAAAAATTTTCGGAACTTCCGTTCATGAAAAGTATGGATTTTAGCGACGGATTAGCAACGAAAAATTTTCGTAACTTCCGTTCAAGAATAGCATGGATTTTAGCAACGAATTTAGCAACTGATTAGTGATGGAAATTTTTCGTAATTTCCCTTCAAGATAAGTGGGGATTTTAGTGACAGATATTGCGACAAAATATCACTCACTAATAAAAGCCTGAAATTCGTAAAAGTTTTAGAGACGGAATTTTTCTTGCTATTTTTTAGCTATAGATTTAGCAACGGAATTTTCCTTGCTAATAAAATCATTCATTTAGCGACGGATTTAGTGCTGGATTTTTCCAAGCTAATAAAATCATTGATTTAGCGACGGATTTAGCAACAGACTTTCCATTGCTAATAAAATATTTGATTTAGTGACAGATTTAGCGATGGATTTAGCGATGAATTTTCCCTTACTAATAAAATTAGTAATTTAGCGATGGATTTAGTAATGGATTTTTACTACCTAATAGAATCCATATTTTAGCTACGGATTTAGCGACGGATTTTTCCTAGCTAATAAAATCTGTATTTTAGCTATGGATTTAGCGATCGAATATCCCTAGCTAATAAAAACCATAAATTAGTGACGAATTTAGCAATGGAATTTTCGTAGAATAAAATCCTTAATTTTGCGACGGATTTAGGTACGAAATTTCCCTTGCTTATAAAATTTATAATTTAGCGACGGATTTAGGTACGAAATTTCCCCTGCTTATAAAATTTGTAATTTAGCGACGAAATTAGAGATGGATATTCTCGAGCTAATCAAATCCATAATATATAGATGAATTTTCCCTTGCTTATAAAATCCATAATTTAGCTACAGATTTATCGACAATATTTCCCTATCCAATATTTAATTATATAATTATTTTTATTTATTATTTATTTTAATATTTTATTTAATTTTGTTTATTAAATTTATGTTATTGGTCTATAGATGAGCAATCCTTGAAACACACATTCTTCTCGTAAACTCAAAAAAAAAATAATATTATAAATAATTAATTTAAAATATATAAAAATACAAAAAAAATTATATTAATAAGGACCAAAATAATTATTTTTATGATGTATTAATATTTTTATAAATTATAAAAAAAAATTTTATAAAATTTTTAATTAAGAAACTAAATAATTTAAATTAAAGTAACATTAAATAATTAATTAAAAAAGTATAATAATTTTTTCAATAATTTAAAAATTAAATTAACATACATTAAAATTTCTACTAATTTAAATGTAAATTAATTCATTGAATGATAAAATAAAAAATATTTTCAAAAATATCTGAATTGACGAATAAACTAGTAAATATTAATATTATTATATGTATTAGAAAAATTAAATGATGATAGAAAACTTTTAAAAAATTAAATAATACAAATCTTGAAAATCTTGAAATATAATAAAATATAATTTTTTTAAATAAAGTTAAAAAATAATTAAATTATTATTATAAATAAATATATAGATGTTTAATCCTACTAAAATTTATAAAAATTAAATAATTGAGTAATATTTTTACAATTAGCTTTTAACATTAAGTTTTTTATAAAATAATAAATATTATTTTTTTAATTATCTTCTCACTTTAAGTAATTTTTAGAACTTTAAAAATTATTAATTATATCAAATAATATGAAATTTTGTGCGTTTAAAATTATTTAATATTATCTTCGTAAAAATTAATATGAATTCTTAAAAATTTATAACCATAAAATATAAATTTTTATAGATTTATTAACATTAATTATATTTTATAACTTTTAGGTGAGTGGCTAGAAGACAAATCATCTTTTCATTTATATATTATTATATGAAGTTTGTTAATTTCATACCTATTTGATATTTTTTTTAGCAAAACATATTTTTTTATTATTTATATATTTATTGTTTAATTAATATTATAATAAAAAATTATAAGGTATTTGTTTTCATTTGTACCTTGATACATGCACATTAATTTTGTTGGAAATATTTTGATAGTAAATAAAATTAATGAGTATTTTTTATTTTATATATATATTGTTTATTAAATGTTTTAATAATTAAAAATATAAATATTATCCTAAAATATACATTCTCTCTCTCGACTTGATGCATCTCTAATAGTAACACAACCGAATTCCTCCCTATTCCATCATTATCTCTTGATGTCGATTCAACTAAAATTAATTCGAGGTTTAAGTTTTAATTTGTTATTGATTTGAGGTACGTTTATACATTTATTCTTCATTAATAATCTTGGATTGCTTAATCAAAGAGTAAGCATTTTTATTCTGTTTTTTTTTGTTTTTCGAATTTCTTCTTTAATCACCATGGTATGCTTGGATTTCATATATAAACTTATTCGTATACATGCTTCAAGTATTTGTGATATAATATGTTGTCATTGTGTGGATTTTGATGGTGACCCTATACAAAAACAATATATAAATAGTATATATACTTAGGTTTGCCGACTTAATATCTACAAAAATAATATACATCAATATGCATTTGTATTTTATACATAACTAGTATACATACTTAGGTATGCCGACTTGATATCTACAAAAATAGTATATATCAATATGCATGTGTATTTTATACATGACTAGGATACATACTTAGGTATACTTACTTGATATCTACAAAAAATATTCAAAAATGAGTAATGATTGAATTCAAAAATAAAATAAAATAAATAAGATAAATAAGATAATTAAGATAATTAAGATAAATAAAATAAATAAAATAAATAAAATAAATAAAATAAATAAAATAAATAAAATAAATAAAATAAAAGTTAGAATGTCAAATTAAATTAAACTGATTATACTCGATTGAACCTGTCTGAACTAATCCACCAACTTCTAGAAAACTCAATTATATTCACACATGTAATTGAAAATAATTGAGCAAGAGTTTCTCAATTCACTTTGAAATGTTCTCATGACATGTGTCGTTGTTTGCTAGGAACCCCAAATCATTTTTATTTATAGGTAAGATTCTAAGTTTTATAATTTTTGATGCAACATTTAGTAAGCCAACACATAGCTTTCACATGTAAAGTCAATCCCTGGCAGGTATACACATCATCATATAATAAGCACACTTTCAAGCACTTGGCATTAATGCACGAGAACACATAGTAAGCACATAATCAAATACTTATCACTCATGTAAGCCAAGATATAAAAATAATACATACTAACAAATGCTATTCATGCAAGTAAGCATGTCATAAGCTTGTAAGTCAACATATGATATAAAAATAATTATTCTTATTAATTTTTTCATAGACTTTATTATAATTTTCCTACATGATTAATTTATATTCTTATGGTTGCACTTATCTTTAACAAAGATTATCATGGTGTGTGTGTGTGTGTGTGTATAAAGATTTATATTTATCATGTATCTAACATTTTGTAAATTAAATTTATCTCAAAATTATCTCAAACATAATAAATTCATATTTATGTTTCTTGAAATAAAACACATATATTTCTAATAATTTCAATATTCCTTCAATAGATGTCTCGTAGTGTGTGATTCCTTGTGATCTCTCTTGTGTTAGTGATGAGTGGGCTTGTTGAATCAAGTTTAGTAATATTAATTTAATGATTTCATACTGATATAATAAGATCAACATATAGCAATGTGTCATGGACACTCAAGCAAAGATAGCATAAAATATATGAACCAAACTTTTTTGTCCATAATTACTATCAAAAATAATACTTTTAAAAATAAATAGCATGGTAATAAAAATCCGAACCAACAACATGGTAGACTAATCGGCAAAAGATGATGAATACTCTAACAATGAAAATATGAGTCCGATCCTCGTAGATGTTGGATAAGTTTTCCATTGTGCTATCATTTATTATGTTGTTCAGATGTTGGGACATGAATTTTACCTATTCTAATCATGAAGCCTCATAGCTTATATACGAGCAAATTAATAATTTTGGGTTGAGTTTGGAGGAAGGGTAGGTAGATAAAAAAAGTATTATTAATTTTAGAATTTTACCTATTCTAAAAAAAGTATTATTGCTTTAGATAGAGGATATAAAACTATTAAAAATATTAAGAAAATTTTAAAGTTTATAATCCCCACAATGTCATGCAACACAATAAATTTTTTTCTACCAAATAATGTTTTATCAACTTCGATTTATGATTTTAGCCACAACAATGCAGTTTATTATTACTCTAACAATTCAACTTCTACCAAATTTATATTAACTATAATTTATACCATTAACAAATGTTGATTATGAAGAGTTTGGGTATCTCTGTAATGTTGATGAATTTCATGCCATACAAGAGTATTCTCCTTATGACAACATTCGTTAGGACACCCTTTATTCTACCATCTTAATAGCATCATCTTTTTACACACGATAATATTTCTGTGCTCCAATATGTTTATTTTAAACAATTTAAAAAATTAATAAATATAAGGAGTAATTATTAGTTGAATGTTGTAGCTATTAGTTGAGTACCATAACTATAGTTGTAACCTACAAGCTTGAATCTAAGTTTCATGTTTCACAAAATTTGTGACCGATGTATCTTGTAATAAATAGTAATAAAGAATATAAGAAAATATGAGAAGTATTATGGAAATGTATGTATCATTAATGAAACATTAATTTATAGTACTAGCGAATATATGTGAGTACTCTTTTATGTGAATACTCTTTTATAGTTTAATATGATATAAACATATTTACTAATTAATTTTTAGTCCATAACATATATTATTAAATATTATTTCATATCTTAATAAAATAAATATAAATTATTATAATTTCAATAACATCAATATAATATAATAAAAAAAAGTAACATATCATAAAAATACAGCAAAATGAATTATAAAGAACATTAATAAGTTGTAAATAAAAATAAAAATTTTAAAACTATTGAGAATTATATTGTATTTTTATATTTTTTTTATCTTGAGAAATTGGGATGAGATGATTCATATAGATTAAGAGTATTTACAGTTTTTGTTTGTATTTATAAGTGAATTTTTATTTTATTTAATAAATGATAATGTCATTTTATAATTTTTATTCATAATATTATATTATTGTGAGTTTTTATTTATTTTATTCAGTTGTTTTATTTTTTATGAGAATACTCGATATGTAAAGGTTAATCAATCATCTTTATTCATTATGTAAATGCATGAGTTTTAGTTATATATTATTATTATTGAGTATTATTTTTTTATATCATCTTTTTTTTTAATTTTCATGTATTAATCTTCATTTTTTCTATATATATATATATATATATATATATATATGGACATCAAGATAATGAAAGAAATTTATGATGCTTTAGCAGAACATCTCTTCACTATAGAAGCAATAGTAAATGGCCATTGAAAGTAATTTTCTGCTCTTGTGGAAAATTATAGAAATATAGTATTTCTTCTCTATCTCTCTCTCTCTAAACATTATTGCTGGCCAAATTTTAGATATTTATGGAAGTTGTATGACTATATATAAATATTTGTATAACTATATATATATATAATTTATAACTATATAACACTCTATATAATTAAATATAACTATATTTGTAAGTATGTATACATATATGTAAATCTATATATTTATTTATAACTTTATACATTTATGTATAATTATTTGTATGAATATATCTATATATAACAATATGTTTAACTATATAAAAATATATATAGTGATATATACTATATGTATAATAACATATATCTATAAATAATTGTATCTTATTATATGCAATACTATAAAATCTTTATACATAACTATATTTAAATATATAATTTACAACTTATATTTAATATACATTTGTATATGTTAGTATTCAAAAATGAATTTTACTATATCTATCCCTATACATAACTATAGGTATAGATATATAAAATTATATAAATAAATATATATACCTACATGTATAGATATAAGTTTAACTATATGTGTAGCTATATGTATAACCACATGTATGTATACATATATTGCAGGCACGTTCGTTTTTCTTTTTGAATATTGCAGGCTCAGAAGTGTATAAAAGAAGAAGGATGACGGGTGGAAATATTTGGAAATAGCGTGAAGAGAAGAGCCCGAACGGCAAAGATGAGAGATAGAGACTGAGCACGGGAAACCTCCGAAGATTACAAGAATATTAAATGAGAAGGTGGGCTGAAAAGATGACCCAAAAATAACAAAACGGGAAAGACGGGCCGAAAATAGCAAAACGGGAAAGATGGGCCGAAAATTAAATTATATAGGCGAAAAATGTTTTATTGAGCAAGTTCTTTATAATTTAACATGCTAGTAAGTAAATTTAAACTTAAGATGGGTGCAAGAGGGCTACAGGCAGCTATAGGTTGTAAAAATGGTATTCCTCCGTCAAAAGAGAGGGTTATCAATAATAAAACGAATTTTATAAAAAAAAATGTATGTATACATATATGTAAATCTATATACTTGTTTATAACTTTGTATATATTTATGTAATACTAAATATTACTCACTCATATGAATATATATATATGTGTGTGTGACTAAATGTTTAATGATATATAATTTTTTATAACTATATATATTATATGTATAATAACATATAACTATACATAATTTTATATTATTAATGTATAACCTATATTTAAATATATAATTAACAACATATATATAATATACATTTTTATATATTAGTATAAAAATTGTATTTTAGTATATCCATACCTATATATAACTAAATCTATAAATATATGAAATTATATGAACAAATATATATACATACATACATAAATATAATTTTAACTATATGTGTAACTATATCTATAACTAAATGTAACAATATTTATAATTGTATGTATAAAAACATACAACACAATGATTAACTATATGTGTATAACATTATATAAATATTCTTATAACTATAAATAACTCTATATAATTAAATATAACTTTATTTTTAATTATGTATACATATATGTAAATATATATAATTATTTATAACTTTGCATATGTTTATTTATATTTACTTATAACTACTTGTATATATATATATATAATTATATGTTAAACTAAATGTAACTATTTATAACTACATTTATTATATGTATCCTAACATATAATTATGTATGGGATAATACTATTAGTTGCACCAACTTGAAATAAAATAGCTAAAGATATAATATCAACAATATGTAAGCACATAGCATTAGAATGTATGTTGATCAGGCTCATATATGGTATAATACAAATAAGGGTCGTACTCTTACCTAAACCCAGCTCTTGGGCCTCAAGCTCAAATATGAACTTATAAATGACAAAAGTTATAATATTTGATAGGTTTATATAGAAGAAATTTTATTTTCTTTTATATAATTTTTCATTCTAACACTACACTCTCTATCTCTCTCTCTCCCTCCTGCTCCTCCTTCATACATTAAATATCTTTTTTTTTGCTTTCATTTCTAGTGCATTTAAATACATTGCACCCTTTATCTAGTATAACTATGATATCTATTAGTCTTTATCGTACTACACTTTACACTATCTATTAATGTAGATTCTGCAAACGCATTGCCTCGATATTCACGATATTTAAATTTTAAATATTCATCTGTAAGTAAATTTATTTTATTATTTGTATATTTTGAAGTAATATAATGTTTTATTTATAATAATGATTGGCCATTTTTTTTTGTTAATAAAACAGGGAAAAATGAGCTCAGATCGTTAGTGAATGTACAAAAGGGGTATTAATGGATTTTTGAATGAATATTTTTTAACCGGGCTTGAAACTTTCATCAATTTTTCAAGTAGTCAATTGAGATTGATGGATGGAGAAAAAAATAAGGGTCCATGTAATCATCGAAAGTGTCAGAATATCCTTTACATGATGCAAATACTTTAAGATATCATTTGGGAAGATATAGCTTTGTACTGAATTATTTTGTTAGGATTTATCATAATTAAAGTACAATGGCTTTGAATATTGACCAAAATGAGGGTATTATAATCATTTGCTTATGGTGAAGAATCATCAAACACATACCATAGAATGATCATGGAAGATGCTGGTATTGACTTTAATATGGATTACATGGATGAACCACCTAATCCTTAAGCTCAGAAATTTTATGAAATGCTTAAAGCTGTAGATAAAAAGTTGTAGCCTGGTTGTAAGACACATTCGCAATTGTCACTTGTGGCTCGACTAATGAGCATTAAGTCATAAAATAATATGTCTGAAAAATTATTTGATCAGGTGACAGAACTGATGAATGAGATTTTTCCGGATAATAATTTGATCACTAACAATTTTTACAACACTAAGAAGTTACTATGAGGAATGGTTCTACCAGTGGAAAAAATTGATTCTTGTTTAAATAGATGCATATTATATTGGGGCGGTGATAGTGATTTAATTAGCTGTAAGTTTTGTGACCATCATTGCTTTAGGAAGGCACCTTGTGTTGTAGAAACACGAAAAAAATTGAAGGTTGTCTTTAAGAAGATGTATTATTTTCCATTAATTCCTCGATTACAAAGACTATATGCATCAAATGCTACAATAAATGATATGAAGTGGCATTCTGAGCATGAGGTTGAAGAAGGGGTAATGCATCATCCATCAGATTCACCTGCTTGGAAGCATTTTAATTATATACATCAAGATTTTGCAGCAGAAAGTCGAAATGTGAAATGTTGGATATTTTTTTACAGCCTCTTATTGCATAGTTAAATCATTTATGGGATGTTGGCGTGAATACATATAATATCTCAAAGAAAGAAATTTTCATTATGCAGGCAACCCTTATGTGGACGAGAAGTGACTTTCCTATATGTTCAATGTTGTCTGACTGGAGTACTATAGGATGATTCACATGCCCGTATTGCATGACAAATTTTGATGCATTTACCCTCGAATTTAGTGGTGAACAGTCATGGTTTGATAACCATCGTAAGTTTTTCTCTACGAATCATCCATTTCTAAGAAATAGAACTGCATTTGGAAAAAATAAAATTGTGATGAATGTTGCACCAGAAGTTCATTCAGGAGATGAAATTATTACAGAGATTCATAGTTTTGGTTTGAAGAAGTTAACTGAAAAGGATGTTACTGGAAGTAATGGACCAATAAAAAAATTATTTGGCTAGAGGAAATGTATTATATTTTGGGACTTGCCCTATTGGAAGTCCAATTTAATTCGTCATAACTTAGATTTTTTTGCATATTGAAAAAAATATATCTGACAATGTTTTCAACACTATCCTTAATGTAGACGGAAAGACAAAACACACATTAAAATCAAAGCAAGAGCTAAATGATTACTGTCAGCGTCTTGAATTGAAACTAAATGAGGAAACAGAAAATTCCCTAAAGCTTGCTACACACTTGATAAGAAGGCAAGATAGATATTGTGTGAATGGGCTAAAATTTTGAAATTCTCTGATGGATGTATCAAATATGGGTAGATGCATGGATATGAATAATCTTAAGTTATTTAGAATGAAAAGTCATGACTGTCATGTATTTATGCATAGATTCATACCAATTGCATTCTATGAATTACTTCCACTAAGTGTTTGGAAGGTCCTTATAGAACTAAGTTTGTTTTTCAAATAGCTAACTACAAAATACAATCAAAATAGATGACATGGTGAGGCTGGAGAATGATATTCCACTTATTATTTGAAAGCATGAACGCGGATATTCCCACTGAATTTTTTTGACTCAATGGAGCATTTTCTAGTCCATTTGGCATATGAAGCAAGGATTGCAGGGCCGGTGCAATATAGATGGATGTATCATTTTGAGAGGTAAATACATATAATTTGCTGTGTTTTATTATTTTGTACTTTAAGTAATATTGTAATTTAATCAAATTGAAACCTAACATTATGGTTGTAGGTATCTTGGTAAGTTGAAATTGAATGTTAGAAATAAGGAAAAAGTTGAAGGTTCAATTTCCAATGCATATTTGGTAGAAGAAGCATCATCATTTTGTTCTTATAATTTAGATGATAATGTCAATACAAAGAATAGAAATGTGCCACAGAATTATGAAGGTCATGTGATAGTAAAAAGAAGAAGCGAGTGTATGGAATTGGCTCTAAGGAAGTGGAATTTTGTAGTAGTAGTCGTGCTTTTAATTCATCTATCTCAACAATGGTGGATGAGGTGATCAAATAACAAGCATTGGAAAAAAAAAGAACATATTGTCGATATGAAGAGCAAAATGAAAAAGAAGGATGAGCAGATAACTAATTTGATGGAAGAAATGCAAGAAATTAAAGAAATTAAAAAAGCAAAGCAGTAGCAAATGTTCTATATGGAGGCACAGTTAGTGGCATTGGTGCATAAGAGAGCATTCTGATATCCAACTTTGAATCATCGCAGAAGAGGCTAGCATTTCATACAAATAATGAGGATGATTGAGTATGAAAATTATTTCTGAAATGTTATTTTTTTTTGTCTGTGTAACAAATAATTATGATATTTTTTTGTAGGTTTGAATTTTTTTTATTCTGGTTTTGTTCTTTGCTTTTCCGATAAATCAAATTATGAATCTTTGCAGGACACATTATGTGAGAGAAGAAAAAATCCCGATTCAAAGCATTCAGACATTACCATGGTCCTTCCAATGCATGAGTCCCATATTTACCGATTTCTGATTTATCAAAAAGAGGGCTAGCTTATTTTATCTTTATTATTCTAAAAATATTTTATTTTTGCACTCTCTTTATCTCTAAACATAATTTCTGGACATCTTTTGGATTTGTGTTGAAGTTATATGACAATCAACTTTAATTTGTGTTTGTTCATGCCTATAATATTTGTTTTAATATATCTCTGAATATGTTTTTGTGTCTCTAAATTTTTTGGGTAGAGTTTTAGCCTATTATAGGTATGTAAAAGCCTATATTCAGCAGCAGTAGCAGTGGTAAGGGTGATAGCGGAAGCGATATCGGTGGTAGTGAAAGTGGCAACAGCAGTAGTAGCGGCAGCACCAGCAGTAGAGGCAAACACGACATCATCGGCCGCATCGGCAGCTATGGCAGCAACGGCAGAAGTGGCAGTAGCAGCATCAACTGCATCTAGAGGTGTCAAACGGGCATGCTTTCGTGCCGGGCCAGGTACGATTTAAAAAAGCTGGGCCCGCTCGGGCTTGACCTGGCCGTACGGGCTAGGTAAAAAATTTTTTTATATAATTTATTGTTTTAATATTTATATTAATTATATAAATTATTAAATTATATATAAAATTATAGATAATGTATAATATTATATATTTATAATATGAAAATTGTTAAAATTTATTAAAATTATAAAGTTAAAATTTTTTTATAATGTAATAAAAAATTAGTTTAAAATTTATTAGAATTATATAATAGAGTTATAAATTTTTAAATGAAAAATTAAAATAAATAAATCAATAAATTATGTTAAAAAAATTTAAAAAGTAAAAAAACATAAGCTAACTAAATGAAAAATGACTAATCAGCCATTAGATACCGAAGGTCCGAACCAAATAAATTAAAGTTTCAACGTAACGTATAAATAAATCGTACAATCAATAAAAAACAAAACATTGAAATCAAAAAATAGTAGATCATCATCAATCGTCAATCAGCATATCATGTGCATCATCAGCCACAACATCAAGATCAGTATCATATGGATCATCATCATCAGCAATCAACTCCTCCATTATCGTAGTGGATGCGACTGCAATCCTAGTCCCAGGTCCAGCACAATCATGGATGCTAAACCTCGAATCCTCCCAATCTTTCAAACAAGCCAAGGCCTCAATAATATCTGGACGTAATCTCGATCTTCTATCTAAAATTACGTTCACTGCAACAGAAAAAGCAGACTCTGATGCTATGCTCGACACTAGAGGAGTCAGTAGATCCTGTGCCATCCTAGATTGCACGGGAAAGGTGGACTCATATGATTTCCACCACTATAATATATCAAGATTCTTAGTATTAGAATGTGATAGGATTGAGCAGTAATCAGTATCTAAGTACAGAGAAAGCTCGCTCCTATGAGATGGTCCACACCTATGTTTCCCCATCGCTTGCTGAATAGAAAAATCATCATCTCCGAACAAGGTATCCATGTCCGTAATCACAGTCTCACTACCACCACCACCATACCTAGTATCAAAGTATGTGAATAGGTCAGTCAACTTCTCGTGAATGCACCCTTCAGATGGCTCTTCCAGGTTCATGCACGAGGAAATGTAAGTCATCGTGTTTTCTACCCCTTCCACCTTAACCCTAGGGTCCATGAATGCAGCGAGGAAATAAAGAGATGGAACGGTGGACCAGTACTTTAAGTACTTGGTTTCCATCTCTACAACCATATGGCTAAGTGTCGGGTCAGCCCGATACTTCCTAAACATGCTACTAATGGTGCATATGCACCGGAGTGCAATGCAAGTCGTTGGCGTATAAACCGACGAACACATGTCTGACATGTCATAAAATTTTTTCGGCAATTTCATAAATGAAATTTTCGAAGCCCAGTCAGTGTAGTCAATAATAAGTTCGTCACTCTTACTTTTGACGTAGTCGGATATCACATGTTCGTATCCAACACATAATTCCAACATCAGGTACGTGTAATTCCAATGATGTCTCACATCTGATTAGAATTTCTTCTTCTTAAGATTCACAGACAAACAGAGACTACCAAACTCTTGTTGTCTGTGAGGAGTGCGAATATATTTTAGTGCATTACATATATTATCCAACACGGGGGAACACATCTTCATACCTGCTTGAACAATCAGGTTAATCACATGACACATGCATCTGACATGAAAAATCTCTCCTAATGGTGCATCTCTAATATTCCTAACAAACATGCTAATCACTACTCCATTATTAGATGTATTATCGAATGTGACACTAAAAATTTTAGTTTGAATTTTGTTATTCCATAAAGATGTTCATCATACACTCAAAAATGGCTGGGTTATCATGAGGATGAAAAATCTCAGAGAATCCTAAAATTTTTTTATTCATAGTCCAGTTAGAATCTACATAGTGGCTGGTGAAACATGCATAAGATAATTCATAATGACTTGTCCAGATATCAGACGTCACGGACACCACTCCACTATATGCCATAAATTCATTAATTATTTTTTGTTTTTCTAACTTATATATTTTTAGTATGTCATTCCTAGATGTGGACCTAGGAATCCTATGATAAGCAGGCTGCAAATATGTCTACATGATGTGCACTACCCTTGGATCTTCCGAAAATCTAATCGGAAGACCCATCAATGCGATAAGTCTAGCCATGCCGTCCCTACCCAACTCGCTGGAGTATATGATGTGAGTAAACTTTGAGACTGAACTATAACTAGTCTCAAAAAATGCAGTGACAAGTTGGGTTTTCCTAGGATCTAATGGATCATGTTTTTTGGTGCATAATTCAACATGCCTCTTTAGGTGCCCAGTACCAAACGAACTCTTATATGTTAGAAGTCTCATACAATATTTGCACTGTGTCATTTCTTCTTCCTCACCAATAACATTTTTTTTTTTGTTTTATTATATTAAAATGAGTCCAAACTACAGAAGTCCTCCTAGTTTTTTGTTTTTTAGAAGTTTGGGTTGACACGACCGGAGAAACCAAAATTTCAACAGCCTCAGACCTCTATGTAATATTTTCATTTTCTAAATTTAAATATGTTTCATTAGTATTTGTCATTTTAGGATTTTTGTTAATCAGAATAGTTATTTAGAGACTAGATGACTGATTTTAAAATTTTCTATTTTTGGTCTAGAGAGAGAAACTAGAGAGAGAAAGTAAAAAACTTAAAATAAATTACTCGGTAAAAGTAGTGAGGTCGATCACATGATCTAAAGTATATTACAAATTATTATTTTCTTCACTCTGAACTCACTCTCTTTCTGTATTAGATCTTGAAATAGTTATAGATTTTTATTTTTTCAAGAAACGAAATTATTTGCAAGAAAAGTATAAAAATTTGTCACATCTTCTTTCACTATAAGTTTTTGTTAAACTCGAATTTGAGTATCCAATTAACTATAAATGCCTATTATTGTCGAAAGAGATTTTAATTCTTAGACTTTTTTACATACCTTAGTATGCGAAGAGTTGTATTATGATGAATATGTTAAGTATAGTATTTAAAGAAACCATATACATTTATTGCATAAGCTGTATTTAGTCTAATAATGATTTGATAGTTATCTTTTTAACATTTCTATTGAGAGTAGTAGAGTTAACTAAAAGATTTGTATCATCCAAGAAACTAGTATGTGAGTTAATTAAAGTATTTGTTGTAATACAACCTACAAGATCAAATTGTGTTAGAATATTAATTGTATAACTTCTTCAAAAAAAACATCTTTTCTGGAGTATATCATATTTATCCCAAAGAAATATGAGTATTCAATGATTTTTTGTTTGAAATTATGACTAAAAATAATTTGAATTAGATGATTATCAACTCACAATCTTTCTTAAATAAATTATAATTCACATATAATCATTAATAGTAACTATTGAAGATGAATAATTATAAAAAGTTATTTTTATAATCGATAATACAAATAATCAATAATTATAATTAACTTTACAGTTAAACAAAAAATAAATATTGTATTCAATTTTTATATTTCTTTATATATAGTTTTTTAAAAGGTTATTTTAAAAAATAAAGTTCTTAAATAAAATTGACTTGTTTTAGTGGTGTTTAGGAGCAGAATCACTACCCCTAAATAAATCAAGTTTGGATTGGTTTGATGGTCGAATTCTACCTCCTTGTTGTTGGGGTCGAAATTCAACGATTTAAAATAAAAAATACATTTTTTTGACCATTGGATCTATTTGACCGTCAAACCAGCCATTGGTCGCAGGTTCTAGAAGCTACGGCTTCTGGAACCGTGCCTTCGAGCTAGGGTATAGGGTCATGCCTGGCTCGACATGAACCATGCCTTGATCTAGTCCGACATGATTTTGGATTGTGTTGGGCCGTGCCTCGGGCTGGGGCCGAGGCACCTAGAGGTATCAATTAGGCCGGGCCGGCACGGTCGGCACGATTCGGTCGTGCCTAGGCTGGCCCAACACAGGAATTTCTCGTGCCTGAGCTCGTGTCGTGCCCAACCACGACAACAATCGTGCCATGCCGTGTCGAGGCCAACCGGGCCTTGTGTCGTGCCTGACCCAGCACATTTTTGTGGCCCGTGCCACGAGACACCGAGACCTACCATACCCCAGTGCCAGCGCCATATGTATCGGAAAAATGTGCAGGCACATGTCCGATTCCACTCTAACCCGACCCACGGTCCCGCCCTACCCGAATCCCCCCAACAATTAAAAATAAAATAAATTTTGAATATTAGCCGTTGGATTCTGCTTCCAACAGCTAGGGGGCAGAATCGGACGACCCTCATGAGTCTGCCCCATAAATATCAATAAAAATTAATAAAAACATAAACATTACTTTAAAAAAATTAATTTCTTTAATCTATAAACCCCCTCTCCCCCCCACCTCCTATAAAATTTATGTTTTTCATAAATATTTATTCTCACACTCTCAAATTTCTCTCAAAGTTCTTGTTCTTCTCACTCTTGGGACTTGAGATTTTGTCATTCGGCTCAATTTTTCAGGACTCACAACTTGGGTTTGGAAGTTTGAACTGGACTGTGGTGCACCGTGCACATGATCCACCTCAGTGTTTTATGAGTATTTTAATTATTGTTTAATATTGACTGTAACTTTTAACTTAAAAATTATTATTTTAAAAAATTAAGAATTTTTGTTTACTTTCTCTCTATATTCTCTCTCTCTCTAAATCTAAATATCTAAAATCTATCATCTAGACTATACCTCCTATTTAACAAAAATCCCAATGAATGAATAATACTAATGAAACATATTTAAATTTAGAAAATAAAAATTTACACAGAGGTATGAGACTGCTGAAACTTTGGTTTCTCCCGTCGTCTCAATCCAAACATCTAAAAAATAAAAAATTAGGATGACTTCCGTAGTTTGGACACATTTTAATATAATAATGTAAAAAAATATTAGGGGTGAAGAAGAAGAAATGATACAGTACAAATATTTTATGAGAAATTTAACATGTAATAGTTCTTTTACGGTGCACCACAGTCAAACTCAAATTTCAAAACTCAATTTGAGATTCCCAATAATACAAGCTGAATGCCGAAATCCTGAGTCCTGAGAGAGAGATCACAAGATTTTTGAGAGAGAAAATGTTATATTTGAGAGAAAACTATTTATGAAAAACATAAATGATATAGAGAGGGGGGAGGTGGAATTTATAGATTAAAGAAAATATTTTTTTAAAAAAATTCATTTTTTTTGATTTTTTTTCAATTTTTTAGGGGGCAAAATCATGAGGGCCGTTGGATTCTGCCCCTAGCTGTTGGAGGCAAGATCCAACGGCTGAAATTTAAAATTTTTTAAATTTTTTTTTTTCCCTTTGGGGGGGGGGGGAATTGGGTCGGCTCGGGAGACCGCAGGTCGGATCCAATCAGACCCAACTCGCCTTTTTTTTTGCGGAAGGGGCGATGCGAGGGGGACATGGGATGAACCCGTGCCGGTGTGCCGTTCCACGGGCACCGATCCATGCTGGTTCAAGCACGGCACGGGCCCGGGCACGGCCGAACCGTGCCGTGCCTCGTGCCGGGCCGGGCACGGCTGAACCATGCCGTGCCTCGTGTCAGGCTAGGCACGGCCGAACCGTCCCTCGTGCCAGGTCGGGCACGGCCGAACCGTGGCATGCCTCATGTCATGTCGGGCCATGTGGCCCAGTTAACACATCTAGCTGCATCAGCTGCAGTGGCACCACCGGCAGCATCAGCTACAATAGTTACAGCGGCAGCAGTAGTGCCAGTAATGGTGGTGGCAGGAACAGTAGCAGCATCAGTAGCTATGGTAGCAGTAGCTGCAGTAGCAGTAGCGGCAGCTGCAGCAGCGGTAGTAGCAGCGACAGCACCAGCAGCGGTAGAAGTACCAGTGGCAACAGAAGTAGTGGCTGTGATATTGGCAGCGGACATGGCAGCGGCACGGCAGCGGCAGCAGCAGCAGGAGTGGCAGCGATAGCGAGAGTAGTAGCAACGACAACAAATGTGATATATACATACGTATATAGTCAGTATATGCGTGCATATAATACTACTGTATTTTATGTACATATATATTGAGTATATATATGTACATATAATACTGAAGTTTATGTGTACATATACTATAGTAATATATGTACGAGTGAAATGCTAGAATATATGTACATATTTACTACAGCAATATATATTTATCAAAACATAGTTTTATTTATTTATTTTGATTTGATTTGGTGGTTTAAATTTCATACAAATATAGTGCCACATTGTTTCCTATACGAATCTTGTATAAGCAAAGACATATTTCAACAAACATGAAGCACCGTGACTCGGACAACATTTTCGCAGCTTAAAGTTGGTGATCGGAGGAGCAGTGGGAGAGGAAGCAACATCAATGCATTGATAGATTATCATTGACAGTCATGCCCTTAAAAAATCCATGCTTAGCAAGTATGGTGATTATGGTATGGTTTCGAGGGTAGACATAAAGATCAATACTCTATGAAAGTTGTGCAAAGCCAACCCTCTCATCTTTCTTGTACCCTCTTGCAGCCTCTTTCATGCTTGCCAGTTCAGAGTTTGACTTTGTTCAAAATCTCTCATTAACATCCTAACATGTCAGGAATGATAGTGACATTCTAATTCAACGATCAAAGAATGCATATCATGTTTTCATGTAAGCAAATAATGAGCAATGAAATGTAATTCACCATGACCATGGTACACAAACTCATGATGAATGATAGGGTTCGAAGAAGTAAAATAACTAGACATTAAAAAATGGTATAGTTTCATTTTGCTGAGTAAGGGTAGAAAGTGTTACCTCAAATCAAATGCTCCTACATATAAGATAAGCGATGAAGAGTAAGCATTAAACAATAAATATATAAACAACTTTAAGAGCTAGCACACTTTCCAGTGATTTGAAATCCATTAAACATTAAAAAGAATAATCATTTAAAAAAACATCACACTTTTATAAATATACAAGTGTTTAGATATAATGTTGTGTTTAAAATATTTTTATAAATGTTACATATATATAAATATATATTTGTAACACTTTTATAAATATTATATAGTATATATATCACATTTATATAAACATTATAAATATTTTATATTTATATAAAAATTTATATGTTATATAAATGTTTACAAAAATGTATAAATATTTTATATGTTATATAAATGTTAGATAAAAAAATATATAAATGGATAGTTTTATGTAAATGGTGTAAAATATTTATAAACATTTATACATATGTATAAATATTTATATATAATAATATATGTTTATATAAACATATCAATGTTTATATATAATGTAATATGTTTATATATATTAAAATATAGACATTTATATATAATGTCATATGATTATATAAATGTATAAAAGTTTATAAATATTTTTGGAGACAAAAAAATAGGCCCCATAAACATTGATTTTGTTTTTTCTTATGTTACATAAGCAGAAAACATTAAGCATACTTTTTTTATTAAGTAATAGAAGCAGAAAACATTAAACATAATTTTTTTATTAAGTTACAGAAGCAGAAAACATTAAGCATAAATTTTTTTTATTAACTTACAAATGTAGAAAACAAAATGTACATTTTATATTTAAAATCTATAAAATTCTAATTTTTAAATAGTTAAAGAACAAAGTTTACACTACCGATTTTCTGTTTCATTAATGGTGGAGAGTTAACATCATATAAGTGATGTGAAAATAGAAGAAAGAAGAAGAAAATTTGAGGAAAATAAAAAAAATAAAAACCAAATATTCGGTATAAACCAAACTTTGCCATTGGTAATGAAATTGAGAGAGACAGAGAAATGTATATAGTAATTTGAAGAAGAAGATCAATGATTATATTACTTGGTAACAAGAAGAGACTGAATTTGTTGGTTGCTCACATAGTCCAATTTAGCTTCTCCTCTCTTTCTTTTCGAAAGATAGAAAAAATGTTTGTGATTGAATATTCCTGAGCATTTGTTTTCACGGAATTAAGTGATTGAATTTGTCTCTTTTTTTTATTTAAAAAAAAGAGACAAAAATAAACACGTAAACTAAAATTATAAAAATTAAATAATTTAAATAAAAAAATGAAATAGATTTTTTTAACCATAAATGATATTATTTCATAAATTAATTAATTAATAATATATAATAATAAAGAATTTGATATATATATCTAATGGTTATAAATTTTTAAGAATTCAATTTAATTTTTATGATATAATATGAAATAATTATAAAAGAATAAAATTTCATATTATTTGATATAATTTATAATTTATATAATTTTAAAAATTATTTAAAGCTTAGAAGATCAATAAAAAATGTAATATTTATTATTTTAATAAAAAGTAGAATATTATTAGTTAATAGTAAAGATCTTACTCAATTGTAAATTCTTATAAATTTGAGTAGGGACAAAAAAAACTTGAATTAAAATCAACTTAGGGTCAGTTTGATAGTACTGTTTAAAAGTGTTGATTGGCAAAAAAATAATTTATGTATTTTAAGGACAAAAAAATTTAATTAGTAATATTTTAAATAATTCTTTTTCAAACCCTAAAAAAACAATTGAAGCGTTCTTTTAATAA
Organism: Sapria himalayana; assembly: GCA_029783825.1. Classification (NCBI taxonomy): domain Eukaryota; kingdom Viridiplantae; phylum Streptophyta; class Magnoliopsida; order Malpighiales; family Rafflesiaceae; genus Sapria; species Sapria himalayana. Next base: position 12,651 of record JAREIK010000533.1, on the reverse strand, counting down.
CCACAATGAGATATTTATTTTTTAAATCATCAAAATCTTTTTGGTGTAATTAAAAGATCTATGTATTTATCTTTAAATATCAATTTATTTTCTTTAAGATTTAAAAAAATTAAAATTTTTTTTTCTAAATTTTTAAATGTTTTTGTAAATATTTTTTTAAAATATTACTATAATCATTAAAATATTTTTTTATTATTTTAAATAATATAAATATTTATCTATTTATTCATTAATTCAATTGTCTTTATAATTTTTTTTATTTAATCATATAATTATATAATTTACCTTTTTAGTAGTAGTAATTTTTTTATATCTTCATTTATTAATTAAAATATCTTACAAAAAGATTATAATTATATAATTAATTATGTAATGTTTTTTTTAAAAATATATTTAATTATCATAATTAAATATTTCAGAAAAATAATTTGTATACTTTTTAAAATATTTTATTTAATTATTATTAATATAACTTTTTATTTGTATTTATATAATTTTGAAATTATTTTTTTATAATATCCTTTTTTAATAATTACATGAGGTGAATGTGTCTTTCAAGAAATACTCATCCATATGTCATGGCATACATTTTAATATAGAAAATTACAAAAAAATTAAAATAAATAATATAAAAATAATTAAAATAATTAAAGATTAGCGATGGAAATTATTCCCAGCACAAAAGCTAGGGAAAAATATCTAGTTAAATGCATATATTTTGTAAAAATTATCAATTAAGGTATAATCACTTGCAAAAAAATATAAAAGAGAAAAAAATATTTATATAATGATAATGTCTCGATCTAATTAGCTAGAAAGAATTTGTCACTAATTTCGTCGCTAAATTTCCTGCATTTAATTGTGGGGAAATCAACGAAAAATTAGTGACAGATTATGTCACAATCTAATTAGCTAGGGAAATCCATCGCTAATTCCGTAGCTAATTCCATTGCTATATTTCCCGCTTTTCAATGCAAGGAAATTTAGAAAAAAAATTTGCTGAGGATAATCTCTCATTCTAATTAGCTAGAGAAATTCCGACTCTAAATCCATCGCTAGATTAGCTAGGGAAAATCTATCACTAAAATTGACGAAAAATTTTGAAATAGCAATTTCCATTGCTAATCGTCATTAATCCTTGAAAATTTTTATTTCAATATTATATCAAAAATTTTTTGCTATTCCCTAGCTAATTACTCACTATTTAGTTAGGAATTATTTCCTAGCTAAATTTCACTATATAAATTGACATTTTTTTGTAGTGGACATAATGATTGACAGATTGAAAGACATATTGATAGATAGTTTGATAAATAGATAGATTGATAGAAAGATATATGGATAGATCGATTGATAGATAGATAAATAGATAAACATATAAATAGACAGATAGATAGACAACTAGATAGAGAAATAGATAGACAAATGATAGAAAGATTTTAAAATAATAGATAGATAGACATATAGTCAGTTAGTAAGTTAGATATTTAGATAGATAGAAAAATAGAAAGATTGATAGATAGGTAGATAGATAAATAGTAATATAGATAGATAAATAGATAGAAAGATAGGTAGACAGATAGTTAGATAGATTGATAGAAAGATATATTTTTATTTCAATATTATATCAAAAATTTTTTGCTATTCCCTAGCTAATTACTCACTATTTAGTTAGGAATTATTTCCTAGCTAAATTTCACTATATAAATTGACATTTTTTTGTAGTGGACATAATGATTGACAGATTGAAAGACATATTGATAGATAGTTTGATAAATAGATAGATTGATAGAAAGATATATGGATAGATCGATTGATAGATAGATAAATAGATAAACATATAAATAGACAGATAGATAGACAACTAGATAGAGAAATAGATAGACAAATGATAGAAAGATTTTAAAATAATAGATAGATAGACATATAGTCAGTTAGTAAGTTAGATATTTAGATAGATAGAAAAATAGAAAGATTGATAGATAGGTAGATAGATAAATAGTAATATAGATAGATAAATAGATAGAAAGATAGGTAGACAGATAGTTAGATAGATAGTTAGACAGATAGTTAGATTGATAGATAAATAAGTAGATAGATAAAGATATATATATATATATATATATATATATATATATATATATACACACACACACACACACACAGATATATAAACAAATAGATAGACAAATCAAAAAAGTGAAATAGAAAGATAGATAGGTAGAAAGATAGACAGACAAACAAATAGGCAGATATGCTGCCAGCCAGATAGATCGACAGTCATGTAGGTAGATAGATAGACAGACAAACAAAGGGATAAATAAATAAACAGGTGAACAAATAGACTTATATTCAGAAAGATATATAGACAAATATATAGTTAAATAGATTGCTATATAAAGAGATAAATAAGATAGACTAATCGAAAGATTGATAGATTGATAGTTATTTCGATATACATATTGATAGATTGAGAGATTTATAGATTGATAAATAATAGAAAGATAGAGATAGATCAATAGATAGACAAATAGATACATACATAGATATAGATTTAGTTAGTTAGACAAATAGATAAATAGACAAATAAAGAGATAGACAAATTGACAAATTGATTAATACACATATAGATTAATATATATATAGATAGATAAAAGATAAATGGATAGATAAACACACATAGAGAGATGTACGTATAGAAAGATAGAGATATATAAAGATATACTAATAGAGAAATTCTCAGATTGGTAGATAAACAAATAGACTGATAGACATATATATAGATTGATATTTAAATATATTGATAGGTAAATAGATCTACAAATAGAGACAAATAGATATATTTATAGATAGATATACAGATTTACAAATTTACAAAAAGCTAGCTAGATAAATAGATAGATATACACATAGATTGATAGATAGAGAGATAGATAGAAAGATAAATATGTATTTAGACGGATAGACAGATAGATACACAAATAAATAGATTTATAGATAGGTAGGTAGATAGACAAATGGAAAGATATATAAATAGATAGATATATAGATAAAATGATAGATATATTGATAAACTCATAGACATATAGATAGAAAGATAGCTAGATATATAGATAGACAGATAGATAGAGGGACACAGAGACAAATAGACATATAGATAAAAAGATAGCTAGATATATTGATAGACAGACAGATATATGAACACAGAGAGAAATAGACAGATATATAGATAGACAGACAGACATATATATTTTTATAAATTGATAGATAAATAGATAGACACATTAATAGATATATAGATAAGTAGATGTGTATATAGATAGATAGAGCGATAGATATATTAGATAGATAGATAGATAGACAAATAGATAGATAGATAGACAAGTTGATTTAAAAACATATAGACAAGTAGACATTTAATTGATAGATAATCAAATAGATAGATATATAGATATATAAATATATATTTAGATTTACAGATAGACAGATAGATAGATAGATGAATGGATAAACTGATAGTCTAATAGGAAGAAAGACAATTAAATAGTACGATAGAAAAATAGACACATAGACAGATAGACAAATAGTTTTGAATTAGTTAGTGAATTAGATAGATAGACAAATAGATTTTTAATTAGTTAGTGAATTAGACAGATAGACCAATAGATTTTTAATTAGTTAGTGAATTAGACAGATAAAAATATAAACATAATGATAGATTGATAGTTTGATAGATAGACACATAAATAAATAGACATATAGATAAATAGACAATTAGAAAGGTACACATATAGAGAGAAAAATAGATCGAAAGATATAGATATATATATACATATATACAAATAAAAATATATACATATATATTGTTAGATAAATAGATATATAGATATATAAATAGATAGAAAGATAGATAGATGGATATACACATATAAGTATAGACTAATAGATAGATAGAGAGATAGATAGATAAATAGATAGAAAGATAGATAATTGACAAATAGATAGATAGATAGGTAGACAGACTAATAAATTGATAGAAAGATAGATAGATAAATAGATAGATAAAAAGATAGATAGAAAGAAAGATAGATTTATATATAGAATTATAGATAAACAAATAGATAAATGACAAATAGATAGTCAGATAGAAAGATAATTTGATAGATAGATAGATAAATATATAGATAGTTAGACAGTTAGACAGATAGACAGATAGATTGATTGATAGTTACATCGATAGATAGATTGACACATAAACATATATACCAATAGATAGATTGATTAATAGATAGTTAGACAAATTGATAATATAGCTAGATAGATATATATGCAGATAGACATATCGATAGATAGATAGATCGATTGATCGATTGACATATAGAATTATAGATATTTAGATAAATAGATAGTCAAATTATTAATAGATAGATAGATAGATAGTCATATAGATAGATGGATAGATAGATAGATAGATAGCCTGCTAAAAATATTGGTATTTATATAGATACACACACACACACACACACACACACACAAATAGATAGATAAAAAATAGATAGTTAAATACTTAGATAGATATGTAGATAGATTGATAAATATATAATAAAAAGATAAATAGATAGATAGATAGACATTTATACTGATAGACGTATAGATAGTTAGATAGATTGAGTGACAGAAAAATATACAGATAAATAGATAGACAAATAGAAATATAGTAAAATACTTATACAATTAGACAAATAGACAAATAGATATATAGATAGATTGATTATTAAATAGTTAATTAATTAGATAGATTGAAACATAAACAGATAGATATATTGACTGATTGATAAATTGATATATATACAAATAGAGATATAGAAAGTTATACATATAGATAGATAAAATATAGATGGATAGTCAGATTTAAAGAAAATATAAATTTAGACAAATAAATAGATAGAAAAATAGATAGATACACACATTAACAAATATATTGATAGTCAGATAGATATATAGATAGATAGACTAATAGACTGGATTAAAAATAGATAGTTAGATATATAGATAGAGAGATAGACAGATAGATAAATAGATAATTAGACAATTAGATTGAAAGTCATATAATTATATAGATAGATAGACAATTATATAAACAGAAAGAAATATAGATAGGCTAATAAATAAATAGACAGATAGATAAATTTATAGATATATAGATTGATATACAGGTAGACAACTAAACTGATAGACTGTTAGGTAGACAAATTGATTGATCGATAGATAGATCAAGAAATAAATAGACACATAGACTAATAAACTTATATACAAAAAGATAGATAAAGAGATAGATAGAAAGATAGATTGACAAACAGAAAGATAAATATACAGACGGATAGAAATATATATAGATAGATAGATAGAGAGACAAATAGATAGAAAGATAAATAGTCTTATAGACTGATAGATAAATAAACAGATAAAGAGTTGAAATATAGATATATATATATATATATAGACAGACAAAAAATTGATTGAGAAACACACAGATATATAAATAGTTACATAGATCAATATATAGATAGATAGTATTTACTTATAGACTAATAAATAGAAAATAGTTATACAATTAGATAGATAAATAGATTGAAAGTTAAATAATTAGATAGATAGAAAAAAAGACTATTAGATAGTTAGAAATATAAATAGATAGGTATATAATCATTTAGAAAAATAAATAGATATATTGATAAGTAAATATACAAATAGACAAATAGATTAATAGATATATATATATATATATAGTAGATTGACAATTAGACAGACATATAGTTATATAGATAGATAGATAGATAAATATATAGATAGATATCAAATAGATAGATAGAAAGATCGACATATATACAGATAGATGATTATATAGATAGATAGATAGATAAAAAGATAGATTGACACAAAGATAGATAGAGAGATAGATATATATAAAGATAGATAGATTACAAGATAGCCCTATGTATAGATAAAGATATACAAATAAATAGATATACAAATAGACAGATAGATAAACATATAGATAGATAGAATGATAACAAGAAGCCAAATGGCAGATAGATAGATATAGAAATAAATAGATAGATAGATAGACAAATAGATAGACATATACAATGAGAGACAGACAGACAAATAGATAGATAGATTGTTAGATTGACAGATATACAGATACACATATAGAAAGATAGATATATAGTTAGACAAATAGATATATAGATAGATAGACAATAGATAGAAAAATAGATAGATATACATATAGGTTTATATACTAATTGATAGATAGACAGATAGATAGAAGAGATAGACATATAAATAGTTTGAAAAATAGATGGATAAACATATAAAAAATATAGACAGATAGTTAGATGGATAGACACATACTTTTAGATGATAAAGTAATAGATAGATAATGAGATAGATAGATTGACAGATAGGCAAATAGATAGATAGATAGATAGACAAATAAATATTTACACAGATAGATAGATAGAAAGGTATACTTATAGATAGATAGATAGATAAATAGATAGATGGATAGTAAGATATATTGATACATAGAATGATAGGTAGACAGATATATAGATAGATATATAGATAGATAGACATCTAAATAGATATAAAGATTGACATATGTGTGTATATATTTATATAGATAGATAGATTGATATTTTAATAGAAAGTCAGTTAGACATTTAGAAAGTTAGATAGATAGAATAATAGATAGTTAGATATTTACATAGATTTATAGATAGACAACTAGATAGATAGATAGTTAGACTGATAGATAGATAGACTTATATACATATTGAAAGATAGTAAGATAGAAAGATAGAAAGATAGAAAGATAGAAATATAGAAAGATAGACAGATAGACAGATAGATAGACAGATAGATAGATAAACAGATATATAGATACATAGATATATAAATAGACATATAGACAAAAAGACATACAAAATTAGATAGATAGATAGATAAACACATAGACTTATAGACCAATAAACTAAAAGGTAGATATAGAAATAGACATATAGACAAATAGGCATATAAATAGATAGACAGACATGCATATAGATATATAGATAAATAAATATATAGAAATATAGATAGATAGACAGATATATAGATAGATAAATAGATAGGCAAATCGAACGATAGACAAATAGTCAAATAGATAGATAGACAAATAGACAAATAGACAAATAAACAAATAGACAGATAAAAATATGGACAGATAGACAAATAGACAAAAAGATAAATAGAAACATAGACAAAAAGACACTTACAAAATAGATAGATAGGTAGAAATATAGATAGATAGACAGATATATATATATATATATATATACAGACATAAAGATAGATAGATAGACACATAAACACATAGACACATAAACATAGATTGAAAGATAGATACAAAGAAAGACAGATAGACATATATACAAATAAACATATATGTAGATAGACTGATAGGCAAATAGAGAGATAAACATATATACAGATAAGAAATTAGAAAATAGAAAGATACATAGATAGAAATATAGATTAATAGCCAATTAGATTTATAGATAGATAGATAAATAGATATATAGATAGATAGCTAAACAAATATATATATATATATATATATATATATATATATATATATATTAGACTGACAAATAGATAGATAGATAGAGATATAAACAAAATTTATAGATAGACAGATAGACAGACAGACAAATAGATAGATATATAGATCGATAAATAGATAAATAGACAAAAGAGATAGTTAGACAGATAGACAAATAGTTAGATAGATCGATAAATAGATAGATAGATAAATACCCATATAGATAGATAGAAAAATATACATATAAGTAGATAGGCAGATATGTAGATAGACAAATAAACACATACACATAAATATATATAGATAGATCGATAGACATAAAGATAGATAGATAGATAGACAGACAGACATATAGATAGATCAGTAGATAGATAAATTAACAGATGGACACACAAATAGATAGATAGATAAATAAGAAGATAGACACATAGACACTTAGAGATATAAACATATAGATATATAGGCAGATAGTTAGATAGAGAGATAGACATATAGATAAATAAGTAGATAGGCAGATAAATAGATAGACATATAGATAGATAAGTAGATAGGCAAATAGATAGATAAAAATATAGACAAATAAATAGATAGTTAGATTGACAAATAAAAGATATATATATTAATAGATTGATAGTTAGATACAAAATTTGTCATATCCCATAAAAAATGAGAAATAAATAATATGATTTTGTTTTTGGAAAAAAAGAGCTCAATCATACTTTTGCAATAAGAAAAATAAGCTGAAAATTTTAGAACCGTGATGTTGAAATATATTTTGTTATTCAATTCATCATGAAAAATATAGTTACGGTGACAAATTTTTTCATATTCTGAAGAAGTCAGAATTTAGTTAATTATTTAAGTTATTTAAATATTTTTTAGAATAAATAAATAAATAAATAAAAACAACACAAGCAGAAGACCGGGCCACGACATCAACACGTGGCTCCTCCATGCATGGTCATGTGTCAAAAAAAAGAAAAAGAAAAAAAACTATTATAAAAATATATATTTTTTATATTATTATAAAAGAAAACATCGGAAATCCAGAAAATGGGATGATGGGCAAAGAAAAAAAAAATACTTCAAGAGAGAAAAAGACATAATGTAGATGAAAAAAAAATAAAAGATTCGTTGATTTTCTTTTGATCATAATAGATTATTCTGAAATCGGAATAGAATAGTCTAAGAACTAAAGTTACTCTACATGATGAAATTTTTAGTCTACTATTAAATTTATAAAGTTTCCATGAAATATTTCGGAGGATAGAACTTTTCTTTCATCGTAATTTCTTTCTATTTAAAGACCTATAAATGATAATGTTTTAACTTTCAATTTGAATTGTTAAGAATTTCATTAGAAATGGTTAATTGGTAAAAAGTTTCTGTATTTCATTTAGTAAAATTTAGTTGACAATGAATTAGTTTTGGATTGTTATAATTGTGTCTGAAACATCAAACGAAAATGATATAATTGCATTTCATATGCATTGGAACATTCCATATAAATGGGTGGGTGCTTGATATATATATATATATATATATACAAATAAAGGTATATGGATTGTATTTGGCAAACATGAATTATGAGAACATCTAGACTAAGTTGCTTGGTATTTCTTTATGGAGCATGGCTAATATAAATATGCTAACTCGAATTGGGATAATGGCCAGTCTGAGTAACGCTGTGGGTTTTGGAAAATATCTAAGAAAAAAAATATTTTATCAGAAAATGTCCAATATGTATTTTAGAGGAAGTCCATATTTCTCGAAGTTTATCCAAGAAAAACATATTTTGTTTGGATAAATGTCCAATATGTTTTTCAGAGTATATCCATATTTTTGGGAATAAATCTAATATATATATATATATATAAATATCACGCATGGCTTTGGCATGTGTGAGGGTGTCGATGGGACTCAGGAATATGAACATATAAACATTTCATCCATAATTATTTTCATATAAACATTATACTTGAGTGGGTATTAATATATATGCATGATATTTTATAAGCATTTAGATAGGAAGTAGCCCTATAAAAGTTTACCTCTACAGAGATTTGTTCACTCCATTGCAAGACCACTTTCAGGTACAGATCCAGGACAAATGACAGATCCACATGCAGGATCGCACATGTGAAGGGAAGCTAGTAATGGCTTAAATAATATTTTTTGTATTTTTTTATTCCACTGAAAAAATAAAAGAAAAAAATTGTGTACACTATATTTGAAAAAAATTTATTTTATTGCATATTTTATTGTGTGATGGAATGGAGTGGGTCCCCCTGAGGGATGGGATGTCACATAAATAGATTGATATATAGATTAACAAAAAAACAAATAAAAAGAACAACAATTAAATAGTTAGAGAGATAGATAAATAGATAAACATAAAAATATAGATATTTAAATAGATAGTTAGTTAGATAGTTAGAAAAATAGATAGATAGATAGATAGATATATATATATATATATATATATAGTTAGCCAGTTACACAGATAATTAGATAGACATGTACATAGATTAATAGATAGATATAAATTAAATTAGACAAATAGACATATAGTTACATAGACATATAGATAGATAGACAAAGAGTTAGATAGATAGATAGACAAATAGACATATATAGGAATAGTTAGAAAAATATACAGATAAACATATATACAATGGACAGAGACAAATAGACATACAGATAAATAGCTACTTAGATATATAAATAGATAGACAGTATAGATTTACCAATAGACAATAGAAAGAAAGATAGTTAGACAATTAGATAGATAGATTTAAAGATATACAGTTTGACAGATAGAAACATAGATAGTTTGAGAGTTATAAATATAGATAGATAGTCATATAATGAATTAGACAAATAAATAGATAGATGGATAGATAGATAGAAAGATAGCTATATAGATAAATAGATAGATAGATAGACAGACATACAAATAGATAGATAGATATATAGATAGATAGACAGACAGATGGATAAATAGATAGAAAAATAGACAGATAAATAGATAGATAGACATATATATATATATAAAATAAAGTTAGATAGATATATAGAGAGGTAGCAATTAGACAAATAGATAAATAGATAGCCAGATAGAAAGAAAGATAGGTCGATAGATAGATAGATAGATAGATAGATATATAGATAGATAGAGAGATAGACATATAGACAAATAGGTAGATAGCAAGATAGCCATATAGACAGATAGATAGATATACTAATAGCTAGATAGACATAATGATAGATAGAAAGATAGACAAATACAAAGATAGATCGAAAGATAGATACATAGATTGATAGATAGACATATAGATAAATAGTATGATAGATAGACAAATAGACCAATAGATAGATAGAGAGATAGATAGATACGAAGATATGCTTATAGATTGATAGATAGATATATTGATAAATAGATAGATAAATTGACAAATAGACCAATAGATAGATAGATAGATAGATAGATAACTAGATAGATAAATAGATAGAGATAAAAATAATGACTAATAGACAGATAGACTAATAGACTAATATAAATAGACAGATTGACATATATCTTGGAAGAGAAATAAATAGATTGATAAACAAATAGATAGATAGATTGATAGATAGACCAAAAGATAAATATAAAGAAAAGCAAATAGATATATCAATGGATAGATATATAGCTAGACAGTTTTAATGATAGACTAATAGACAAAAAGATAATTAAATAATTAGATATATAGATAGATAGAACATATAGATAAATAGATAAACATATAGACAAAAAAATAGATAGATAGATAAAAAACAAATAGACAAATAGACAAATTGATAGACGGATAAATAGATAAATAGATAGACAAATAGACAGATATATAGATAGATTGATAGACAAATACATTGATAGATAGTGCTGTATATGTAATTTGTTTTTACTTAATAATCTGTTTGTATAACCAAATGTCTTTTCTATTTTTTATATTTTCATGTAAGTGTAGGAAAGGAAATATTAAAAGCCCGGGGATGCAGTAGTAGCACAATAACGGAGGTCCCGCTGACCGGTCAGCGAGCCGAAATTTTTGGAGCAGAGCCTGACCCGTTCCATGATTCGACCCGCTTCGGTTAAATGAACCGGATGTTTATTTTTCATATAAAATGATTTGTATTTATTTTTTGGGTGGCTGTTTTTGACCCGGTTGAATTGTTCATCTTCCCTCTCCTCTCTTCTCTTCGCTGATTTCACGACTGCTACGTGCTGCATACTGTAAGACATTCTATTTGGTTTTAATCTATAACTGCATAAGTGTTTTCTGGTGGAGGTAGCTTGTCGTACTGAGCGACTAGCGAACTACGTTATTTCCTGTGTTGATTTCTCGTTTTTGATTCTGTCGTGGATGCTGTTGGATTGGGATATATATATATTGCTTATTTTCTGTGTTTCTATTGTTTTCGGTTTCTTAATCTCACTGCCAGTGGAAGCACAATTACCCAACAGATAGATTGATAGAAACAAAATCATATAGACAGATAAACAAATAGACAAATAGATAGATTGATAAATAGACTAATAGATAAATAAATAGATTGAAGTATAGATAGATATATAGATAGACATATAAATAAATAGATAAATAGACAGATAGATTATTAAATAGATATATAGATAAATAAATAGATAGATAGATAGACATAATTATAGATACACTATTAGACAGACAGACAGATAGATAGATAGATTGACTAATAAAAAGATACACAGATATACAAATAAATGGAAAGAAAAGAAGAAAAAAATATAAATAGATAGAAATATAGATAGATAAATAGAAACTTATGAAGATATATAGATAGATAGAATTAAAGACATATAAATACATAGATATATAGATAGAAAAATAGATAGATTAATAAATAGATAGATAGATAGCAAATAGTTAAATCGACAGATAGATTTATAGATAGTTAAAATAGAAAGATAAATAGAAAGATATAGC
>JAREIK010000532.1:49778-108630 GCA_029783825.1 Sapria himalayana | reverse complement strand
ATGAAAAATTATAGTTTAATTAATTGTGTCGAGTCAATATATAATTAGGTTAATGAAATTGAAGCAAAATTAAGAAATTAGGAGGAGAAAATAAAACCTAATACCCAAATATACTTAAAACGAAATTTCAATTATCTATATATAATCAGAGAAACAGAGATGTGTATATCAATTTGAAGGAGAAGAATAAGAAAAAACTTCCTAAATTTAGAAGAAATTATCAAATTTTTTTATTCGTGGCTTAGATCGCTCTTATTCAAAAAAATGATGGAGTTTTGATGATTTTAGGTTTTAATGACTCAACAAATAATTTTCCAATCAAACAATAAAAACAATGAATAACCGACCAAAATTATTGTCGGTAAACGGTCGGTAAGAAAAAATCTATAAGTATTTGGAAATCCACTTTACCGACCAATTTTAATGATTATATATTTTTGGTCGTTAAATGGTCGGTAATTTGTCGGCAATTTCGATTCGCTATTTTCATCCTAATTTAGTGACCAATTTTTGACTAAAAACATTTGATCGATAGGTATGGTCGGTGTTCGGTGATGAAATGGTCAGTAATTACTGACCTATATATTCAATCGATAATTACGACCTCATAATATATTGTATAACCATTGTACCGACCATTTTTAATAATTATATATTTTTGGTCGTTAAATGGTTGGTAATCTTACGGGAATATTTTTTGCTAATTCCCTCCTGATTTACATACCATATTCTAAACCAAATATATTTGGTCCGTAATACATGGTTGGTAGTTGGTCAGGAATTTGGTCGGAAGTATTTTTTTCCAATGTACCTTTTTGGATCTCTAAATTGCTCGTGAATTGATCAGTAATTACCGACCTATATATTTGGTCGATAAATGGTCGGTAAGTACTAAGCTATAAATAATTTGAAAAAACAATATACTGCCAATTATAATTATAGGTCGGTAATATATTTGATAACCAATCTATAGATCAATTCCTGACCAAAAAGATTTAGTCGGTAATATGATCAGTCTGGTCAGATATTAGGTCGGAAATTTTTTTTTTCGATACCATTTTTTCGTCGCAAACTGGTCATGTTTTGGAAAGCAATTACCAACCAAATTTTTTGGTCAATATTTTGTTGGTATTATTGTAATTTTTAGTAGTGAGTTATCTAATAATTTGCATATCTATCTATCTATCAATAAATCAATCTAATTGTCTATCTATATGTCTATTTATATATCATTTTATCTATATCTCTATCTTTCTATCTATATATCTATCTTCTTTATTTTTATTTCTCTATCTATTTGTCTATAAATCAATCTGTATATCTATTTGTCTATCTATATGTCTAACTAACTATTTATCTATCTATATACTAATCTATTTATCTATATATTTGTTTATCTATCTCTCTATCTGTATGTGTATCTTTCTATCTATCTTATTAGTCTATGTATCTTTCTATCTATCTGCTTAATTTTCTATCTATTTGTATATCACGTAGTCAATCTATTTGTCTATCGATTGATATATATATATATATATATGTCTATCTATCTGTCTATCTATCTATCTATGTATCAATCAATCAATCTATTTCCTTATCTATCTATCTATTTATCTATCTGTCTATCTAACTAACTATCTGTCTGTCTATATATCTATGAAATAATCTATTTATCTATTTGTCATTGTATTTGTCTATCTATCGATCTATCTATATATCTGTCTATATATATATATATATATATATATATATATATATATATATATATATATATATATATATATCTATATCTATATCTATATGTTTTCTATCTCTATTTATCTATCTATCAATCTATCGGTATTTCTATTTGTCTATCTATCTATCAATCAATCTATTTTTCAATCTCTCTATTAATCAGTCTATCAATTTATTTATAAATTTATTTTTCAATTTATATATCAATCTTTCTATAAATATGTTTATAAATCTTTCTATCACATTGTCTATCTATCTATCTATCTGTCTGTCTGTTTGTCTGTCTATCTTTATGACTATCTATATATCGATCTATCTATCTTTGTATCTTTCAATCTATTTGTATATCAATGTAAGTATCTATTTGTATATCTATATGTCTATCTCTCTCTATATCTACCTATTTATCTATCTATATATCTATATGTCTATCTATCTATATAATAATTTATTATTTATCTATATAATAATCTGATTATCTATTTATCAATCTATCTGTCTACTTATATGTCTGCTTATATGTATATCTATCTATCTATGTGTCTATCTATCTATCTATTTATCTATATTTCTACCTATTTATCAACTATCTATCAATTTGTCTATTAATCTATCTATCAATATGCCTATCAATCAATCATTCTATCTAACTATCTATAAATGGGTCTAATAATGTGTTTATCAATCTATATATATATTTCTATATCATTTAACTATTTATATGTCTATATATCTATCTATCTATATATCTTTGTATAAATCTATATAACTATCTATCTATGTGTCTGTCAATCTATCTATCTATCTATTTGTCTATATATTTGTCTATCTATTTTTATATGTCTTTATCTATCTATCTATTTTTCTGTGTCTATCTATATGTCTATCAATATGTCTTCAATGTGTCTTTCTTTTTGTTTATCTATCTATCTGTCTATCTATCTTTTTATCTGTCTATGTAAATATCTATATATGTTTCTATCTATCTATTTATCAATATATATATATATGTTTATCGTAATGCTTATATTTGATATATATATATATATATATATATATATATATATCTATATGTCTATCTATCTGTCTATATAACTATCTTTCTATCAATATGTCAATCTATCTGTCTATCTATTTATTTTTCTCTATGTATCTTTCTAACAATATATCTATGTATCTTTCTTTCGATCTATTTGTCTATATATCTTTCTATCTATCTCTCTATTTAAATATCTATCTATTTATTTTTTTAACGATATGTCTATCAATCTATCTATAAATCTATCTATTATTTATATCAATCTAACTATCAAGCTGTCTATCCATATGTCTTTCAATCTATTTATCAATATATCGATCAATCTATATATATATATATATATATATATATATATATATATATATATATATATTTGTCTATTAATCTATTTATTTTTCAATCAATCTATCAATCAATCTGTCTATCTATCTATCTGTCTATCTATATATCTAACTATATATCTATATATCTGCCTATCTATATATCTATCTATCTATCTTTTTATCTATCTATCCATCTATTTATTTGTCTATCTATCTATCTTTCTTTATGTCTAAATGATATGTTAACCTATATATCTATGTATCTATCTATATGTTTAATATTCTATCTATCTATCTATCTATCTATCTATCAAATAATCTGATTATCTATATGTCTATCTATGTATTTGCATATTTATCTATTTGTCTATGTTTCTATCTATCTGTCTGTCTATCTGTCAATCTATCTTTATGTCTATCTGTCTATCTGTCTATCTATCTTCCTATCAATCTATATATAAATCAATCTATCAAGTTGTCTATAAACCTATGTATCATACTATCTATCAATCTATCGATCTATGTATCTTATATTTATTTGTCTCTCTATTCATGCGTCTATCTATTTATCTGTCTAACAATCCATCTTTTTATCTATAGATCTATCTGTGTACCTATATATATCTCTATCTATCTATCTATTTATCTATTTGTCTATCTATCTATCTATTTATCTATTTGTCTATCTATTTGGTTATCTTTCTATTAATCCATCAGTCTATCTATTTATTAATGTCTCTCTCTATATATGCTTCTATCTATGTATGTTTCTATGGTTCTATCAATGTATCTATTTATATTTTTATTTATTATATATCTGTCTATCTCGATATCTATCAATCTATGAATCTATTTGTCTATCTATTTTCTAACTATCTTTCTAAAACAGATAAATAAATAAATAAATATATATCTATCTATAATTTGACCTATCTGGCTATCTATCATTCTATCTATCAATTTATCTATCTATCTATCTATATGTTTGTGTGTATGTGTGTGTGACTATATGTCTATTTATCTTTCTTTTTATATAAAAATCAATCAATCTATCTGTCTATCTTTTTTTCTATCTATATGTCTATAAATCTATCTATCATACTATCCTATCTTTATGTGTATCTTTCTATCTATTTATCTATATATATATATATATATATGTATGTATTTGTATCTTTATGTATCTTTCTATCTATTTGTATATTCCTATGTCTATTTATCTATCTATTGATATATATATCTATATGTCTATCTATCTGTCTTTTTTTATAACAATCAAACAATCTATCTGTCTATCTTTTTATCTATCTATATGTCTATCAATTTATCTTTATGTGAATCTATCTATATATGTGTGTGTGTATATATATATATTTATATGTCTATCTATCTGTCTTTTTTTATAACAATCAAACAATCTATCTGTCTATCTTTTTATCTATCTATATGTCTATCAACTTATCTTTATGTGAATATATATATATATATATATATATATATATATATATATATATATATATCTATCTTTCTATGTCAATCTATCTATCTATTAATATATATATATATATATATATCTAGCTATCTATTTATCTATATATCTTTATAACTATATATATATATATATATATATATATATATATATATATATATATCTATCTATCTATCTATATGTCTAAATATCTACATATCAATATTTTTCTCAATATGTCTATCTATTTGTCTATATATATGTCTAACTATATGTTTATCTATCTATCTGTCTATCTATATGACTATGTTTCTATTATCTATCTATCTACTATCTATCTATATGACTATCTACCTACCTACCTACCTACTTACCTACACCTACCTATCTATTTATATATCTATCTTTCTGTCTATCAATCTGTGTATCTCTCTATCTATGTTTATAATTATCTATCTAGCTATCTATCTATCTATCTAGCTAGCTAGCTATCTATCTATCTATATGTTTTTCAATTTGTCTATCTATCTGTCTATCTATGTGTTTATCTAAGTGTTTATCTATC
This sequence comes from Sapria himalayana, assembly GCA_029783825.1. Taxonomy (NCBI): domain Eukaryota; kingdom Viridiplantae; phylum Streptophyta; class Magnoliopsida; order Malpighiales; family Rafflesiaceae; genus Sapria; species Sapria himalayana. The sequence goes on along the minus strand of JAREIK010000532.1, from coordinate 103,498 downwards.
TATATTTTAATTTCTCTATCTATATTTCTTTCTATCAATCTGCCTATATGTCTATCTATCTAGCTATCTATCTAACTATCTATTTGTCTATCTATCTATCTATCTATATGTCTATCTTTCTATCTATTTGTATATCTATCTATCTATTTATCTATCTATCTTTATATCTATCTATTTATCTATCATATGTCTGTCTGTCTAACTATATGTATATCTATTTATCTTCTATCTATCTATCTATCTATCTATCTTTATATTTATCTGACTATATTATTGTCTATCTAACTATCTATCTATATACCTATCTATGTGTTTTTCTATTTGTATATGGATCTACTTATCTATCTATATATCTATATTGCTATCTATCTATCTTTTGATATATATATATATATATATATATATATATATATATATATCTATATAATAATCTATCAATCTATATATCAAACTTTCTCTCTACCAATCAATCTATTTATAAATCACTCTATCAAAAATTCTTTTTATCTTTTGAACTATCAATTATCGAACTATCTATCTATATGTCTATCAATTTATCTATTAATCTGTCTATCTATCTATTTATCAATCTATTTGTTTATATTTTTATATTTCTATATGTGTTTCTATCTATCTAGATATCTATCTATTTGTTAGTCTATCTATCTGTCTATATATCTTTTTATTAATCAATCTATTTCTATGAGTGTTTTTGTGTGTGTCTGTGTGTATGATTATCTATTTATGTATATATCTATCTATCTATCTATCTATCTTTCTGACTTTCTATCTTTATATCTATTTGTCTATCTATCTATTTATCTAGCTATCAATTAATGTATGAATCTATCAATCAATATGTTTATCAATATATCTATTAATCTATATATCTATCTTTCTACTAATCATTATATCAATCTGTCTATCCATTTGTTTATCTTTCTATCTATCTATATCTCTATAGATAGATATACAGATAGATAGACAAAAAAATAAAAAAAGATTGATATATAGACATATAGATAAATAGATATACTGACATACATATAAATTGATGAATAGATAGGTAAACAGGCAGACATACACATATATAGACAGATAGATCGATTGATACAAAAATTACTAGTTAGGCAGATAAATAGACAAATAGAGAGACAAATAGATAGACAGATTGATGTATATATATATAGATAGAAAGATGAATAGAAATTTAGACATATAGATAGACAAGAATATAAACAAAAAGATCGATACATAGATGGATATATTGATATAAAAACAAATAGATAGATAAAAAGATAGAAAGCTACAGAAATAGGTAGATAGATAGATACACAGATAGATAGATAGATAGATAGACAAATAGATAAATTTGATAGATAAATAAATAGATACATAGTTAGATAGATAGAAAGATAGATAGACAGATTACAAGATAGATACATAGATAGTTAGATAGATAGATAGATATATATATATATATATATATATATATAGACAAATAGATAGATATAAAGATAGTTAGATAGACAGATAAATATATATACAAATAGACAATCAAATAGATAGGTAGATAGATATATAGACAGATAGATAGACAGATAGATAGTTAGATGGATAGTTTAATAGATAGATACACAGATAGATAGATAGAGAGATATAAAATTAAATTGATAAATAGTAGGTATATATATAGATAGATAAATAGATAGATAAATAGATAGAGAGATAGATAGAGAGATAGATATATAGAAATATAAATAGATAGAAAGAATGATAAATAGGTAGATGAAAAAATAGAGAAAAGATTATTAGATAGATAGATAGATTAATAGATTGATAAATAGATAGATAAATATATAGATAAATAGATAGATAGATTGATTGATTGATAAATAGATATATAGATAGACAAATTGAAAGGCAGATAGATAAATAGCCAGACAAATAAACAAACATGTAGATAAATAGACAAACAAACATTTAGATAGATGGAAAGAAAGAAAGATAGATTAATAGATAGATAAATATATAAATTAATAGATAGATATATAGATAAATAAATTGGCACAAAGAAAGACAAATTGATAGACAAATTGATAAACAGATTGTTATACATATTGATTAATAGAATTATAGACCGATTGATAGACAAATTGATAAACAAATTGATTGATTAATTTATAAATAGATTGATCAATTGATAGAAAGATAGATTAATTGACTACCAAATAAATATATTTATAAATATTTTGATAAGCAAGTTGATATAAAGATAAAAAGACTGATTGATAGACTGAGATAGATAGATAGACAAATAGATCAATAGATTATTAAACAAATAAATAGACAAATAGATAGACAGATAGATAGACATATAGATAGATAAATAGATAGACAAACTGACTAACTGACAGATAGATAGATAGACAGATATATAAAAAAATGTATTGATTGAAAGATAGATAAATAGATAGATACATAGATAGACAGATAATTAGATTGATAAATAAATCGAAAGATAGGTATATAAATAGACATACAGACATACAAACAAATATATAGACATACAAATAAATCTAAAAATAGATGGAAAATAGATTATTAGATAAATAGAAAGACATATAGATAGATAGACAGATAAAAAGATATATAGTCAGATAGGTAGACATGCAGGAATGTAGGCATATAGACAAACAAATACATAAAAAGATAGACACACAAATAGATAGACAATTAAATAGATACATAGATAGATAGATAGTTTGATAGATAGAGTGATCGATAGATTGATAGACAAATAGATACATATATTTATAGAAAGATAGATATATAAATAAATAGATAGATAGATAGACAAAAAGATAGATATATATAATGACAGATATATAGATAGATAGATAGACAAAAGATTGATATATAGACAAACAGATAGATAGACAAATAGATAAATGATTGTTAAACAAATTGATTGATAGAATGATAGACATATTCATAAATAGATAGATAGATAGATAGATAGATAGGAAGATAGATAGATAGATATATATATATATATATATATATATATAGACAGATAGAGAGACAAATAGATAGACAAATAAAAACACACACAGAAAGATAGATTATTATATATATAGATAGACATATAGATATATAGATAGATAGATCAAGAGATAGATATGCAGATAGATAGATAAAAATATTGTTTTATAGATTCATTTATTGATAGATTTATAGATAGAAAAATAGATAGATAGATTAAAATATAGATAAATAGAAAGAAAGATAGATAGATAGATAGATTAATAGACTTTAGATAGACAGATAAATTGATAGATTATAGACTAATAGATAAACATATAGATAGAGAGTTAGATAGGAAAATAGATTCATTGATTGATAGAAAGACAAATAGATAAATAGATAGATAAATAGGTAGATAGAGAGAGAGAGATATATATATATATAAATAGACATAAAGATAGATAGAGAGTTAGACAAATAGATAGAAAGACGTATATACATACAGATAGACAGATAGTTAGTTAGAAAGATAGATAGACATATAGATATATAGATTGATATTCAGAATGATAGATAGATAGATATAGAGATAAATAGACATATAGATATATTGATAGATAGATAGATAGACAAATTAATGGATATAATGATAGATAGATTGATAAATAGATTTATAGACAAATTAATAGATAGATTAATATCATCAATTGATAGGTAGATTAATAGAAAAATTGATAGATAAATATATAGATAGTAAAATAGATAGATAGATAGATAGACAACTACATAGGTAGATAGATAGATAGACAAATAGAAACACAGATATATTGATAAATTATTAGATAGATAGATAAATAAATATATTGACAGATAGAGAAAGAGAGAGATAAACAAGTAGATAGATAGATAGACATATAAGTAAATAAATAAATAGATAGACAGAAAAATAGATAGACAAATAAATAGACAAATAAATAGAATGATTTATAAATAGAAGATAGACAAATAGATATTTAGATAGATAGATATATATATAAAGTTAGATAAAAATATAGACAGTTTGATTGATTGAAAGACATATAAATAGATAGATTGATAAGCAAATAGAGAGATAGATAGATAACTGTATAAATAGATATAGATAAATATATAGATAGATTGATAGATAGAAAAATAGAAAGATAAATAGATAGATGAATAGAAATACATTTAGAAAGATATATAGTCCAAGAGACAAAAGGATAAATAGATAGATAGACAATCATACATATAGACAAACATACAAATATACAGATAGAAATAAAGATAGATAGATTATTTGATAGATATATTGATAGATTGATAAAAAAAATTAATAGAGAGATAGATAAAAATTGATAGATAGATTGACTAATTTTTATATAGATTTATAGATAGTTGATATAATTATAGATGGACTCTTTGATAGACTGATAGATAGACAGATTGATAAAAAGATTGATAGTCAGATAGATAGATTTATAGATAGATAAATAGTCAGATTGATAGATAGATTTATTGATAGATAAATTGATAGATTGATAGATTGATAGATAGGCAGATAGATAAACAAATTGATATATATTTAGATAGATAGAATGATTGATAAAAAGATAGATTGACAAATAGATAGACAAAAAGATAGTTAGATAGTTAAATAGATAGATAGACTAATAGATAGACAAAAAGATAGATAAAGAGAGACAGATAGATAGACATATATATAGACAATTAAATAAAAATTTAGATATATCAATATATAGATATATAGATATATAGAAAGACAAACACATAGATCGATAGATAGAAAGATAGATAAAGATATAGTCAGATAAATAGACAGACAGATTGATTGATAGATTGTTATATAGACAACTATATAGATAAATAGATAGATAGATAGACATATAGATAGACAGATAGATACACATATAGATAGATAGTCAGATAGATAGAGAGATAGATAGACAAAAGATAGATAGATATATATACAAACAAATATATAGAAAGATAGATAGATTGATTGATATATATATATATATACAATTTTATTGATAGAATGATATAAGATTAATAAATAGATTGTTAGAGAGAATGATATATAGATTGATAGACAGATTGATAGAAAAATTCATAGACATATAGATACATAGATAAGCAGATTAGTATATAAATAGGTAGATATATTGGTAGAAAAATAGATAAATAAATATATATACAGATAGATAGATAAATAGATAGATAAAAAATAGTTAGATAGAAAGATATATTTATTGATAGATAGATATATAGTAATATAGACAGACATATTTATTGATACATAATTAGATAGAGAAATAATTTGACAGATAGAAATATAAATAGATTGACATATACATAAACAGATAAAAAGAGAGAATTATCAATTGATAGACATATAGATAGACATATAGAAAGAAAGATAGATAGATTAATTGATAGATAGATTGATTTTTAGTTAGACAGATAGATTGATTGATTGATTGATAGAGTGATAGATAGACATGATATGTAGATTGATAGATAGACCGATATATAGATTAATAGATAGATTGATATATATAGATAAATAGATAAATATATTAATAGATAAATAGATAAATAGATAGATATATAGACAAAATGATAGATAGATTGATACAAAGATTGAAAGTCAGATTGATAGAAAGATTAATAGACAAATTTATAACTAGATTGTAGAAAGTTTGTTAGATAGATAGATTGACATATAGATAGACATATTGATAGACTGATAGGTAGACAAACAGATAGACAGATAAATAGACAATTATATAAATAGATAAATTGACATATTATCAGACAAATAGATACATAGATATCTAAATAAATATATAGATAAACTGATAGATAGGCAGGTAAATAGATAGGTAGATAGATAGATAGACAAATATATAGATAGTTAGATAAAAAGGTAGATAGATTGGTAGTTGAATAGATACATAGATAGATATACAGATATATAGATAGATTGATAGATAGATAGATAAATAGATATATAGACAGATAGATAGACAGAAAGATATATTGATAGATAGATGGATATATTATATATAGACAGACATATTTATTGATAGATAGTTAGAGAAATAAATTAACTGATAGAAAGATAGAAAGATTAATTGATAGACAGTTAGATAGACACATTGAAAGATTGTTAGATAGATAGATTAATTGATAAATAGATCGATTTTTAGATAGACAAACAGACAGATAGATAGATAGATTGATTGATTGACCAATAGATAGAACAATATATAGATAGATAGATTGATTGATATAAAGATTGATAGATAAATTAATAGATATATAGATATATAAACAAATAGATAGATATATAGATTGATAGATTGATAGAAAGATTAATAATCAGATTGATAGAAAGATTAATAGACAAATATATAGACATTTTGATAGAAAGTTTCATAGAGAGATTGATTGACATATAGATAAACATATTGATAGACTGATAGGTATACAAATAGATAGACAGATAGATTGACAATTATATAGACAGATATATTGACATTTTATTAGGCAAATAGATAGAGAGACAGATAGATAGATAAACAGATATATAGATAGGTAAATAGATAGATAGATAGATACAAAGAAAGTAAGATAGTTAGATATATTAATCAGATAGATAGATAGACATATAGTTAGACATATATATAAATATAGAAATTTAATAGATAGATAGATGGATGGATAGATAGATTGAATGATAGATAAAAATATAGATAGATAGATAGATGACCGATAAAGAAACAAATTGATCGATAGATTATTAGATAGATCAATTGACAGATAGATAAATAGATAGATAGATAGATAGATAGACAAATAAATAGATAGATAGATAGATTAATTGATTGATATATAGATAAATAGATATATAGATAGATAGATAGATAGAGAGATAAATAGGTAGGCAGATAGATAAATAGATATTTAGACAGATAGATACACACATAAATAGATAGAAAGATAATTAGCTAAATATATAGATACATAGATAGAAAGACAGATAGATAGACAAATAAATACATAGATAGATATATAGATAGATAGACATATAGATAAATAGTTAGATTGATAGATAGATAAATAAACATATAGATAGATAGATAAATATATTGAAAGATAGATAAATACAAAGATAGATAGATAGACATATAGATAGATAGATACATAAAAAGATAGTTAGATAGATTGACAAATAGATAGACAGATAGATAGATAGATAGATAGATAGAAATATAGTTATAAAATAGATAGACATATAGATATATAGATAGATAGTTAAACATATAGATAGACAGTTTGATTGATTGATTGATAGACAGATAGATAGATAGATAGAAAGATAAAAAGAAAGAAAGATGGATAGATAAATAGATAGACAAATAGATATATTGATATATTGATTGATAGTTAGATAGATCGATAGATAGATATATATATATATATATAGAAAGAAAGAAAGAAAGATAGTTAGATAGATAGTTACACAAGTAGATAATTAGATAGAATGGTAGACATAGATAGATAGAAAGAGAGATGGATTTCCATTGCTAAGTGTAGCCACGGATCCTAATTTTCCATCACTATTTTTGTGACAATTTTTAATTTTTCGTCACTAAAATAAAGATGGATTTAGATTTCTATCGCTATTTTAGCAATGTTTTACAATAAACCTTCACTAAAATAGCCATAGAAATTTGCATTCCTTCGCTAAAATAGTGATGGAAAATCAGAATCTCATCGCTAAACTTATTTATGGAATTCAATTTTTCGTCGCTATTATAGCAATGGATTGTTGTATTCCATCACTAATTTATTTTCTCATACACTTTTTGAGTCATTTTAGCTACGAGATATTCCATCGCTAAAATTTAATATCCATCGCTAATATTTAATATCCATCGCTAAAATTTAATATCCATCGCTAAAAAACCTTTTTGTTTAATTTTTTTAATATTAATTAAAAAATTACTACAATATATTTAATTTTAAATAATTAGAAATCATAATAATAAAAAACACATATTCATTGGAAATATAAAATTTAATTTAGTTCATTGTTGAAAATAAAAGCAATAAAAATAACTTACATTAATTTTGTTGCAACAATTTTAAAAACTCTTATCACAATAACTTGTTCATATCATCATCTTATAAAAATACTAACTCATAATCTAAAAATCATGATCTCGACCTACACTACAAAAAATATCACATATAGTTAGGGACAATTCCCTAGCTAAATGAGCATTTTCTGTCGCTAAATAAAATATAGCGACGGATTACCGACAGATCAGTTCCCTATCTAAAGTGCTTTTTACTAAAAGGTACGACGGGTAGTGTCCCTAGCTAAAAAGTTATCAACGGATAGTGTCCCTGGCTAAAAAGTTATTGACAGAAAAATCCATTGCTAAAAAACACAAATTCCCTAGCTAAATTAGCAAGATAAATAAGATTTTCCGTCGTCAAGCAAAAAAAATGATATATGATTCCCTAGCTAAAGTGTTGTCAATAAATTTTAGCGACGAATATAGATTTTAGCTAAATAAAATTAGTGATCGAAAATCCATTGCTAATATTAATATTTCCCTAGCTAATTTAGCAAGAGATTTTTTCCTAGATATTTTAATTTTAGAATTTAAATTATTTTAAAATTTTTAAATAAAATAATTTAATATTTTTATATCGAATTGAATAAAAATTGAAACTATAAATAATTTATGATAAACAAAGAATAAAATCATTTAAAATCTTATTTTAATTTAATATATTACACAATTGAAACAAAAAAATAACAAAATTTTATTTCATCTTATTCATCAATGTATCTACTAACAGTGCATAAAGTATAACATATTCATTCATTGATGTTGCTTTCTCTCCTTTTGCTCCTCTGATCATCATTTTTCTACTGTGACAAAGATGCCCGAATCACGACACGTAATGTCTAGTGAAAAATCCCATCACTTATAGAAGCTTTGTATGTGAAACAATGTGGTATCATATCTGTAAGAAATTAAAAGAATTTAAAATTTTTATACCACTCAGTATAATTTTAAAAAAAAGTTATGTTTTGATACATATATAATATTGTATTATATATGTAACTATATACTAGCATTTCACTCGTATATATATTATTATAGTATATGTATATAAGAATAGCAATATTATGTGTACATATAAATTGAATACAAATATACTCAATATATATGTACATAAAATACTGTAGTATTATATGTATGTATATACTGATTTTTTTGTACGTATATACCTCATTTGGTGATGTTGTTGTTGCTCCCACTACCACTCTTGCCGTTGCTGCCATTGCCACTATATCTACCAATACCATTGCCACTATCACTACCAATACCATTGTAGATGTCGCCACCGCCACTGTTGCCGCAACGGCCGCGGCTACCGCCGCTGGCCGCTGCCCCCACTGCTGGTGCTGCCACTGAATGCCACAGCTATTGCTGCCTCTGCTACCGCCGCTGCTACCACCGCCTCAGCTGCAATCACTGCCATCGCTGCTGTCGTTGCCGCATCTGCCGCTACTTCCGGTGCTGCCGATGCTTCCCATTTAGTTATTGCTACTGTCACTGCTTCCATTTTTTTCTGAAGCAGCCGTAGCTGTACCTGCTGCCGCTGCCTCCGATGTCGTCGCTCCTACCGCTGCCGCTGCCACTCCCGCCATTACTGCCACCGCTGTTGCCCCCACTGATGCCTCCACCACCACTAGAGCCGCTACCACTTCTGCTGACGCCGTTGCCGCTATTGACGCCGCTACCATCCCTGCCACCGCTGTCGCTACTACTTCTACTGATAATAGGCTTTTACATAACTATAATAGGCTAAAATTCTACCCAAAAAATTTGGATACACAAATATTTTCACAGATATATAAAAATAGTTATTATAGACATGAACAAATACAAATTAAAGCTGATTGTCATATAGATTAAACTAAAATTTAATTAATTATTTAATATTTTTATATTTAATTTAATAAAAAATAGAAACTATAAATGAAAATTTTAAATTAAACAAAAAAAATTCATTGAATAACTTATTCTAATACAATATTTTAAATAACTAAAAAAATAACAAAAATTATATTACATCTTAGTAATCAATATATCTACCGACTGTGCTTAAAGTATAATTTATCAATGCATTGACATTGCTTTCTCTCACTCTACTCCTCCGATCACCAACTTTCCATTGCGAAAAAACTATCCAAGTCATGGTGCTTCATGTCTGTTAAAAATTTAGTTCACTTATATAAGTTTCGTATGGGAACCCATGCAGTGCCACATCTGTAAGAAATTTAAATCACTAAATCAAATCAAAATAAATAAAAAAAACTATGTTTTGATAAATATATATTACAACAGCAAAAATGTACATATATACTAGCATTTCACTCGTACATATATTACTACAGTATTTGTACATATAAATTATAGTATTATTCGTAGTTATATACAGAGTACATATATACTCAGTATATATGTACATAAAATACTGTAGAATTATACATATGTATATACTGACTATATACATACGTATATTCCGCATTTGTTGTTGTTCCTGCTATTCCCACTGCCACAACTGCCCTTGCCTCCCCTGCCGCTTGCTGCCGCCCCTGCCGTTACTACTGCTACTGTTGCAGCAGCTGCTACCACTGCTGCCTCCACTATCACTGCTGTCGTTGCTGCCGGTGCTACCACCTGCGATGCTAATACCACTGCTGCCTCTACCGCCACTGCCACCGCTACCATTGCCACTGCTACCACTGCTGCCTCAGCTGCAGCTGCTACTGCTGATGCTACCTCTTCCTCCCCTGACTCTGCTGTAGTCACTGCCATTGCTGCCACAACAGCTGCGTCTACCACTACTACCGCTACAGCCACTGCCACAACTAGCGATGCCACCACTGCCGCTGCCACTGCCACTGCCGCCGCTGTCGCTACCGCCGCTGCCACTTCTGGCACCGACCGTTGCCGGTGCTACCGCCACTACGCTTCTGCCACCATTGCCGCCACTACCTTCATTGCCACAACTGCCGCCATTGCCGTGGCTACCGCTACTGATAATAGGCTTTTACATACCTATAATAGGCTAAAACTCTACCCAAATAATTTGGAGAAACACAAATATATTCATAGATATATAAAAATAGTTATTATAGACATCAACAAACAAAAATTATAGTTGATTGTCATATAGTTTCAACAAAAATTTAATTAAATAATTTAATATTTTTAAATTAAATTTAATAAAAATAGAAACTATAAATGAAATTTTAGATTAAACAAAAAAAATCATTTAATATCTAATATAATTTTTAAAATAACTAAAATAAAAAATAATAATATGTCTTCACTTATACAAGCTTCGTATGGGAAACAATACGGTACCATATATGTACGAAATTTAAACCACCAAATCACATAAAATTAAATAAAAATAACTATGCTTTTATAAATATATATTGATGCAGTAAATATGTACATATATACTAACATTTCACTCGTACATATATTACTGCATTATATGTACATATAAAATATAGTATTATGCGTACATATATACTGAGTACATATATATACTCAGTATATATGTACATAAAATACTATAGTATTAGATGTACATATAAAGTGACTATATATGTATGTATATACCACATTTGTTCCTATTGCTGCTCCTCCCTCTATCGTTGTCGCTCCTGTCGTTACTGTCACTGCTGCTGCCATTGCCGCTGTCAATGTCGCTGCCACTACCGCTACCACTGCCACTATCGCTGCTGCCAGTGTAGTCGCTGCCACACCGCCGCCTCCACAATTGCCACAGATGTCACTGCTATTGCTACTGCTACTAATGCCACTACTATCGCTTCTACCACTACTGCTACTGATGTCGCTGCTGCCGCTGCTGCCGCCGCCGCTGCCTCTTCTGCCACCACCACTTTGTCACTGCCATCGCCGCCTCTACTGAAAATATGCTTTTGCATACCTATAACAGGCTAAAACTCAACCCAAAAAATTTAGAGACACAAAAACATATTCACAGATTATAAAAACAAATATTATAGACATGAACAACCACAAATTAAAGTTATTTGTCATATAGCTTCAACAAAAATCCAAAAGATGTCCAACAATTATGTTTAGAGATAAAGAGAATGAAAAAATAAAATGTTTTTAGAATAATAAAGATTATATAAGCTAGACCCTTTTTTGATAAAGCTGAAATCGGTAATATGGGACCCATGCATTGGAAGGACCATGGTAATGTCTCGATGCTTTGAATCAAGATTTTTTCTTTTGTATCACATAATGTGTCCTACAAAGATTCATAATTTGGTTAATCAAAAAAGTAATGAACAAAACTAGAATAAAAAAAATTGAAACTTGCAAAAAATATCATAATTATTTGCTACACAGACAAAAATAAATAACAATTCAGAAATAATTCTCATTCTCAATCATTCTCATAATTTGTAGGGAATGTTAGCCTCTCCTATGAGCATTCATAGCTGGATATTGGAATGCTATCTGTTGCGTCAATGCCGCTAACAGTGACTCCAAATAGGACATCTGCTGTTGCATTACATTTTTAATATCTTTAATTTCTTGCATTTCTTCCATCAAATTAGTTATCTACTCATCCTTTTTTTTCATTTCGGTCACCATATCTACAATATGTTCATTTGTTTCCAATGCTTTTTGTTCGACTACCTCATCCACCATTGATGAGATAGATGAATTAGAAGTATGACTGATACAACAAATTGCCACTCCCTTAGAGCTGATTCCGTACACTCACTGCTTCTTTCATCCTCCTATTGTCTCCAAATAAATAGGATCATAGTCAATTAGTTGAAGGTCCATAGAACCCTCAACTTGTTGATGAGTAGCTGTCACACATTCCTCCTTTAGGTCCTGAGATAAAATAAAGAAAAAAACTACTCTAGATTTACAAAAAATAAAATAAATATTTTGCATTCAAAATAAATTTCATAATGTACTGTAGTTTTATAAAATCTAATTAATATAACAATTTCTTACAGCAATCATCTAAGACTTGTTGTCAACATACTGACCATCCACTTTCTTCACATGTATCTTCCTGAAAATCTCATAAAAATTTGAATCTCGACCCAATTCTCCAGCCTAGAATATGTTTTTATTAAGTCATAAAAAAACAAATGATAAAAATATTTAACAAAATTAATAAAACAATGCAGAGATTTTATTTATTGGACTATTAGGACATCCACAAAATATAGAAATATTTAGAATTTTAAATTTGTACCAATTCTCGAGTATGCTCAATGCTCAACTTTGAACCTCCAGTGCGTCGATAGATTTTTGTACCTAGTCTAGCTACTTCACTTCTTCAATTTTTGCTGGCAATATCTGATTTTTTCTTCACATCTAGCTCCTCCCAATAATTAAGCCACTCGGGCCAGTATTTCTCAAATATAAAATCATGCATTTCTTTCATTTTATTTAATTTATGGACAAAATCAGAATACCGTTGAGTAGATTTGATCTTCCATAATGACTTTATCTTTTCATCAAATTTGGGTGCCCATGTGCACTGATTCTATAAATAGAAAAATGACAAAAGAATTTATATTAACAACAAGAACATAATTATTTACTATTTAAATAATAACCAATATAAAAGTTAAGTAATTAGGTAATTATTTTTCAATTCTTTTGTTTTGTTATTTTTACATAAAAGTCATTAAAATATGACTGTTTTGTCGATTCAGAAACTTTCTTCCAGGAGAAACTTTAGAATCATCCATTTTCTTGAAAGCCTTTGTAATTATAGTCGAACACTTGTGAGTTGGAATAAAACTGTACAAATAAATAAATATCATTGAAAATAAGCAAATCATAACAATATAAAAAAACCACTGATAGAAATATCAATTTTTTTTTTTCAAGTCATTTTTATATATTTCTTTTACCTCTCATCCACAATCTCAATTTCTAACTTTACACTGATTGTAAAGGAAGGCACAATGATGTTGTTGGTATTGTAAAATATGGTGTATAAGATAGAGATGGATCAAAAGTTTGTGCAGGAAGCACAATGGATGGTGGGCTTACATCTGATAAAGGTGATAGTAGTGGTTTCAATGATGGTGATGGTGATAGAAATGGAGATGGTGATTGTGATGTTGAAGTATGGATATGGTGGCTATGAGATGGTATTGATTCTGCAACATGATGTAACATACTAGATGAATTTGGTTTATTTCTGTGTCCACGTCCACCTCCACCATGACTACGTCCTTTAGGCACCATCTACTATACAATATAAAACATAGAACAAAAAATAGGGATATGATGAACAAGCATGCATTTTTAAATATAAGACACCGATAGATTTCAATAAAATATAAAAAGTCTTTGATAGTTTAAATTTATAATAAAATTATAACAATTTAATTATCAGCATCACTATCATCCTCTAGTGGATCTTCTGATATTTCGTCTGATTCCGATAGAAGTTCGAACTCATCTTCAGATAGAAATTGGTCATCTTCAATTTATATTTTGCCACCATTTGAATCACATAAATTTTCTGGATCTTCATCGACATTCACATGCTCAAAATTATTTATGCCATCATTTTGGAATGCCGGTGCAATTTTTAAGTATGCACTTCTTTGTTGTGATGTTGGTAACTCAAATTTTGATCGAGCTTTGATTTTGCAAATCACCCACCAATCTCTCTTATCACGAGATAAACTCGGATATGTACAATAATATACATGAGTAGCTTGAACTGCCATAATAAATGGCTCATATCGATTATATTTGCATTTATGGTTATCATCCAATAGCTTATAATCCGAATGAATCTTTGAGCCCACATTTCGTGTAGGATCAAACCACTCGCATTTAAATAATACAATCCTGGTATTTTTGAGTCCAGAATACTCCAACTCAATAACTTCTTTGATTTGACCATAATAATCAATCTCACCTGCACTATAACGTGAGCCTTTAATGCATACACAACTATTCATTATTATTTTAGAAGAACCATGCACGATTATGTGAAACTTATATCCATTAACAAAATACTCAGGATAAGTTGTCACATATCTTAATGGGCCTTTACTTAGATTCTGAATGAAAATATTTGAATCTCCATTTGAAGTTCAATTGCTTGTGACATAAATTAAAAAATGATATTAACAAATAAAAGATACTAATAAATTAAATAATTCAATAATAAAAAGCTTAAATATACTCACATAATTTTTTAACCAATTCACAAATTTAGTTTCTAGCATATAATCGACATCATTGCTGGAAATTGCTGAATGCCTATATTTTAATTACTCAACATAAATACTGCAAAAATATAAAATGAGAGAAAAATATGTATATCAATTTTTAATAATTCCTATTAAAGATAAAATTAAACTATGATTAAACCTGCAACTATTTTGGGTATACATACTCAAAATATGGTGCAACCTCTTCACAATTAAGTAAAACATAGCTCCGGGTTACTTTGTACTCTTCATCTATCATACATCTTTTCATTGCTTTTCTAAATTCTTTTCCAAGGTGTTTGAAGATAGATAGTTTGTCCATAGAATCATCTTCTACCATCAAATGACGTTCATAATTCCGTGACACATTTCTATTATAATTACTAACATGATCTCAAACTAATAAGAACAAAATGAAGATGCTTCTTTTACTAAAAATGCATTGCAAATTGAACCTTCAACTTTTACCTTGTTTCTAACATTTAATATCAATTTACGAAGATACCTACATCCATAATGTTAGGTTTCAATTAGATTAAATTACAATAATACTTAAAGCACTAAATAATAAAACACATCAAATTATATGTATTTACCTCTCAAAAAGATACATCGACCTGAATTTTACCGATCCTACAATCCTTGCTTCACATGCCAAATGGACTGATAAATACTCCATCGAGTCAAAAAAAACTCGGTGAGAATATCCATTCAAGCTTACAAATAATAAGTGGAATATCATTCTCCATCCTCACCATGTCATCTATTTTGATTGTGGTTGCAGTCAGCTATTTGAAAAACAAACTATGTTCTGTAAGGACCTTCCAAACACTTAGTGGAAGTAATTCATGGATGCGATTGGTATTAATCACTACATAAATACATGAAAGTCATGACTTTTCATTTCAAATAATTTAAGATTCTTCATATCCACACATCTACCCATATTTAAAACATATCCATCATGGAATTTCAAAATTTAAACTCATTCACACAATATTTGTCTTACCTTCTTATCAAGTGTGTGGCAAGCTTTAGAAAATTTTCCTATTTCCTCATTCAGTTTCAATTCAGGACAACGACAGTAATCATTTAGCTTTTGTCTTGAATTTAATGTGTCTTTTGTTTTTCCATCTACATTAAGGATAGTGTTGAAAACATTATCAACAACATTTTTTTCAATATGCATTACATCTAAGTTATGAAAAATTAAATTGGACTTCCAATAGGGAAAGTCCCAAAATATACTATGTTTACTCCAGCCAAATAATTTTCTTTTCGGTCCATTACTTCTAGTAGCTTCCTTTTCAGTTACATTGTTCAAACCTAAACTCTAAATCTCTATCATAATAACATCTCCTGAATGAACTCCTGGTGCAACTGTCATCATAGTTTTAATTTTTTTGAAATATAGTTCTATTTCTTCGAAATAGATGATTCGTAGGTAGAAACTTATGATGGTTATCAAACCATGACTATTTACCACTAAATTTGAGGGCAAATACATGTATAAATATAGTTAAACTTTATTTATACATGTAGGTATATATCTTTATTTATATAATTTTATATATCTATACCTATAGTTATGTATAGGTATAGATATAGTAAAATACATTTTTGAATACTAATATATAAAAATGTATATTAAATATTAGTTGTAAATTATATATTTAAATATAGTTATCTATAAAGTTTTTATAGTAATACATATAATAAGATACAATTATTTATGGTTATATGTATTATTCAAATAGTATATATAGCTATAAATATTTTTATATAGTTAAACATATAGTTATATATAGATATATTCAATACAAATAGTTATACATAAATATATAAAGTTATAAATAAATATATAGATTTACATATATGTATACATACTTACAAATATAGTTATATTTAATTAATATAGTTATATAAAGTTATACAAATATTTATATATAATTATAAAAATATTTATATACAGTCATATAACTTCAATAGATAACTAAAATATGGCCAGTAATGATGTTTAGAGAGAGAGAGAGAGAGAGAAGAAATACTATATTCTACCATTTTTCACATGAGCAGGAAGTTACTTTGAATGGCCATTTACTACAGCTTCTATAGCAAAAAGATGTTTGGATTATTATTACCATGCTATTTGTTTTTCAAAATATTATTCTTGATTGTAATTATGTATAAAAAAGTTAGGTTCATATATTTTATACTATCTTAGCTTGAGTATGCATGACACATTGTTATATGTTGATCTTATTATATCAGTATGAAATCATTATTTTAATATTACAAAACTTGATTCAACAAGTCCACTCATCACTAACACAAGAAAGATCACAAGGAATCACACACTATGAGATATCTATTGAAGGAATATTGGAATTATTAGAAATATAAGTGTTTTATTTCAAGAAACATAAATAAGAAGTTATTATGTTTGAGATAATTTTGATATAAATTTAATTAACAAAATGTTAGATACATGGAAAATATAAATCTTTATACACACACACACACACACACACACACACACACACACCATGATAATCTTTGTTAACGATAAGTGCAACCATAAGAATATAAATAAATCATGTAGGAAAATGACAATAAAGTCTATGAAAAAATTAATAAGAATAATTATTTTTATATCATATGTTGACTTACAAGCTTATCACATGCTTACTTGCATGAATACCATGTGTTAGCATGTATGATTTCCATGTCTTGGTATACATGAGTGATAAGTATTGATTATGTGCTTACTATGTGTTCTCGTGCATTAATGCCAAGTGCTTTAAAGTGTGCTTGTTATATAATGATGTGTATACTTGCCATGATTGACTTGAAATGTGAAAGATATGTTTTGGCTTACTAAATGTTGCATCAAAAATTAAAAAAATTGGAATCTTGCCTATAAATAAAAGTGATTTGGGATTCCTAGCACACAACAACACATATCATGAGAATATTTCAATGTGAATTGAGAAACTCTCACTCAATTATTTTTAACTACATGTGTGAATATTATTGAGTTTTCTAGAAGTTAGTAGATTAGTTCAAACTGGTTCAATCGAGTATAATCAGTTTAATTTAATTTGACATGCTAAACTTTTATTTTATTTATTTTATTTATTTTATTTATTTTATTTATTGTATTTATTTTATTTATTTTAGTTATTTTAGTTCTTTTATTTATTTTATTTATTGTATTTATTCTGTGTATTCTGTGTATTCGGTGTATTCTGTTTATTCTGTGTATTATGTATATTCTATTTATTCTGTGTATTCTGTGTATTCTGTGTATTCTGTGTATTCTGTGTATTCTGTGTATTCTGTGTATTCTGTGTATTCTGTGTATTCGATGTATTCGGTGTATTTGGTGTATTCGGTGTATTCTGTGTATTCTGTGTATTATGTGTATTCTGTGTATCCTGTGTATTCTGAGTATTCTGTGTATTCTGTGTATTCTGCGTATTCTTTGTATTCTGTGTATTCTGTGTATTCGGCATATTCGGTGTATTCGGTGTATTCGGTTTATTCTGTGTATTCTTTGTATTCTGTGTATATTGTGTATTATGTGTATTCTGTGTATTCAGTGTATTCGGTGTATTCGGTGTATTCTGTGTATTCTGTGTATTCTATGTATTCTATGTATTCTGTGTATTCTGAGTATTCTGAGTATTCTGAGTATTCTGTGTATTCTGCGTATTCTTTGTATTCTATGTATTCGGTGTATTCGGTGTATTCGGTGTATTCTGTGTATTTTGTGTATTCTGTGTATTCTATTTATTTTGTGTATTGTATTTTGTGTATTCTGTGTATTCTGTGTATTCTGAGCATTCTGTTTATTCAGTGTATTCTGTGTACTGCCTATTCTGCCTATTCTGCCTATTCTACATATTCTGCCTATTCTGCCTATTCTGCATATTCTGCCTATTCTGCCTATTCTGCCTGTTCTGCATGTTCTGCCTGTTCTGCCTATTCTGCCTGTTCTGCATGTTCTGCCTGTTCTGCCTATTCTGCATGTTCTGCTTGTTCTGCCTGTTCTGCATGTTCTGCTTGTTCTGCCCGTTCAGCATGTTCTGCCTGTTCTGCCTATTCTGCTTGTTCTGCTAGTTCTGCTAGTTCTGCTTGTTCTGTTTGTTCTGTTTGTTCTGTTGATTCTGTTTCTTTGCTTTGTTTTGTTTATTTTGTTTGTTCTATTTATTATGTTTATTATGTTTATTCTATTTATTATATTTATTATATTATATTATATTATTTTTTATTTTATTTTATTTTTGAATTCAATCATTACTCATTTTTGAATATTTTTTGTAGATATCAAGTCGGAATACCTAAGTATGCATACTAGTTATGTACAAAATACATGCATATTGATGTATACTATTTTTGTAAATATCAAGTAGGCATACCGAAGTATGTATACTAGTTATGTATAAAATACACATGCATATTGATGTATACTATTTTTGTTGATATCAAGTCGGCAAACCTAAGTATATATATTGTTTATATATTGTTTTTGTAAACGATCACCATCAGAACCACACAGTGACAACGTATTATATCACAAATGCATGAAGCATTTATATGAATAAGATTATATATGAAATCCAAGCATACCGTATGGTGATTAAAGAAGAAACTTGAAAACAAAAAAAAATAGAATAAAAATGCTTACTCTTCGATTAAGCAATCCAAGATAATTGATGAACGTACTTCAAATCAATAATAAATTAAAACTCAAACCTCGAATTAATTTTAGTTGAATCAGCGTCAAGAGATAATGACGGAATGAGGAGGAATTCAGCTCTGTTACTGTTAGAGATGCATCAAGTCGAGGGAGAGAATGTATATTTTAGGATAATATTTATATTTTTAATTATTAAAACATTAAATAAACTATATATTAATAAAATAAAAAAAATACACATTAATTTTATTTACTATCAAAATATTTTCAGCAAAATTATTATGCATGTATCAAGGTACAAATGAAAAACAAATACCATACTATTTTTTATTATACTATTAATTTAACAATAAATATATAAACAATAAAAAAGTATGTTTTGCTTTAAAAAAATATCAAATAGGTATGAAATTAACAAACTTCATATAATAATATATAAATGAAAAGATGATTTGTATTCTAGCCACTCGCCTAAAAGTTATAATATACAATTAATGTAAAAAAATCTATAAAAATTTATATTTTATGGTTATAAATTTTTAAGAATTCATATTAATTTTTATGAAGATAATATGAAATAATTTTAAACGCACAAAATTTCATATTATTTGATATAATTAATAATTCTTAAAATTCAAAAAATTACTTAAAGTGAGAAGATAATTAAAAAAAAATAATATTTATTATTTTATTAAAAACTTAATGTTAAAAATCTAATTATAAAAATATTACTCAATTGTATAATTTTTATAAATTTCAGTAGGATTAAAAATCTATATATTTATTTATAATTAATATTTTATTTTTTTTACTTTATTGAAAAAAATTATATTTTTATTATATTTCAAGATTTTCAAGATTTATATTATTTATTTTTTTAAAAGTTTTCTATAATCATAAAATTTTTTTAATACATAAAATAATATTAATATTTACTAGTTTATTCGTCAATTCAGATATTTTTGAAAATATGTTCTATTTTATCATTTAATGAATTAATTTACATTTAAATTAGTATAAATTTTAATGTATGTTAATTTAATTTTTAAATTATTGAAAAAATTAACATATTTATTGAATTAATTATTTAATGTTACTTTAATTTAAATTATTTAGTGTCTTAATTAAAAATTTTAGAAAAATGTTTTGTATAATTTTTTTAAAAAATTAAATCATCATAAAAATAGTTATTTTAATCCTTATTAATATAATTTTGTTGTATTTTTATATATTTTAAATTGAGTATTTATAATATTATTTTTTTTTGATTTTACGAGAAGAATGTGTGTTTCAAGGATTACTCATCTATAGACCAATAACATAACTTTAATAAACTAAATTAAATAAATATTAAACTAAATAATAAATAAAAATAATTATATAATTAAATATTGGCTAGGGGAATTTCGTCGCTAAATTCGTAGCTAAATTACGGATTTTATAAGCTAGGGAAAATTCATCGCAATATTATGGATTTTATTAGCTCGAGAAAATTCATCGCTAAATTACAAATTTTATAAGGTAGAGAAATTTCATCCCTAAATCCGTCACAAAATTAAGGAATTTATTTTCTACAAAAATTCCATCGCTAAATTTGTCACTAATTTATGGATTTTATTAGCTAAAGATATTTGCTCGCTAAATCCGTAGCTAAAATATGGATTTTATTAGCTAGGGAAAATCTATCTCTAAATCCGTAGCTAAAATACAGATTTTATTAGCTAGTAAAAATTCATTTCTAAATCCCTAGCTAAGTTACTGATTTTATTAGTAAGGGAAAATTCATCACTAAATATGTCACTAAATCAGTCACTAAGTCAATAATTTTATTAGCAATGGAAAGTTAATCACTAAATCTGTCACTAAATTTGTTGCTAAATCATGATTTTTATTAGCAGGGAAAAATTCACCGCTAAATCAAGGATTTTATTAGCAAGGGAAAATCAATCACTAAATTCGTCGCTAAATGAATGAATTTATTAGCAAGGGAAATTTTGTTGCTAAATCTATCGCTAAAAATTAGCTAGAAAAAATCCGTCACTAAATCTGTTACGAATTTCAGGCATTTATTAGTGAGGATATTTTGTCACAATATCCGTCGCTAAAATCCCCGCTTTTCTTGAAGGAAAATTACGAAAATTTTTCGTCGCTAATCAGTCGCTAAATCCGTCGCTAAAATCCCTACTTTTCTTGAACGGAAGTTACAAAAATTTTTTGTTGCTAATCTGTCGCTAAATCCATCGCTAAAATCCATACTTTTCATGAACGAAAATTCCGAAAATTTTTCGTCATTAATCAGTCGCTAAATCCGTCGCTTAAATCCCCAGCATTCTTTAGCAGAATTTTCAAAAATTTTTTTCTCGCTTATTCGTCACTTATTCGCTGTTATTTTTTTTTATTAAAAAAATCATCAATTCCTTGCTATTCTCTAGCTAATTCCTTGCATATTAGCTAGGGATTGATCATTAGCTAATTTTTCCTAGCTAAATTGATATTTTCTTGTAGTGAAATAAAGCTTGAATTCCAATCAACTTAGGGTCAGTTTGGTAGTAATTTTCATAAGTGTTTATAGGGCTAAAAATAATTTTAAGTGTTTTTATGACAAAAAACTGTTATTAGTAATATTTTAAATAACTCTTTTGAAATCCTAAAAAAAGACTTGAATTATTCTTTTAATAACTACAATAACATATTTATTTTTTAAATCATCAAAATTATTTTAATGTAATTAAAACATCTATGTATTTATCTTTAAATATAAGTTTATTTTCTTTTAAATTTTATGAAAAATTTAAATTTTTTTTTATAATTCAAAAGTTTTAAATCTTAGTAAATATTTTTTTAAAAGATTCATATAATCATAAAATTTTTTTTTTATTTTAAATAATAAAAATATTTACTTGTTTATTCATTAATACAGGTATTTTTATAATTTTTTTTATTTAATCATACAATTAAATATTTTAGCTTTTTATTAGTATTAATTTTTATGTATGTTCATTTATTAATTAAGATATATTTAAAATGATTAATTATATAATTAATTATTTAATGTTGATTTAATACAAATATTTAAATAACATAATTAAATTTTTTGGAAAAATATTTTGTATAATTTTTTAAAAATTTTATAATCATAAAAAATAATTATTTTAGTCTTTATTAATATAAATTTTTATTTGTATATAAATATTTTTGAAATTATTAATTTATAATATCTTATTTTTATAATTATATGGGAAGAATTCATTTTTCAAGGCTTGCTCATCCATAGACCATGGCATATATTTAATATAAAAAATTACCCAAAATATTAAAACAAATAATATATAAAAAGATTTAAATCATTAAAGATTAGCAATGAAAATTATCCCCAACCCAAATATCTAGAGAAAAATACATAGCAAAACTCATATATTTTGTGAAAAATATCATTATAGGAATAATAATAGGCAATTAAATATAATATCATAAAAAAATTTCAAAATATTATTTAATGAGAGATTTTGTATCCAACTAATTAGCTAGGGTAAATCTATCTCTTAAGTCATTCCTAAAATGCCCACCAATCTTTGGGTTCAAATTTAGGATAATATTAGTTAGTGACATTTTTAAATCTAAAATTTCCAACTCTAATCCATCACAAATTCTTCGAAAATTTGTAATTTAATGTAAAATCAAACATCTATTGCTATTCTCTAGCTAATACCTTGCTAATTAGCTAGGGATTATTTTTCTAGCTAAATCTCCATAGCTAAATAGACATTTTATTATAGTGAAATAGATATATTGATAGATAGATTGATAGATAGATTGATAGATAGATAAAATATAAATAGATAGAGACAGATAGATAGATAAAAAGATAGATAGATAGATTGGTTGATAGATAGATAGATAAATAGATAGATAAATAGATAGATAGATAAATAGATAGATAAACAAATAGATAGATAGATAGAAAGATAAACATATAGATAGACTAAAAGATAGATAGATAAATAAATAGATAGATACATATATAGATCATAAGTTAGATAGACACATAGGTAGACAAATAGATTGAAAGAAAGATAGATAGATAGATAAATAGATAAATAGATAAATAGATAAATAGATACACATATAGATAGATAGATCGATAAATAGATAGAAAATAGATAGATAGATACATAGACAGTTAGATATATAGATAGATAAACAGATCGATATATAGATAGGTAGATAGATAAATAGACAACAAGATAAAAAGAAAGATAAAAAGATAGATAAAAAGATAGATAGACAGACCGATAGATAGATAGATAGATAAAAAGATAGATAGATAGACAGACCGATATATAGATAGATAAATAGATAGATAGATATACAGATATATAGATAGATATATAAATAGATAGATACATGGATAGTTAGAAATAAGATAGATAAATAGATAGACAAATAATAGGAAAAAGATGGATATATATATATATATATATATATATATATATATATATATATAGACAGAGAGATAGACAGATAGGCACACATATAGAAAGACACACTGATAGATAGACACACAAATTGATATAAACAATAGACAAATAAATAGATAGATAGACATTAAGACAAACACAAAAACAAACAGAAAGATAGTCAGTCAGGCATATAATCAGGGAGGCACGTTGACAAATCGACATACAGATAGGTAAACACATAAACAAACAAATAGATAGACAGACAAAAAGATAGACAGATAAATAATAAAGACAGATTTATAGACAAATATATTGACAAATTGATAGCTAGATAGATATAAAAATATATAAAAAGATAGAAAAATAGATAGATTAATAGATAAATAGACAAATAGATAGACAGATAAATAGACATATAGATTGAAAGAAAGAAAGAAAGATAAATAGATATAAAGATTGATAGACAGATAGATATAAAGATTGATAGACAGATAGATATATAGATAGATAGACAGATAGATAGATATTAAAATAGACAAATAGACAGACAAACAGATAGATCGATAGATATATAGATAGACAAACAAACAAATATATAGATAGACAAATAAATATATACACAAATAGAAAGATAGATAAAGAGTCAGGGAGGTCGAAAGTCAATAAGGTAGGTAGACAAATAGATAGATAGATAAATAGATAGACAAATAGATAGATAGATAAATAGATAGACAAATAAATAGACATTCAAATAGATAGATAAATAGAAAAATAGACATATAGATAGATTAATACACAAATTTATATACTGATAGATGACAGAGTGATACACAGATTGATAGATAGATAGATAGAATGATAAATAGATATATATATATATATATAGTCAGATAAATATAAATAGATAGATAGACAGATAGAAAGATATATATATATATAAATAGATAGATAGAGAGATTGATAGACAGATTGATATATAGATTGAAATATAGATTGAAATATAGATTGATAGAGAGATTGAAAGATAGACATAGATATACAACCAGATAGACAAACAGATAAATAGATAGATAGAAATATAAACAAATAAATAGATAGATGGAGAGATTTTTAGACTTCAGGCAGGTAGACAATTAGGCAGGTAGGTAGACAATTAGGCAGGTAGGCAGGCAGGTAGACAATTAGGCAGGTAGGCAGGCAGGCAGGCAGGCAGACAAAAAATAGACAAACTAATAGACAAATAGATACACAAATATGAAGACATTTAGATAAACAAATAGATAGTTAGATAGATAGATAGATACTTTGATAGACAAATTAATTGATAGATTAATAGACTGATATATAGATTAATTGATAGGCAAATTGTTAGATAGATAGATAGATAGACAAATAAATAGATAGATAGATTGATCGAAAGAATTATATATAGACAAATAGATAAACAAATAGATCTATAGATTATTAGAGAAATAGATATATAGATAGCTAGATAAATAGATAGATAGACAAACATACAGATAAAGAGATTGATATATAGATAGAAAGATAGATGAAAGATTAATTGGTTTATAGATAGAATGATAGATATACATATAGATAGACATATAGATCGATAGATTATTAGAGAAATATATAGATAAATAGATAAATAGATAGATAGACTAAAAGATAGATATATAAATAGATTTATAGATAAAGATACAGATAAAAAGATCGATAGAAAGATAGATACATAGTTAGATAGAAAGATATATAGATAGTTATATAATTAGATAGATAGCAAGATATATAGATAGATAGACATATATATAGATATATAGATAGACAGACATACAGATAGATACACAGATTTATATACATATAGATAAACAAATAGTTTAAAGACATTCATACTGACACACAGACATGCATATAGACATTTAGGTAGGCAGATAATTAGACAGACGGGCAGACAAATAGATAGACAGATATATTGATAGATAGACAAAAAACAGATATATAGATAAACAGACGTATAGATAGATAGACATATAGATATATGGATTGATAGACAGATATATAGACAAATAGATAGATAGATAGATTGATTGATAAATAGATAGATATACATATGGATAGATAGATAGATAGACAGACAGATAGATAGATATTTAATCAAATAGATATACATGTAGATAGATAAATAGAAAGATAGACATACAAACAAACAAATAGATGGATAGATAGATACATAGACAGACAAATAAACAGACAAACGGACAGATAGATAGTTAGATACATAGATTGATGGATTGATAGAAAAATAGATAGACAAACATAGATATAGATAGATAGACAAATATATAAGTAGATTAATAAACTAATAGATAGAGATATACATAGAAAAACAGACATACATAATGATAGATAGATAGACAGATAGATATAGTGATATTAAGATAGACAAAAAGATAGATAGATAAATAGATAGACAAATAGATAGATAGAAAGATAGAAGGGTAGATAGATAAATAAATTGATACATAGATAGATAGATAGGCAGAAGTCAGATAGATAAACAGATAGATAGACATATAGTTAGATAGATAGAGATACAGATAAATAGATAGATAAATAGTCAGATTTATAGGGAGAAGGATAGATAGATTGGTATATAGATTTATAGACAAAATGATTGATTTATTGATTTATTGATTGATAGATAGACAGATAGATAGATAAATAGATTGAGATATAGTCAAATTGATAGATAGATTAATTATAGATTAATAAATATATAGATAAATAGAAATAGACATATAAATATGCACTTTGATATAAATATTGATAGATAGATAGACAGATAGATAAACAGATAGATAAATAGATAAATAGTTAGATAAATAGATAGATACATAGACAAATAGATATATAGATTTATTGATAGATACAATGATAAACAGATTTATTGATAAATTGAAATATAGACTAATAGTCATATTGATAAATAGATTGATAGATAGATTTATAAATAATTAGAGTGAAATATAGATAGATACATAGATAGACATATAATAGATTGATAGATAGATATATAGATCCATAGACAGATAGATAGAAAAATAAATTGATAGATAGAAATAAAGATAGATAGATAGACATTATGATAGATAGATATATACATACATACATATACAGATAGATAACAAATATATCAAGAATAATAAGATAGATAGATAGATAGATTTATAGATAAATTGATTGATAGATAGATAGATTGAGATTGATAAACTAAATAGATTTATATACTTATTGAAAGACTGATAAATATTCAATTTGATAGATAGATAGACTAATAGATAGACTAATAGATAGATATATAGATCGATTGATTAATTAAATGTTAGATAGATTGATATATAGATTTATAAAATATTGAAAGATAAATTTATAGACATATTTATAGACATGTTTATTGATCGATTGATTGATGGATTAATAGATAGATTGATAGACAGATTAATAGACAGACTAATAGACAAATTAATAGATAGTTTGATAAAAAAATAGATAGACAGACACATAGATAGATAGATAAATAGACATATAGATAAACATTTTGGTAGATAGATAGATAAATAGATAGATTGATAGATTGATAGATGGATTCATAGACAAATTGATAGATAGATTTATAGACAGTTTGATAGATAGATTAATATAAAGATTGATAAACTAAATGATAGATATATAGATATGTAAATAGATATATAGATAGACATATCGATATTTAGACCGATAAACACATATATAGACATAATGATAGCTAGATAGATAGATAGAATATTAGGCATATATAAAGATAGATAGATATGTAGATAGAAAGGCATATAGATAGTCAGATAGATAGATAGATAGATAGACATACAGATGGATAGATAGATAGACAAAAAAAAGGCAGATAGATTGATTGATAAATAGACAAATAGATAGATAGATAGATAGATAGAAAGACATATAGATTTACATTTAAATATATAGATAGATTAACACATAAATAGATAGATAGATAAAAAGATAAATAGATTGATAGCGATATAACAGACAAATACATTGACAAATAGATAGACATATAGAAAAACAAACAAATAGTTAGATAGTTAGATAGGTAGACACATAGATAGAATGATAAATAAATAGAAAGATAGATAGATATATAGACAGATAAATAGATAGATAGATTAATAGATAGTAGTTTGATAGACATATGGATAGATAGATAGATAGACAAATAGTCAATCATACCAATAGATAGTCGTACAAACAAATAGTCTGTCAAATGGATAGACTAATAGATAGATAGACTAATTGACAAATAGATAGATAAAAAGACAAACATATAGATAAATAGATAGATAGACACAAAGATAGACAAATTGTTAGAGAGATAAATAGATAGACTGACACAAATATAGATAAAAAATTAGATAGATAGATAGACATATAGATAAATAGATAATAAAAGATATAGATATATAGAATATATAGACAAATAGATAGACAAAATGATAGAAAAATAGATAGATCGATGGACATAGAGATAGATAGATAAATTCATAGATAGATAGAATGATAGTTAGACCAGATAGAAATAAAAATAGATAGATAAATAGATAGATAGATAAATTGATATATAGATAGATAGACATACATACATACATATAGACAGATAGATAGAAAGATATACAGATGATAGATAGATAGATAGATACCTAGATAGATATACAGATAGTTAGATATATAGATAGAAAAATAGATAAATAGATAAATAAATTTATATATAAATAGATAGACAGATAGATAGATAGAAAGATAGAAAGAAAGAAAGATAGATAGATAGGTTGACATATTGAATAATTGATTCATAGATATATTGATAAATAAATTGATAGAATGATTGAAAGACAATATTGATAAATTGATTTATCGAAAGATTGATATAGAGATTCAGAAACAAATTGAAAGATTGATTAATAGATAGATTGATAGAGAGATTGATAGATAGAATGATACATAAATATATAGACAAAAAAACATTTTGCTAGACCTTTTGGTAGACATTTTGATAGACAGATTGATAGATACATTGTTAGACAAATTGATAAAAAAATAAATACACTTATAGATAAATAGATAGATGGATGGATGGATAGATAGACATATCAATAGATAGAAAGATAGACATATAGATAAAGAGATAGAAATATAGATAGATAGTTAGTTAGTTAGATAGAAAGATAAATAGATTGATAGATAAATTGATAGACAAATTCATAGAATAGATTGATAGAATGATTGTTAGACAGATTGATAGAGAGATTGATAGACAAATTTATTGACATATTAATAGAAAGATAGATATATAGATAGATAGACATAATGATAAATAGATAGATAGATAGTCATATAGATAGATAGATTAATAGATAGACAAATAGACAGACCCATAGATAGATAGATATATTGATATACACATAAATTGACTGATAGATAGATAGATATTTATATAGATAGATAGACATGCAGATAGATTTTTTGATAGATAGAATGATAGAAAGATTGATAGATAGAGCGATAAAAAAATTGATATACATATAGATAGATAGATTAATAAAAAGATTGATAGACATTTTCAAAAATAGATTGATAGACAGATTAATAGATGGATTGTTTGATAGATTGATTGACAGATTGATAGACAGATAGATAGATAGATTGATTGAAGATAGATAGATAGACAAATTGGTAGACAGATAGATAAAAAAACATCTAGATAAATAGATAGACTAATAGAGAGATAGATAGATAATAGAAAGTTAGATAGATTAATACACAGATAGATAGACAAAAAGATAGAGAGATTGATAAACATATCTTTAGATAGATTGATAGGTAGATTTATAGACAAATTTATCGTAAGATTGATAGACACATTGATATACAAATAGATAGAGAGTTTGATAAATAGATTGATAGATAGATATATAGATAGACAGATAGATAGACTTATTTATATACACATAGATTGCTAGATAGTTAGACAGACAGATAGAAAGATAGATATACACATAGATAATAGATAGATAGATATATGGATTAATAAATAGTTAGTTTAAAAAATTTATCGTTAGATAGATTCACAGATAGATAGAGAAATAGATAGGCACATATAATGAAAAATGATATACACATGGATTGTCAAAGAGATAGATAGAAAGATAAAGATATATAGACAAATAGAAACACAGATAGATAGACATATAAATTGACAGATAGATAGAAATAAATAATTAGATAGAAATATAGATAGATAGTTAGACAAATAGAGAAACAATTTGATAGATAGATAGATAAATAGCTATCTAGATAGACAAATAGATATTTAGATAGAGAGATATGCAAACATATAGATAAATAAATAGATAGATAAATAGATAGAGAGAAATATAGATAGACAAATTGATAGACAAACAAATAGATAGATAGATAGAGAGACAAATAGATAGACAGACAGACATATAGTTAGACATATAGATAGAAAGATAGATAGATATATAGATAGACATATAGATAGACAAATAGACTATAGACAGACAAACATAAAGAAATATAGACAGATGTACAGAAAAACATATATACACAATTATGCTGCTAGACTATCAGGTAGGTAGAGAGCGAGATAGATGAACAAACAAGAAAACAAATAGACAGATAAAAGATAGATATATAAATTGATAGATTGTTTAAAGACAGATAGATTGATTGATAGATAGATTTCTAGACAAATACAGAAAAAAATAGATAGAAAGAGAGATAGATATATAGCTAGACAGACAGATAAACATATAATTTGACAGATTGATAGATAAATACATAAATAGATAAATAGATTGACAAATAGATAGAAATAATTATATAAAGATAGATAAATAGATATATAGATATTTATTTAGTTAGATAGATAGATATATAGATTGATTGATAAATAAATAGAAAAATAAATCGAAAAATAAATAGAAAAATTATTAGAAAAATTGCTAGATAGATTGTTAGATAGATTAATAGATAGATAGATATATAGATAGATATATATATAGATATATAGATAGATATATATATAGATATATAGATAGATTGATATAAAGATAGATAAACATAATGAAAGACATATAGATAGATAGATTGATAGATATATAGATAAGTAGTCCAATAGATATGTAAGTTATTAGATAGATAAATAGACAGATATATAGAGATACAGATAGATAGATAGATAGATAATTAGATAGATTGATAGATAGATAGTTAGATTGAAAGAAAGAAACATAGATAGATAGATAAACAATTAGATAGAAAAATAAATAGATAGATAGTTAAATAGATTGATAGATAGATTGAAAGACTGATAAGCAATTAGATATAGAAATAGATAGGCATCTAGATAGAAAGATAGACAAATAGATAGAATGAAAGACACACAAACAGATATATATATATATATATATATATATATATATATATATATACATATTGATATATAGATTGATAGACAAATTATTAAAAATTTTGATAGATAGATTGATACACCAATTGATTGACATTTTGATCGACAGATTGATTGATAGGTTATTAGATTGATTGATAGACCAATTGATAGATAGATTCATAGATACATTGATAGATAGATTAAATCACAAATAGATTGACATACATATAAATATAAATATATATTGATAAAAAGATAGATAGATAGTTAAATAGATAGACAAATAGAAAGGTAGATAAATAGATTGATAGATATATATATATATACAAATAGACAAATAGATAGACAGAAATATAGACAGAAAGATAGACAAATAAATATATACATAAATAAATAAACACATAGATATATAGATAGATAGATAGATAGACAGACATATATATAAATTGATAGAAAGATTATTTGAAAGATAGAAAGAAAAATAGATAGATAGATAGAAGACATATAGATAGAAAGAATGAGAAAAAGAAAGAAAGAAAGTTATAAAGATATATAGACATATAGATGGATAGATAGAAAGATTGATAAATATATAGATAGATGATATAGATTGACAGATAGACAAATAGATAGATAGATATATATATACATAGATGGATAGATAGATAGACATATAGATATATAAAGAGTTAGAAATATAGATATATATATATATTGATAGACAAATAAGATCAATAGATAGATAGATAGATAGACAAATAGATAGACATATAAATAGACAAAAAGATATATAGATAGATAGATAGACTTATAGATACAAAGTCGATCAGGCATGTAGACAATCAAGCGTATAGAAAGATAAAAAGATACATAGATATATATACTGACAAATAAATAGAAATATAGATAGATAGATTGCTAAATTGTTACATAGATATATTGATTAATTGATAGATAGATAGATAGATAGATATAGATAGACAAATAGATAGATGATATAGATAGACAAATAGATAGATGATATAGATAGACAAATAGATAGATGGATAGATAGATAGACATATATATTGATTGATTGATAGATAGAAACATAGATAGATTTATAGATAGATAGATATATAAACATATAGATAGACACACTGATAGTTAGAAAGATTGATAGATAGATTGATAGAGAGATAGAAAGATATACAGATAGACAGATAGATAGATAGATAGAATGATAGATAGACAAATAGATAAATAGATTGATAGATAAATAGATAGATTGAATGATAGATAGGTATATCGACAATTGATAGAGAGGTAAATAGATAGATACATAGATATAAAGAAAGATAAATAGTTAGATTGATAGATTAATAGATAGATTGATAAATAGATACTTAGATAGACAATAGATAAATAGATAGATAGATAGACATATAGATACATAGATAGATGACAAATAAATTGACAAATTGCTGGACAAAATGATATATAGATTGATGCATAAATTGATAGAAAGATTAATAGATAGATTCTTAATCATATTAATACAAAGATTAATAGTAAAATTAATAAACAGATTGATATACAGATTAATAAATAAATTGATAGACAGATGATTGACTGACAAGTAGATAGAAAACTAGTTAGATAGATAGATTGACGTACATATTTATAGAGAGATTTATAGACAATTTTATGGACAAATTGATATATAGTTTGATAGACAAATTGATAGATCGATTGATAGACATTTTAATAGTTATATTGATAGACAGATAGACATATAGATTGATATATAGATTCATCGATATATTGATATAGATAGATAGATAGATAGATAGAAAGTTTTGTCAGATTAATAGAAAGAAGATAGATAGATAAATAGATAGATTTATAGACAGATAGATAAATAGATAGATTGACTGATATATATTTTGACATATAGATACATAGATAGATAATAGATAGACATATAAATAGATAGATTGATTGACAAATAAATAGACAGACAGATTGATTAATTGATTGTGAGATTAATAGATAGATTGATAAATAGATTGAAAGAAAGATTGATAGAAACATTGATAAAAAGATAGAAAGATAAGTTTGATAAATAGATAGATAGATAGAGAGATAGAATGACATATAGATAGAAGTATAGATAAACAGATAGATAGATATATAGACATAAAGATAAATAGATTATTATGAAGATAGAAAAAGAGATAGATAGCCAAATAGATAAATAAATAGATATATAGATAGATAGATAGAAAGCTAGATAGGTAGATAGTTACATATATAGATTTATAGATAGATAGATAGACAATTAGATATATAGATAGATGTACATATAGATAGAAAGATTGATAGATAAATTGATAGATAGATTAATAGACAGATAGATATAAAGATAGATTATAAACAATAAAGAATGAAATAGTTAGATCAACATACATATGCACAAATAGACAGAGAGATATACAGACCAACAGATAGATCAATTGTAAGGCATGCACACAATCATGCTGGTAGATATACAAACATACATACAGATAGAATGTTAGACAAACATATAGATAGATATATAGATAGATAGATAAATAAACATTCATATAGATAGAAAAAAAGATATATAGATAGATAGATATACATTATGATGTAAAGATAGATAGATTGATAGATAGATATATAGATAGATAGATTGATAGATAGATATATAGATAGATAGATTGATAGATAGATATATAGATATATAGATAGATAGATAGATAGATATATAGATACATAGATACATAGAGATAAACACATAATTATAAATAGATAAATAGATAGAAAGATATAAAAATAGAAAGACAAAATTAGACAAAAAGAAGATAGATAGGTTGACTAGAAGCCAAATAGACAATAGATAGATAGAAAGGAAGGCAGACAAGTATATGCATAGATAGATAGACAAATAGACAAATAGACAAATAGACAAATAGACAAGTATCTAGATAGATAAATAAACATATAGACATATAATCAAATAGATAGATAGAGTTATAGATAGATAGGTAGATAGACATATATACAGATAGACAGATAGTTATATAGAGTGATAGAGAGATAAATAGATAGTCAAATTGATAGATTATTAGATAAGCAAATAGACAGACAGAGAGATAGATTGACATATAGACAGATAGACAGATAGATAAATAGATAAATAAACATATAGATATGTATATATTTTTTTAGAAAGATAAATAGACTAATAGATATATAGATAAATAGAAATATAGATAGAGAGATAAAGATACAGATAAAAAGACAAAGATATAGATAGATAGATAGAAAAATATATAAATATATAGATAAATAGAAACAGAGATAGATCGAAAGATATAAAGATAGAAAGGTTGACACATAGATAGGTAAATAGATAAACTAATAGACTTTTATATAGATAAATAGATGGTTAGTTAGTTAGATAGAATAATATGTATTTAGCTAGGTTGGTAGGTAGATCAATATACAGAAAGATAAATAGACAAATATACAAATATACTAGTAGATAGATAGATAGACATATAGATAGAAATACTTATAGAAATATATATATATATATATATAGAAAAAAAATAGTAAGATAGATTGATAGATAGTCTAGTAGATAGATAGAGTGATCTGTATATAGACAGATACACAGGTAGGCATATGACAAAATATAGATAGAGGTGTAGATAGAATGACATATAGATAGATAGAAAGACATGTAGATATACCGATAGACGAATAGATAGGCATATATAAAATATACAAATAGACAGATAGATAGATAGTAAGATAGACAGATTGATAGATATTTTGATAGAGAAATAAATACACATAGATAGCCATATAGATTGTTAGATAAATATACAGATAGATATATAGATTATTATAAAGATAGATAGAAAGAGAGATATAGAGATAGATATACATATTCATAAATAGAATGATTGACAGAGAGAGATATACAAATAGATAGACAAATAGATTGATAGAGAGATAAATATATAGATACATAGATAGATTGATACACATATAAATAGACATATATATAGATAGATAGATAGTAAGATTGATAGATTGATAGATATATAGGGAGATCGATAGATATATAGATTGAAAGATAGAGAGATAGATAGATAGATAGATTTATAGATAGATAGACAGAAAAATATATATATAGATTTATAGATAAATAGATAGATAGATAAATATACAGATAGTTAGATAGATAGATAGACAGATAGATTGAAAGTTAGATAGATAGAAAGACAGATAAATTGATACACAGACAGATAAAAAGATATGTAAATAATTATATAAATAGATACATAAATAGATAGATAGACAGATATATAGACATATAGATTGTTTGATAGATAGACAGATTAATAGATAGATAGAGAAATAGATACATAATTTGATAGTCAAATTGATATATAAATTTATAAACAAATTGATAGAAAGATTGATAAAAATATAAATAGACAAATTGATATAAAAATAGATTGATAGATATATAAATAGCTAGATAGAGAGATAGATAGACAAATAGATATATATATATAGATAGATAGATAGATAGATAGATACAAAGACATATAGAGATATATATATATATATATAGATAAAAAGAAAGATAGATAGATTAAATGATAGATTCAATAATATATAGTTATAGATATAGACAGATAGAGTAATAAATATATATAGCCATATATTTAGATAGAGAGATAGACAAATAGATACAAAGATATATATATATATATAATTAGACAAATATATAGATATATTGACAGATTGATAGACTAAATTATAGAAAGACAGAAATTTAAAAATACATAAAGACTGAAAGATAGAAAAATAGAAAGAAATATAAACATACAAACAAAAAGATAGACATTTAGAGATATGGAGAAACACAAATATATAAACATACTTACATAGATACAGACAGATAGACAGACAAATAGATATTCATAGATGTAGCCTAACAAATAGATAGATAGACACTAATAGAAAGATAGACAGATAAAGAGGTAGATATATAGATATACTTATAGATAAATAGATATATAGTCATGTAGATAGATAGTCAGGCATAAAGATAGAGAGAATAATTGAAAGATAGACATACATACAAATAAATAAACAGATAAACAGACAAATAGATACATAGACACATAGAAAAATATATAGAAAGATAGATACTATGATAGAATGATAGATAGAAGTTGTAGGTAATTTGATAGATAGATTTATAGATAGATTGATTGATAGTTTCATTGACAGTTTGATAGACATATAGATAGATAGATTTATAGACTTATTGATATGCAGATTGATAAACAAATTGATAAATAGTTAGAGAGATATAGATAAATAGATAACTAGATAGATAGATAGAAAGATAGATATATAGAAAGAAATATAGATTGGTAGGTAGACTTTTAGAAAGGAAAATATAGAGAGAGATAGAAAGACAAATAGATAGACAAATAGATAGGACAATATATAGATTGTTAGATTGATTGATTGATATATAGTTAGATAGATAGATAGACTAATAGAAATATAGATAGATAGATAAATAATGATATAGACATAGATAGATAAATAGATAGACATATAGAAAGATAGAAAGACAGATAGACAAACATACAGATAGATAGATATATTGATTAAAAGATAGATAGACCAAAAGATAGATATATAGATAGACAGACATATAGATAATTAGGTAGATAGATAGATAAACAAATAGATAGACAGATAGATAGATAGATAAATTGATAGATAGATATACAGATAGATAGATAGCTAGATAGATATACATATAGATAGACAGATAGATAGACAGATATATTGACAGGCAGATAGATAGACAAATAGATAGAGAGATAGATAGATAGATAGATAAATAAACAAATAGATAGGCTGATAGATAGGAAGATATATATATAGATAGATAGACAGATAGATAGAAAAAGAAAATGACAGATAAAGATATAAATAGACATAAAGATATATTGATAGATAGATAAATTGATAGATATATAGAATGATAGATAGCCAAAGAGATAGATAAATAGATTTATTGATTAATAGATAGAAAGATCAAAAGATATATAAATAGATTGATTGATTGATTGAATGATAGACAAAAAGATAGACAGATAAATAGGAATATATATAGATAGTTAGATAGAAACTTAGATAGACATATATATAGATAGATAGATTTACAAAATTATTGACAAATAGACATACAAAGAGATTAACTAACATACAAATAAATTGACATACAATAAGTCAGAAAGATAGATAGATAGACATACACTGATAGAAAGATAAATAAATTGATTAATAGATATATAGACAGACAGACAGATAGATAAATAGACAGATAAAAAATAGAAAAATAGAAAGAAAGATAAATAGATGAATATCCTGATAGAAAGATAAATAGATATGAAGATAGATAGACATATAGATAGATAGGCCGATAGATAGATAGAAAGAAAGAAAAATAGATAGATAGCTAGATAGATATACAGACATACTAATTGATAGATAGTTAGATAGATATATAGACAAATAGTTAGATAGATAAATAGACAGATATATATATATACAGATAGATATATAGATAGATAGATTTTATAATATATCGATAAATAGATAGATATAATAATATATAGATAGATAGACAAAAAGATTGATAGAAAGATAGATAGAAAGATAGACATATAGATAGATAGATAGATTAATTGACTGATAGATAGATAGATAGACAAATTAATAGATAGATAGATAGATAGATTAAGAGGTAGTGAGATAGAGTGATAGAAAGATAGAGAGGTAGAGAGAAAGAGAAGTGAAGTGAGAGATTTAGAGAGATTTAGAGATCTAAATAGAGAGATAGAGAGATAGATAGAAATAAATTCAAATAGATCGATAGATAGATACACAGATACATAAACATACATACACATAAAGATAGAAAGATAGCTAGAAAGAAAGAAAGATAGATAGATTGACATGTAGATAGAAAAATTATTAGACGGATAGATTGACAAATAGATAAATAGAAAGATATTTAGATAGATAGATTTAGGGCCAGATAGAAATATATTCAAATAGATAGATAGAAAGATAGACATATATATAGACAGACAAATAGACATATAGAAAGATAAATAGGTAGATAGATAGATCGATTGATTGAAAAAGAGATAGATAAACAGATAAATAGATAGATAGATAAACAAATAGACAGATAGATAGATATATAAATAAATAGATTGATAGATAGACAGATAGGTAGATATATATATAGATAGACAAATAGTTAGTTAGTTAGATAGAAAGATATACATATAGATATATAGATAGATAGACATATAGATTGAAAAATGTACAGATATATAGATAAATATATAGATAGATAGATAGGTAAATGTATAAAGTTACACATATAGTCAAATAGATAGATAAAAAGATAGAGAGATACAAATAGAAAAGATAGATATATAGATAGATAGATAAATAGACAAATATACAAATAAACAAATAGAAAGATAGATAGATATAAAGATAGATTGACAAATAGATGATAGATAGAAAGACAAAAAAGATAGAAAGACAGATAGACTTATAAACAAATAGAATTATAAATAAGTAGACAGTTTGAAAGATTGAGAAATAGAGATGGTGCCAGATAGACAGATAGATCAATAGATAGATTGAAAAATAGAGAGATAGATATATAGACAAATAGATAGATAGATAGATAGACAGATAGACAAATATATAGATATACTAATATATAGATAAAAAAATAGACAGATAGATAGATAGATCGAAAGATATAAAGGGAGACATAAATATAGATAGAGAGATAAAGTTGTATAGAGATATAGAAATAGAAAGATACATAGATAGCGAGGTTTAGAAATAGATAGGTAGAAAGCTAAAGAGATGGAGAGAATTAGATGTAGAAAGATATAGAGATATAGATATAGAAAGATAAAGAGATAGAGAGATAAAGAGATAGAGAGATAAAGAGATAGATATAGAGATAAATAAAAAGATAGATAGAAAGATAGAAAGAAATAAAGATATTTAGAATGATTGATTGATAGATAGTAGATAGACCTATAGACAGATAGATAAAAAGATTGATAAATAGATTGACATATAGATAGATAGAAAGATAGATATGTAGATAGATAATTAGCTTAATAGACATATATTCAAAAAGAAAGACATATAGACTGAAAAACTAATAGATTAATATATTGACAGATTGATAAAAAATAGATAGATAGATAGACAGATAAATAGACATTTGATAGATAGTTAGGAAGATAGAAAGATCGACAGACAGACTGATAGATAAATAAATAAATATATATATATATATAGATAGATTGACAGATAGATTGACATATAGATACATAGACAGACACATAGATATATAGATATATAGAAAGGTAGATAAATAGATATATTGATAGAAATTTGATAGATAAATTGATAGAAAGAAAGATAGATAGATAGATAGATAGACAGATAGATTGATAGATAAATAAACATATAGAAAAATTAACAAATAGATAGATAGATAGATAGATGGATAAATAAATTGATAGATACATAGAGACAAATAGATAGACAAATAGATAGACATATATATAAATAAATAGAATAGATACACAAAATGATAGATAGTTATATAGACAAATAAATATTCAAGTAGTTAGTCAGATAGATAGATAAAAAGAAAGACAACGAGATAAACAGATAGATAGATAGATAGAATGATAGATCGACAGATAGATAGATAAATAGACATATAGAGAGACAAAAAGATAAATTGTTCTATAGATAGATAAATATACTGATTGATATATAGATGGATAGAAAAATTGATAGATAGATAAATAAATATTTTGATAGACATATAGATATAAAAATTGATAGATAGATTTATAGACAGACAAATAGATAGATATAAACATAGATAAATAGACTTATAGATAGACAAATAGATTGAAGATAGAGATATAGATAGATAGATGGATAGATAGATAAATAGTAGATAGATTAATTATTAGATAGATAGATATATAAATAAATCAATAGACATGTAGATAGATAGATAATCAAGCATGTAGACAATCAAGCAGGTAGATATATAGATAGACACACACACACAGAG
Organism: Sapria himalayana; assembly: GCA_029783825.1. Classification (NCBI taxonomy): domain Eukaryota; kingdom Viridiplantae; phylum Streptophyta; class Magnoliopsida; order Malpighiales; family Rafflesiaceae; genus Sapria; species Sapria himalayana. The sequence continues at coordinate 62,140 of JAREIK010000532.1, read as the reverse complement.
ATAAATAGATAGATAGATAGATAGTAAGATATATAAACAAATAGATAAATAGATAGATATTTTTCTAAGATAGATAGATTGATTGATAGATAGCATGATAGATAGATATATTGAAAATTTATAGATAGGTAGATAGATAGATAAATAATTAGATAGATATATCTATATATAGATAGATAGAAAGATAGATTGATAGATAGATAATAGATAGATAGGCTAATAGACAACAAATAAATAGTTAAATAGATAGATAGATAGACACACACACATATGTATATATATACCAATAGACATAAGATAGCTAAACACAATTATAGATAGATTGATAAACAAGTTGATAGATAGATAGATTTATAGATACATAGATAGATAGATAAACATATAGCCATATAGACATATAAATAGATAGATATCTAGTCAGATAGACACATTGATTGATAGATATATAGATAGACATACATATAGATAGACATTTTGATTGATAAACTACCACACTAACACATTTACAAGTTGATTGACAAAAAAAAACAAATAGATAGACAGATAGTTAGACAGACAAATAGTCAGACAGACATACAAATAGACAAACAGATAGATAAACAATTTGATAAATAGATTGATAGATAGATTAATAGATATATAGATTGATATATTGATAGACAAATAGATAGATAAATAAATAGATAGATTGATTGATAGTTATATAGATAGATAAATAAATAGTCAAATTTATAAATAGAGTGATAGACAGATTGATATACAAATTGATAGATAGATTGATAGATAATTTAATAGACAAATTGATAGACAAATAGATTGATTAATTAATAGACAAATAAATAACCACATAGAAAGATAGTTAGACAGATAGATACATAATATTTAGTTTTTGATGTGTAAACACACACACACACACACACACACATCCACCTACATTTAATTGATGTTTATAATATGTTTTTGTGTGTGTATATATTATATATTTTATTGAACAAATGTGGAATAATGTTAAAAATATCGATTAATATCTAAGCTCATTTAAATTAATTGAAAAAAAAACTGAGACAAGAATATTAACAAAGATATCAAGCATCATTGAACTTCATTAAATTTTTATTTAAACCATTTATTCTTATTAAAAAATTTGTTACATTTTAAAATAATTTGTAATAAATATAATTAAATATAAATCATCAACATATATAAAATACATTTGTATATCTTTAAAATGCACCAAATGACTTAGATTTTGTTATTTTAATTGAATTTTGAATATTATCAAACATTATTACTCATAAATGATAGTTGTTAAAAAATTTTTATATGCTTAATTAAATATTATTGAAAAGTATTGGAATACAACAACAATAATATTTTATCATTTTTATTTATAGTTTTCAATTAAAATTAAATAATATTAAACATTTTTAATTCGATTGTCCACAAGACCATTGCAACTGCTAAGGGTGTGTTTTGATTCTACTATTTGTTATTTCGAAATTCTTCTTCTACCCTAAATATCATCATATATTGAATTTTCCATTGAAATTATATAGTAGATATTTGTGTTTGTATAATATCATGTAAAGTGAAGTTATTACCACAATTATATAAATGGTCGAAGATCCTCCTCATGAACACAATATTAATCTAGATGTTCATGGTAAATCATTACAAGTACCAAAATCATTAATCACCAGTATATACGTGATTGATATATCTAAAATTTTTGCTAAATTAATATGTTCTCATCCTTCATATTGATAAGGTATTAATTTGAGGTGTACGTAAGTTTTCTTAAACAAACTATCTTTTGATTGCAGTTTTCCACAAATAATATTAATGTTAATGTATGTAATTCTGTATCTTTAATTAGTCTATATTTGTAAGGCTAGGAATCTATAATCGTGGCTTGCTTCACATCTATGTATTCTAGTTGAATACTTTGTATGATATGTTTTCTAGTCCAAATATGTTTTTGTTCATGTATTAATTCTTCATTAATTCAGTTTCCAAGAGTAGTTTAAATTGGATCTTCATTCCATTTATTTTTTTTTCTTTTTTATTTTAATATTCAAAGATTAAGTTGAATCATAGTAAAAATTGTGCTATTTGATCTTCATTGAGAAGTGAGAAGCTTACTCCTTCAATCTTTTAATTCCTTTCTTTTTTTTCTTTCAATTCTTGTCCATTCACATAGTTTGCTCATTTCATCTAGTAATAGCATGATATCTATTAATCTTTTACGTGCTAAAAAATGCTCTATTTCTTAATGTAGATTCTACAAATGCATTGCCTCGATATTCATGATATTTTATATTTGCATATTCATCTATAAGTGATTGTATTTAATTATTAGTATATTTTCTAGTCATTGAATGAGTAATTCAGAATAATGATTGAGCATTTTTCTTTACAAATATAATTGGGCAAATGAGTTCAGATCGTTAGTGCATGTACAAAAGGTTTATGAAAGGAATTTTGAATCAAGATTTTTTGAGTGGGCTAGAAACTTTCATTAACTTTGCATGTAGCCAATCGAGATGGATGTATAAAAAAAAATTAAGTGTCCATGTAATAACTGCAAGTGTCAGAATATGCATTTTCATGATGTAAACACTATAAGATACTATGTGGTTAAATATGACTTTGTACCACATTATTTTGTTTGGATTTATTATGGAGAAAGTAAAATGGCTCTGAACATTGACTGAAATGAGGGTACTGAATCATATGTATGTGGTGAAGAAGCATCAAACACATACCATAGAATGGCATGGAAGCTGCTGGTGCTGAATTCAATATGGATTGCATGGATGAACCACCTAATCCTGAAGCTAATAAATTTTATGAAATCCTTAAAGCTATAGAAAATGAGTTGTGGCCTAGTTGTAAAATACATTCGCAATTGTTACTTGTGGCTCGACTCATGAGCATGAAGTCAGAAAATCATATGTCTGAGAAATTATTTGACTAGGTAACAGAACTGATGAAGGAGATTATTACGGATAATAATTTAGTCACTAACAACTTTTACAACACTAAAAAGTTACTAAGAGGTATGTGTCTACCAGTAGAAAAAATTGATTGTTGTTTTAATGGATCTATGTTATATTGTGGTGGTGAGAGTGATTTAATTAGCTGTAAGTTTTGTGATAATCATCAGTTTAAGAAGGTACCCTTTATTGCATATATATGACAAAAGATAAAGTTGAATTTAATAAGATGTATTACTTCCCTTTAATTCATCGATTGTAGAGAATATATGCATCAAATGCTACAACACATGATATGAGGTGGCATACTGAACATGAGGTTGAATAACTGGTGATGCATCATCCATCAGATTCACTTGCTTAAAACCTTTTTAATCATATACATCAAGATTTTGTAGCTGAAATTTGAAATGTGAGATTGAGTCTTTACACTGATGGATTTCAGCCATTTGGCCAATCTGGACAATAGTATTCAACATGGCCAGTTATAGTGATACCTTATAATTTTCCTCCATCATTGTGTATGAAGGAGTAATATATATTTTTGTAAATATTGGTTCCAGGGCCAAATAATGTGAAAGACATGCTAGATGTACTTACGACCGATTATAGTAGAGTTAAATCATTTGTAGTATGTTGGTATGAATATATATGATATCTCAAAAAAGCAAAATTTCATTATGTGAGTAGCCCTTATGTGGACGGTAAGTGATTTTCCTACATATTCAATATTATATGGTTGAATACTGCAAGATGATTAGCATGTCCGTATTGCATGGATAAGTCTGATGCATTTCCCCTCAAATTTAGTCGAAACAATCATGGTTTGATAACCATCATAAGTTTCTACCTACGAATCATCCATTCCATAGAAATAAAACTGCATTTCAAAAAAATAAAATAATGATGATAGGTGCACTAGTTGTTCATTCAAAAGATGATATTATGAAAGAGATTTAAAGTTTGGGTCTGAAGAAAGTAATTGAAAAGGATGCTACTGAAACTAATGGTCCAATATAAAAAATATTTGGCTAGAGGAAACGCAGTATTTTTTTAGGACTTGCCCTATTTGAAGTCCAATTTAATTCATCAAAACATGGATGTAATGCATATTGAAAAAGATGTGTTTGATAATGTTTTCAATATTGTCCTTAATGTAGACGGAAAACCAAAGCACACTTTAAAATCAAGATAAGAGTTGAATGATTACTGTCAGTGTATTGAATTCAAACTGAATAAAGCAATAGAAAAATATTCTAAAGCTTGTTACACACATGATAAGAAGGCAAGATCGACATTGTATGAATGAGTTAAAAATTTGAAATTTTTTGATGGATATGTATCAAATATGGGTAGAAGTGTGGATATGAAAAATCTTAAGTTATTTGGAATGAAAAGTCATGACTGTTATGTATTTATGCAGAGAATAATACCAATTATATTTTGTGAATTTCTTCTCCTAAGTGTTTGGAAGGTCCTTATCAAACTTAGTTTGTTCTTCAAATAGCTAACTACAACCACAATCAAAAAAGATGACATGGTGAGACTGGAGAATAACTTACCACTTATTATTTGTAAATTTGAATGGATATTCTCACCGAACATTTTTAAATAAATGGAGCATTTGCTGGTTCAATTGGCATATGTAGGAAGGATAGCCAGGCTAGTGCAATACATGTGGATGTATCCTTTTGAGAGGTAAAAAAATATAAGTAATAGTGTTTTATTATTTCAAGCATAAATTAATATTGTAATTTGATATAATTGAAACTTAATATTATAGTTGTAGGTATATTGATTGATATATAGATATTAAAATAGATAGTTATACTTTTAAATAGATAGATAGATAGAGAGATTGATAGACAGATAGATAGACAGATAAAGAGAAAAATAGATATACAAATAGATAGATAGATAGATATATATATATATATATATATATATAGAAAGAAAGAAAGATTGATTGATTGACATATATATGATAGATTATTTGACAAGCATATAGATAGATAAATAGATAGATAGATAGATATACAAATAGATAGATATATAGTTAGATATATAGATAGATATAATGTTAGATTTATAGATTGATAGACAAATAAATATATACACAGATAGTTAGATAGATAGATAGACAAATAAAATGATTGATTTTTAGATAGATACATAGACAAATAGATAGATAGATACAAATATAGATAAACAAATATATAGCCACATAGTTAGACCAATATAGAGATAAATAGAAAGTTAGATAGATAGATTAATAGACATGTTTATAAATAGAGAGATATATTTTTAAATAGATAGGCAGATAGAGAGATAGATGGATAGATAGATAGAAAGACTACTTGATAAATAAATAGTTAGATATACAAAAAAATAAACATATAGATAAATTGAAAGATAAATTGAAAGATAGATATATTGACAAATAGTTAAATAGATAACATACAAATAGATATACAGATAGATATACATAAAGAGATACAGATATATTTATATATTTAGAAAGATTGAAAGATAAACATATAGATAGTATATTGATAGATAAACATAGACATAGACAAATAAATAGGTAGATAAATTGGCAAAAAGATAGATAGATAGATAAAAGACAGGTTGACAGACATAGATAGATAGATAGGTATATAAATAGATATATATATGCAGATATATAGACATATTGATAGATAGATTGATAGAAAGATACATAGAAATATTGATAGATTGATAGATAGATCGATATATAGAAAAACAAATAGATAGATATATACATAGATAGACATAATGATATAAAAATAGATAGACAAATAGATACATAGATAAAAGATAGCCAAATAGATACAAAGATAGATAGACATATAGATAGATAGGTAGATAGATTGTTAGATTGATAGATAGATAAATAAATAGATAGTTAGATAGATGACAGACAAATAGATAGATAAAAAGATAGACAGATAGATAGATAGATAGATAGATATATAGGTATAAAAATTATTAGATTGTTAGATAGATAAATAAATAGATAAATAGATAGATGACAGATAAATAGAAAAATATATATATATATATATATATATATAGTCAAATAGATATACAGATAGATATACATATAGATAATAGAAAGATAGATAGAAAATAGATAGATAGATAGGTATATACATAGATAGATGGATAGAAAGAAAGATAAATAAAATAGATAGATAGATAGGTAGACAATTAGATAGATAGATAGATATATAGATACAAAGATAGAAAAAAAAGATAGACAAACATAAGAGAGACAAATAGATAGAGAGATAGACAGACAGATAGATATATAAGCAAATAGATAGATTGATAGAAAGTCTGATATACAGATATAAAGATAGAATAATAGATAGTTAGATAGATAGATAGATTGATAGACAAATTGATAGATAAATAGATTCCCTGATTGCTAGACACATTGATAGATTGATTGATATAAAGATTGATTGATGGGTAGATATATAGATTTATAAATAGATAGATTTATAGATAAATAGATAAATAAATATATAGATTGTAGAAAAAAAATAGATCGATAGATAATTTTGAAGACATAACACACACACACACACACACACACACACACACACAAATAGATAGATAGATTGATTGATTTTTAGATAGATAGATATATTTATAGATAGATAGTATATAGATAGATAGATAGATCGACAAATTATTAGACAGATAGATAAACAAAGAGATAGATAGAGAGATAAAGAAATAGATAGACATAGAGAGACAAAAAGATAAACAAAGTGTGATATAGATAGATAGACAGATAGATATTATATATAGATAGATAAATAGATAGATAGACAAATAGATAGACAAATAGATAGATAGATAGACAGATTGATTGATTGATTGACAGATAAATAGTCACATAGCTAGATAGATAGATAGCTAGATAGATAGATAGCTAGATAGTTAGAGAGATAGATACATAGATAAATAGATAAATAAATAGATAGATAGTCAGACATATAAATAGATAGGTATTCATATAGATAGATAGACGGATAGAATGATAGACTGATATAAAGATAAATTGATAGATTGATAGATAGATAGCTTATAAAGATATAGATTGACTAATAGATAGCCTAATAGATGCATGGATAGATAAAATGATTGATTGATATACATATCGATAGACAAATAGATGCATAGATATATAGATAGATATATAAACAAATTGATAATTAGATTAATAAAAAGATTGATAGATAGATCGATAGAAAGATTCATAGACAGATTGAAAGACAGATAGATAGATAGATAGATTGACATATTGATAGATAGATTTATAGATATATAGATTAATAGAATTATAGATAGAAAGATATATAGACATATGTATTGATAGATAGAAAGATTATTAGACAAAAAGATAGGTAGACAAATTGAAACATATATAGAGAGACAAATAAAAACACAGAAAGAAAGATAGATATATATATAGATAGTCCGAAAGATAATAGATATATAGGATGATTAATAGTCAAATAGATAGACAAATATATAGAGAGATAGTTATATAGATAGATAGACAGAATGATAATAAAAATATAGATTGATAGATAGTAAAATAGGTAGACATAATGATAATAGATATATAAAATGATATATACTAAAATAGATAGATAGACAGACAGACCGACAGATAGATAGATATATATATATATATAGAAAGATAAATAAATAGATAAATATACATATACGTACAGATAAATAGATAGATAGACAAATAGATAAAAAAATAGATTGGAAGTTTGATTGATAGACAGAAAGATATACATTAAGACAAATAAATAAATATATAGATGAATAAACAAGTAGAAAAATAGATAGAGAGAGAGATAGATATATAAACATGTAGATATATTTATAGATATACCTAAAAATAGATCGACAGATAGGCATACAAACAGATAGAAAGATAGATAGAATGATCGATTGACAGATAGATAAAAAGATTGATATTCAAATTGATATACACATTAATAGATATATTGATAGACACACAAATATACAAATTGAAAGACAAATAAATCAAAAAATGAATAGATAGAATGATTGAAAGATAGATAGGAAGATAGATAGGAAATTTGATAGATAGATAGACAAATAGACAGGCAGATAGACAAAAACATAGATAGATATTTTAACATAAAGATAGACAGATTGAAAAATAGATAGACAGCCAGACAGATAGATATATAGACAAACAAGTAGATATATAGATAGATAGACAAAAAGACAGATTGACAGATAGATAGACAGATAGACAAATGATAGATAGATATTTAGATATTTAAATAGATGGATAGAGAGATAGATAGATATATAGATAGATAGATATATAGATAGACAAATAGATAGATAGACAAACATATAGATAGACAATGAGAAATATAGACAGACAGAAAGATAGATAGACAAATAGATAGTCATATAGATAGACACACATATAGATAGATTGATTGATTGATTGATAGACATATTGTTAGACATATTTAAAAATAGATAAATATACAGATAGATAGGCAGATTGATAGAATTATAGATAGAAAGATAGATATATAGATAGATATATAGATCGATAGATAGACATATAGATAGATAGATAGATAGGCAGAGAGTTGGAAGGATAGACAGATAGATAGACAAACTGATAGATAGATAGATTAAAAGATAGACAAATAGATAGATAGATAGATAAACAAGCAGATAGATAAATTGATAAATAAATAGATAGACAAATTTCAAATTTGATATATAGACAGATAGATATGCATTTTAATAGAAAGATAGATACATAAAAATATATATAGATAGAAAGACTATTAGGTAATAGATAGGAACATAGATACACAGATAGAAAGATAGAAAGATTGATACATATTTAGACAGAAAGATAGATGCATAGATAGTCAATAGATACATAAATAGATAGATAAACATATAATTAGGCATATAAACATATATATAGAAAGACAAATAGTTAGATAGGTAAATACATAGAATGGATATATATATATATATATATAGATAGAAATACATATTGACATATAGATAGATAGATTGATAGATAATCATATATAAATATAGACAAATAGAAAGTTATATAGATACATATTTATACCTATTGACATATAGATATATAAAAATATAGAAAAATAAACTGATAGAAAGATAGAAAGATAGATAGATAGATATATATAGATAGATAGATAGACAAATATATATACACATAGACAGATAAAGATAGATAGAAAGATAGACAGATAGATAGAAAGATAGAAAGAAAGATAGATAGATACAATTTGACAAATAGATAGATAGACAAATATATAGATAGATAGATAGATAGACACATAGACTAATAGGCTGGTAGACTAAAAGATAGATAGAAACATAGACCGATGAACTAAAAGACAGATAAAGAGATTGACAGTTAGGTAGATAAATAAATAGATAGATAAAAAAATAGATAGATAGAAAGATAAACAGAAATAAAGATAGATAGAAAACTAGATAGATAGAAAGATAGAGAGTTTGATTGATATAAAGATAGATAAATAAATAAATAAATAGATAAATAGATAGAAAATAGATAGATAGACAGATAGATAAATAGATAGAAAGATGAACAATATATAAATTTTATAAATAGATAAATAGTTAAACAGATTAAAAATAGTTAGCCAAATAGATAAAAATATAGATACCTAGATAGGTAGATAAATAGATAGACATATAGATAGATATATAGACAAATTGTAATTTAAATAGTTAAAATAGATAAATAGATAGTTTCACCGATAGACTGCTAGATAATAAAATAGATAGATAGGTAGAGAGATAGATTGATAAATAGATAGATAGAGAGACAAATAGACAGATAGACAAATCGATAGATATGTAGATTCAAAGATAGTTATAAAAATAGATAGATAGACAAATAGAAAGATAGATATATAGAAGATAGACAGATGCATGAAAGGAATGGACCTTCCATGGAAGGAAACTTTTCTATCGGGTAAGGAAAGGAGTTAGAACAAATTATATCAAAGTCAGAAGCCGATGCCACATAAGCAGGAGTAATCGAATCGGCAGGCACAACAGAAGGAAAGGTGCGTAGCAGAAATCCCATCAGGGAAAGACACGCTTTATCTGCTAGGTCTAGGATTGGTTTTGTTAACTAGATTTCTTGGGCGTTCTGTTTACACCTCTTCCATTTGGAAGCTAAGCTCATGCATTTAGAGTTCTAAGCATAGCATATTTAGTCGGTCTCCTTTAGCTCTGGTGGGCGTGGTTCTGTAGTTCTTCTGGCCTCGTAGCCTTAGCTTATCGACGGGTCTTGCATTAGATACATACAGCATTTTCTTTGACTCATGCCTTGGGTCGGGAATAGAGCAGTGGCTTATTTGGCGTTATACCACAATTCATTCTCGGGCATAGCTGTTCACAAAACGTGGCATGGGTGATCCGAGCGAGAGGTAGAAAAATAGACTGAAAATAAAATATATAGATAGATAGCCATTAAATAAATAAACAGATTAATAGATAGATAGATAGACACATATATAGATAGACAAATAGACAGATACATAAATAGATAAATAGAAAAATATACTCAAAAATAGATAGACCAATGAACAAATAGAAAGAAAGAAAGATATATATATATATATATATATATATATATATATATATATATATATATATAAAGATAGAGAAATAAATAGATTGATACATATAGAGATAAATAGATAGACTAGTAGAAAGATAGTCAGATATTTAGATAGTTTATTTGACACATATATATATATATTGATATTTTGATAGATTTATAAATAAAAGATAGAGATTGACAGAAAGACAAATATATAGATACACAAATAGAAATATAAATAGATAGACATATAGATAAATAGACACATATATAGAAAGACATATAGACAGATACATATATAGATAGATAGATAGCCAGATAGATAGACACATTAAGATATGGACACATTGATATATTGAGATATAAAGATATGGACTATAAGAAAATTAATCAGATAGATAGATAGGCAAATAGACTGATTGACATATGGATAGATAGGCCTATAGGCAGATAGAAAGATAACTTGAAAGATAGATAGACAAATAGAAAGTTATACACATTGTGAGATAGACTGATATACTAATAGGCTAAATTATAGAAAGATAGTTATATAATTATACAGATAGATAGATAGATCGGTAGACTGATAGATAAATATATAGATAGTTAGATAGTTAGAGAGAAACATAGATAGATATAATGATAGATAGACAGATAATTAGATAGATTTAAAGATAGACAGAAAGACAAATATATAGATAAATAGATAGATAGATAGATATATAGATAGATAAACTAATAGAGTATTAGATAGATAGTCAGATAGATTGATACATATACAAATAGATAGATAGACAAATAGACACATATAGATAGATAATTAGATAGACACATAGATAGATATTCAAATATATAGATAGATCAATATACAGATAAAAAATAGGCTAATTGACAAAGAGGTAGATAAATAGATAGACAATTTGATAGTTAGACATATAGAATGATAGATAGATATATCAATAGATAGATACAATATATATAGATAGATAGATAAAAATAAAGATAGATATACACATAATGAGATAGATAGAGAGACATATAGATAGATATACACATAAATATATAGACACTTATACAACAAAGAAAATAGACATATAGATAAATAGTTACCCAGATCATTTAGATAAATAGATAGATAGACAGATATACAATTAGACGGATAGACTTAACGGTAGTAAGATATATTAACAAATAGACAGATTAAATGATAGATAGATAGAAAGAAAGATAGTGAGATAGTTCACCCTATTAGATAAATAGAAATATAAATAGCTCTATATTTGCATAGAAAGATAGATAAACATATAAACATTTAGATAAATAAACAAATAAACAGATAGATATATAAATAGATAGACAAATTGACATATAGATTGAAATATAAATAGATACATAAATAGAATAATAGATAGGTAAACAAATAGAAAAATAGACAAATTGAATGATAAATAGCCAGATAGACAGATGGATACATAAATAGATAGATATATTGATTGATTGATAGAAAGAAAGATAGTTAGATAGTTACATAGATAGATAGATAAATAGATAGACATATATACATTCAGATAAATTAATAAATATTCATATAGATATATGGTCTGATAGGGAAAGAGACAGACATTTAGATATAGATATAGATA
>JAREIK010000532.1:0-45278 GCA_029783825.1 Sapria himalayana | reverse complement strand
ATAAAAAATATACACATAGGCAGATAGATAATAAATAGGTAGATAGAAAGAAAGATAGATAGATATATAGATAGCAGATAGATTTATAATAATATAAACACATAGACACATAAACATATAAACTCATTGACACATAGAACCATAGACACATAGATAGATAAAAAGATAGACAAATAGATAGATAGATAGATAGATAGACTAATAGATTGAAAGATATATATACTGATAGATAGACTAATAGACTTATAGATAGATAAATAGATATACAAATAGATTGATAGCTAGATACATAGATAAAAAAATATACAAATAGACATATAGATAGATAGATAGACAAATATATAGATTGATAGACATATAGATATACAAATAGATAGATAGACAAATAGATAGACAAATAGATAGACAAGTATACAGATAGACAAATAGATAGATAGAAAAATAAATAGTAAGATAGATAGATACATAGATAGACAAATGTCAGTTAGTTAGATAGACAAAATAGATAGATATGTAGATAGAAAGATACATACAAACATATATAGATATATAGATAGAGAGATAAAATTAGAAATAGATAGATAGATAGACAGATAGATAGACAGATAGACAGATAGATAGATAGATAGATAAACAGATAGACAGACAGATAGATAGATAGATAGACAGATAGACAGATAGATAGATAGACAGATAGATAGATAGACAATTTGATATATAAATAGATAGATAGACTGATAGATAGATAGATAGAATGATAGATAGATCCATAGATATGAAGATAGGCAGATAGACAGAGAGACAAATAGACAGCTAGACATATTGGCATATTGACATATAGATCAATTGACAAATAGTCAGATAGAGAGATAAACAAAAAGATAAATAAGCAGATAAGTAGATAATTACATAGACATATAGATAGAAAAATAGATTAGAGATAGAAAGAAAGATAGATAGATAAATATCTTTATAGTCAAATAGATAGATAGATAGGTATTTAGATATATAGATAGTTAGTTAGATAGAAAGATAAATAGATAGATAGATAAACTTATAGATAGAAAAACAATTAGATAGAGAGATAGATAGATAGACAGATCGATAGATAGGTATATAAATAGCTAGATAGTTGACAGTTAGACAAATAGATAGATACATATATAGATAGACCGAAAGATAGATAGATCGAATGATAGATACATACATAGATAAATAGATCTGCAAATAGAAAGATATATAGATAAACTGATATAAATTGATAGATAGATAGTTATATAGATAGTTAGGTAAATAGATATATAGATTGATTGATAAATAGAAAAAAATGAAAATATATAGATAAGTGATAGTAAGATTAATGAATAGATATATAGATAGATATATACATACATAGATATATAGATTAACTTATAGATAGATAGACAAAAACACAATTAGACAATTAAAAAGAAAGATAGCCTGAAAGATAAATAGATTGACATATAGGTATATAAACAAAAAGTTTGATTGATAGATAAAGATATAGAAATATAGAAAAATAGTTTGATAAATAAACAACTAGACAAATAGATATATAGATAAATAGACATATTGATTGATAGATAGATATAAAGAAAGATAGAAATAGGAATGGATAGATAGATTAATAGAAAAAAAGATAGATAGATAGAAATACAAAAAACATATATACAAATATTTATATAGTAAAATAGACAGATAATAAAATATATAGACAAATAGATAAATAAACTGATAGATAAAAAGATACATACAAACATATATAAATAGATAGTTAGATAGATAGTAATATAAGTAGATAGATAGATAGACAAATAGACAAATATATAGATAGATAGAAAAATTGATAGATAAATAGATTGATTGATTAATAGACAAATATAATGATAGACAGATCCATAGATATGAAGATAAAAAGATAGCCAGATAGATTGATAGACATATTGGCATCTTGATATATAGATAGATAGACAGATAGTTAGATAGAGAGATAATTAAAAACATAAATAAGCAGATATATAGATAATTACATATACATATAGACAGAAAATTAGATTGTTAGATAGATCATTATATAGATAGACAGATATCTAGATAGACAAATAGATAGATAGATAGGTATATAGATAGATAGAGAGATAGACAGATAAATAGATAGATAGATAAATTCATTGATAGAAATACAATTAGATAGTTAGAGAGATAGATAGATAGATAGATAGATAGATCAATAGATAGGCATATGAAGAGATAGATTGTTAGACAATTAGACAAATAGATATACTTATAGTTAGATAGACAAATAGAAAGATATATAGATGGGTAGATAAGTTGATAGATAGAAAGACATATAGACTAATAGACAGATAGATGAGAGATAAATAAACAAATCGACATACAGATAGTAAGATAGATAGATGCGTATATAATTATATATACAAATAGAATGATCGATAAATAAATTGATATAAATAGATAGCTATACAGATATATATAGATTGTTAAATAAACAGATAGATTGATTGATAAATATAAAAAAATGAAAATATATAGATATGCAGATAGTTAGATTTGATGGATAGATAGATAGTTATATACATACACAGATATACAAATTGACTTATAGATTTATAGATTTATAGGTATATAAACACAATTAGACAGTTAAATATGTAGATAGACTGAAAGATAAATAGATTGAAATATCGGTATATAAACAAAAAGTTGGATAGATAGATCAACATATCGAAATATAGATAAATAGATAGATAGAAAAACAACTAGACAAATAGATAGATAGAGAGATTGATAGATAGATAGAAGAAAGAAAGATAGATAGAGAGATATTCATATAGACAGATAGATAAATAAATAGATAGATAGATCAAATAACAAAATGTATATATACAAATATACAACTATTAAAATAGATAGATAAATATATAGACAAATTGATAGATAAATAGATAGTCATATAGATAGATAGATAAATAGATAGATAGATATATTGATTGATAAAGTGATAGATACAGATAGATAGATAGACAAAAAGTCAAATAGAAAAATAGTCAAATATACAGAATTAAAGATAGATATTAGACACTTAGATTGATTGAAATATATATTTTTAAACAGATAAATAGAGAGAGAAAGTTAGATAAATAGATAGATATACAGATAGACAAATAGATAGATTAACAAATAGATAGATAGATAGTTAAATAGATCAAAAGTTAGATAAATAGACTAATAGACAGAAAGATAGATAGAGAGAGAAAGAGATATAGAAAGATAGATTGACATATATATAGATATTAAGATAGATAAATAGACAAATAGATAAATAGATATTTAGAAATATATATATATAGTTATATAGACATAGAAATATACAGATAAAGAGTTATATAGATAGGTAGATAAATAAATATATAGATAAATAACTTGAAAAATAGATAGATAGATAAATTAATAGGAAAATAAACTTATAAATTGATAGACTAATAAACATAAAGATATATATACATATAGATAGTAAGACAAATAGATAGATATATAGATAAATAAATAGATATATAGATAATTTGATAGATTGATTGGCTGATAGATTAATAGATTGATAGATAGAAAGCTAGTTAGAAAGTTAGATAGATAGATAGATACTTAAATAGATAGATTGACACATAGATATATATACAAATAGATAGATAGATAGGTAAACATATAACAAACATATAGATAGATAATATGCATATAGACATATAAATAGAAAGATAGACAAATAGATAGATAGATAGTAAAATAGATTAATAGATAAATATATAGACAGATAGACAAATAGACATATAGATAGATATACAAATACATATACATATAGATAGATATACAAAAATATAGAGAGATAGACAAGCAGATAGATAGACAGATAGATACATACATACATGCAAATAGATACATAGATAGATACATAGAAACATTGATAGATAGACAAAGACACAAATAGATAGACAGATAGATACATAGATAGATATAAAAATAGATAGATAAACTAACATAAGATAGAAAGATAGATAAATAAAAAATTAGACAGATAGATAGATAGACACATAGACACATAAAGATATAAATAAATAGACAAAAAGATAAATAGAAAATTAGACTGATAGACTAATAGGTAGCTAGATAGTTTGATTGATAGACACAAATATATATATAGATAGACAATTAAATAGATAGACAGAAAGTCAATTAAATAGACATATAGATATACATATAGACATATATATATATATATATATATATATATATATATATATATATATAGATTTATAGATATATAAATAAACAAATAGACACATACACATATGATTGTAAAGAAAGAAAGATTGATTAATATATAGATTGACAGACATATAGATAGATACATACATACAAACATAGATTGATAGATCGACAAATAGATATATAGACATATAAATAAATAGAAAGATAGTCAGATACTCAAATAAACAGGTAAATAGATCTATAGATAGATATAGAGATAGATAGACTAATAGACTGATAGGTTAAAAAGATAGTTAAATAGTTAGACAGATTGATAAATAGGTAGATAGATAGATATACATATAGAATTTTAGTTATTTAGTGAAATAGTCAGATATAAAGATAAACATATAGATAAATTTATAGATTATAGATTTATTGATTAACAAATAAATTCATACACAAATAAAAAATAGTAAAATAGAAAGTTATACATATAGACAAATTTATAGATAGAAAGATAAATAGATTTATTGATATATAAATAAAAATATAGACATATAAATAGTTAGACAAATAGATATATAAACATATAGAAAGATTGACAGACAGATAGAAAGATAGACACATTGACTTATACACTGATATACAAAGAGATAGATAAAGTGAGAGAGATATATAGATAGATAGACAGATTGATGGATAGATAGTAGACAAATAGATAGATAGACAAATTGATTGACAGATAGATAGACAAATATATATATATATATACATAGAATCATAGATAGATAGATAGATAGACACAGATAGATAGAAAGATAGATAGAAAGAAAGATAGATAGATAGATAAATAAATAGAAAGATAGATAGATAGACATATAGATAAATATATTCCTAGATAGAAGGGCAGATAGACAGATAGATAGATATACAGATAAATTGATACATATAGAGATTGTCTGAAGGATAAATATATATATAGACAGATTGACTGATATAATGAAAGATAGAAAGAAAGTTAGATAAAAAGATAGATAGATAGAATGACATATAGTTGGATAGTTATAAATATTGATAGATAGACATATAAATATATAGATATATAGATAAATAGATAGATAGGCTGATAGATAGATATATAGACAAACATATTGACAAATAGATGGATAAACATATAGATAAAATTATAGATAGATAGATTGACATATAGATAGATAGATTGACATATAGATAGATAGATAGACATATAGACAGATAGACATATAGATAATTAGTTAGATAGATAAATAAGTATATAGACACATAGACTTATAGACTGATAAACATAAAGGCAGATAGAGAGATAGAGAGATTGACATATAGACAAATACATAGATATATAGACAGGTAGATAGATATATAGACAGGTAGATAGATATATAGATAATAGATATATATATATATTGATATAAAGATAGATATAAAGATATATAGACAGATAGACAAATAGATAGATAGAAAATAAGTTAGATATACACGTAAACACATATTTAGATAATCAGATAGATAGATAGATAGACTATTAGACTTATAAAAAAATATATAGTTAGATTGTTAGAGATATAGAGAGATAGCCAGATAGATAGATTGTTAGACTCATAGATAAATAGATAAATAAATAGATAGATAGATAGATAGAAAAATAGACATATAGAAAATACATTGATAGACATATAGAATGATCAACAAATAGTCAGAAAGTCTGTTAGACAAATAGTCAGTTAGACAGATAAATAGATAGATAGATATGTATATAAATAGATAGATAGATAGACAAATAGATAGATAGATAGATAGACAAATAGATAGAAAAATATATAGATAGATAGATAGAAAAATATAAAGATAAATAGATAAATAAATAGACAAGAAGACTTATAAACTAATAGACTGATAAACGGATAGACTGATACATAATTTGATAGTTAAATAGATTAATAGATAGATATATACAAATAGACTATTAGATAGACTAATAGATAGATAGATATATATATATATATGTATATATAGGTAGAATGACTGATAGACTGAAAGACAGTTAGATAGTTAGTTGGTTAGATAGATAGAAAGATAGATAGTTACATAGATTGATAGATTAACATATAGACATATATACAATTAGATAGATAGACATATAGATAGATATTTAGATAGACATATAGATAGATAAATAGATACACAGATAAATAGATAGTCAGAATGACAAATAGATAGATAGTAAATTCATAGATAGATAATAAGATAAACTATAGATAGATCAATTGATAGATAGATAGATAAATTACTACATAGTCTAATAGACTTATATATTAATATATATATATATAGATAAATAGAGACACATATAAACAAATAAAATGAAAGATAGAAAGATAGATATATAGATAAAGAGTTAGATAAATAGACATATAGATATATAGATTGATACATAGATAGATAGAAAGTTTAATAGATGAATACAAATATAGTGAAAAGTCAGATTGAAAGATAGATAGATAGACAATTTAATAGATAGACAGATAGACTAATAGACAGATAGAAAAATTGATAGATACTGACCTAGATAGAGAGAAAAATAGACAGATATACAGATAGACAGATAGATAGATAAATAGATAGAAAAATATATAAATAAATAAATAGATATATAAACATGTAGTTAGATAGATAATTAGAAATATAAATAGATATACAGATGGACAAATAGACAGATAGGTAGATAGATAGATATATAAGTAGATAAATATATAGATTGACAATTAGATAGATAGATTGATAGATAAATACATAGATACATAGACACATAGACACAATAACACATAGACACATTGACACATAGAGACATAGACAAATAGACACATAGAAACATATACATATAAATAAAGATAGATTGATAGATACAAAGAGAGACAGATATACAGATAGACAAATAGATATATAAGTAGATAGAAAGATAAGTAAATAGAGAAATAGATAAGTAAATAGATAGATAGAGAGAGATTTATAAATAGTTAGATAGATAGATAGCTAGATATATAGATTGTGAGATAGACAAATATATATTGATAGATAGATAGACAAATATATAGATTGATAAATAGACTAATAGACAAAAGAGATAGATAGATAGACAGATAGATAACTAGCTAGATTGACAATTAGATAGATAGATAGATATATAGATAGACAGAAAAATAAATATATAGATAAATAGATTAACAAAAATATAGATATATAGATAGATAAACTAAAAGAAAGAAAGATAGATATAAATACAAATAGATAGACATATAAATAGATAGATAGTTAGATAGTTATAAAAATTGATAGATAGATAGATATATACATAGATTAATAATTGACATATAGATAGTTTGACAAATAAAAAGTTAGTTACATAAATAAATAGATAAATAGACAGACAAATAGATAAACAGATTGATTGATACACAAATAGATTGATAGACAAATAGATAATAAGAGATATAATTAAGACAGATATATAGATAGATAGATAGATATATAAAAGATAGATAGATAGACAGATAAATTGATAGTACATAGATACATAGAGAGATAGACAAATATATAGATTTACTAATATTCTAATACATAAAAAAGATATTTAGATAATTAGATAGATAGATAGATTAAATGATATATACTTTGATAGATATCAAGATAGATAGTTTGATAGTTACAAATATAGTTAGAAAGACATATAATCATTTAGACAAATAAATAGATGGATAGATAGATAGATAGAGATATAAATATATAGATAGGTAGTTAAATAGATAGAAAGATATAAAGACAAATAGACACATATTGATATATAGATAGATAAAAAAATACATATATAGATATATAGACAGATAGCAAATAAACAGACATATCAATAGATAGATAGAAAAACATTTGGATAGTTAGATAGATAAATATAAAGATAGATAGATAAATACATAGTTAGATATATAGATAGATAGACAGATTAAATGAATGACTAATAGACAAAAATACAATTAAACAATTAGATAGATAGATAAAAATATAGATAGATCGACAGATAGATAAATAAACAAAAAGATAGATAAACATATAGATAGATAGATAGATAGATAAATATAAACATATATAGATAGATAGACCAAAAGTTTGATAGATAGATAAAAAAATACATAGATAGTTAGACAGATATATGGATAGGCAGATACATTGATAGATAGATATATAGATAGAAAAAAATCATATAGATAGTTAGACAGATAGATAGATAGACAAGTAGATTGATATAAATATAGATGTATAGATAGATACACACACACACACACAAATATGCAAATAGACAAATAGAGAGAGAGAGAGATATATATATATATTTATATTTATATTTATATATAGAAAGAGAGATAGGTAAACAAATTGATACACATATAGATATATAGATAATTAGATCAATAGATAGATAGATAGACTATTAGACAGACAGATATAAAGATAGATAGATTTACTGATAGACAAAAAGATAGTTATATAGATAAATGGATCGAAAAAAAGGAAAAAATATAAATAGACATATATATATATATATATATATATAGATAGATAAATAGACACTTAGATAGATAGAAAGATATATAGATAAAAGTTAGAAATAATGAAATTCAAATAAATAGATATACATACAGATAGACAAATAGATAGATTAACAAATAGACATATATATAGGTAGACATATAGATAGATCAAAAGATAGATAGATAGATATATAGAAAGATAGAGAGAAACAAAGATAGATATATAGATAGATAGATTAACATATAGATAGAGAGATGATAGATAGACAGATAAATATAATGAAAAGTAGACGTATAGAAAGATAAACATATAGATAGTTAGAAAAATAGATAGATAGATAGACACACATATATATACATAGATATATAGATCGATAGATATATAGATAAAATAATAAATAGATAGTTAGATAGATAGATATACAAATAGATGGATGTAGAAATAGGTAGATTGACAAATAGACAAATAGATAGATAGATAAATTGATTGATTTACAGAAAGATAGTTCGACAAATATATAGATAGATAGATAGATACATAGATAGATGGACAAATAGATAAAGCTACAATTAGTAATATAGATATATAGACAAATAGACAAATAGATAGTTTGACAGACAAACAGACTGATAGATAGATAGATTCATAGAAAAATAGATAGAAAAATATAAAGAAATACATGAAAGACAGATAGAAAGATGGATAGATAGAAAGATAGACAATAGATAGATATACAGATAGATACATCTGATTATAGATAAATAAATAGATAGAAAGATAGACAAAAAAATACATAGATATAAAAACAAAAAGTTAGATAGACACATAGATATCTAGATAAATAGAGACACAAATCATCAAATACACAAATAAAATGATAGATAGATAGCATATAGATAGATTAACAAATTGACAGATATATATAAATATAGATAAGAAAATTGATTGATTGATTGATAGATAAATATATATATATTGATAGATAGATAGATAGATATATAGAAACATAGATAGATAGAATGATTGATAGATAGAAATACAGAAAGACATATAGATAGATATAAAGATAGACATTCATGGAGGGTCCTCTGAAAAATGCTCTCAACTTCTAGAAAGAGAAAACCTGGATTCTAGAGGGAGAAAGCCTCCATCTTGGGAAAAAAATAGCCAATCTTGAGCTCAAAATGGGCAAGAGGATTTCCTATCCCATAGGAAGTCATTTGCCTCAATACTAAAAGGGTCCGCGCTCATATCCCCTCTATTCGGGAACAGACAGGAACTACCGGCGGTATTTTTCTCTCCCTCCATTCTTCGCAAAAATGGCAGAACCATTTGAGTTGACCTTGGTTGGTAAGCTCTCTCATGATA
Organism: Sapria himalayana; assembly: GCA_029783825.1. Taxonomy (NCBI): domain Eukaryota; kingdom Viridiplantae; phylum Streptophyta; class Magnoliopsida; order Malpighiales; family Rafflesiaceae; genus Sapria; species Sapria himalayana. The sequence goes on along the minus strand of JAREIK010000532.1, from coordinate 35,003 downwards.
GACCGAGCTACAAAGATATTCGGGACTTCCTAACCTCACTAAGGCTCAAAGGGGCAGCAAAAATAGGAGACTTCGACTCCAAACATGTTTTCCTGCAACTCATGGAGGAGGATGATTACTATAGATTTTGGATGCGAGTTATGTGGTTTATCAACGGCTTTCCTATGTGTATGCTTAAATAGACGAATGAATTCACCCCGCTGGAAGAGCTGCCTATTGCAACGGTATGGTTTCTACTCCCTAATCTACCTCTAACTTTATATAACGAAGCTGCTCTCTTCTCAATCACCTCGTGTGTGGGTAAGCCGATGAAGATGGACGAGGCTACTACCTCGATATCAAGACCTCATAGTGCTCGCGTATGCATTGAAACGAATTTGCTGTCGATGCTCCCACATAAACTGTGGATAGGAACTGATGTCAATACAGGGTTTTGGAAAACCATTGTTCCCGAATACCTTCCTAAATATTGTATGACATGTAAAAGAATGGTGCATGGTGAAGAAGATTGTAGGATGGGCTCGGACAGCAAAGAGTATGGCAATGAGAGGGGAGGAAGGGGAATAGTACAGAAATGGAGGTGGAAGGGGAGCCCGAGTATAGAACCTCCTTTACTCACTAATGATAACCCGAATGAAGTACCTCCAAGGAGTGATGCTAGAAGCTCAAGCGGGGGAGGCTTTGACTCAGAAAGGAGTAGTAGAGGGAGAAAGCAAAGCCGAGGAGGAAGTGAAGATATGGAAGGAGGAGAGAAGTCCCCAGCTAAGGAGGTTTGCATACTTGGAGAAGAATTAGGAACAGAATTCCAGCAGGATTGAGTCTTTCCTAATCCTAATAAGAGGTGGGTTAGGAGGGTTAGGAGCAAGAGGAGTGTGAGAGATAAAGAAGATGACTTAACCTGGAATTGATATAGATGTGCTGGATTTTTCAGAAGAATAATTCGAGGTAAAAAGCTGTGATTTCCCAACTCAAAGCAAGGCTATGGAAAGGCTGGAAATAAACAATCCTAAAGATGATCTAGCAATGGCCATAAAAAGATGGGATTCCTGTACAAGAGAAGAGGCTATGGATGAGATTAAAACAATTGCTTTACACCTTGGAAAAAGTTTAAAGGATAAGAGGATTGAACCGGTTTATGCAATTAGCACCATAAGACCCCCTAGGAACATGAAGAAATGCATGAATATGTAATATGAATCAAAGCATAGGATGAGAGTGCAGACTAAATCAGTAGGTAATGGATAGATATATATATATATATATATTGGAATATAAGAGGGGTGGCCAACACATCCACCCTAAACAGAATAAAAAAGCTTATTAAAATTTATAAACTAAAGATTGTAATTATAACAAACCAATGGTAGATAAGAATACATTAGATCAATATAAAAAATTAATGGGGTTTGATAATGCCATAGCGAATTTGAATGGGAAAATTTGGGTCATGTAGGATAGTAGGATAGAAATCATAATATTAAAGGATACAGATCAAGTAATACATTTCAAAGTTATCAGTCATACAGAATTTTTAATGTCGGCGGTTTATGCGAAAAACTCCAAGGAAGGGAGAAAAATGTTATGGCAGGACATGGAGGAAATAGCAGTGAAGGATCTTTCTCGGGCTATTGGTGGAGACTTCAATGTAATAAGAAGTCCTAGTGCGAAAAAAGGAGGATGACATCCGGATGCAGAGGCGATGTCACATTTTAATGAGGCGATTGCTAATGCAAATCTTATTGAAGTCGATTTCTTAGGGGCAAGATATACATGGTGCAATAACTGGAAGAAGCGGAGAGCGATCTTGGCAAGAGCAAGACTGGACAGGTTTTTGTTCAATGTGAAATGGGTAGATTTACATGGATCTACAACTATTAAGCATTTAAATAGAATTTGTTCTGATCATATTCCTATACTCTTGACTTACCAGAATAACTATAAGCCCATAAAAACTTTTAAATTTCAGAATATGTGGGGTCTGCATAATAACTTTGAAGAAGTAGTAAGGAATACATGGATGGAAAAGGCTACAGGGAACCCACTGCAAGTTTTAGCAATAAAAATGCGTAGGTTAAGAGCTAGGTTAATTACATGGAATAAAAAAGTATTTGGGAATATCAATAGAAATATAAAGAAGGCGGAGGAAAGGGTGGATAATAGTGAAATAGAATATGAGTGAGATCAAAATGAGGTGAGACGAGTAGAATTAAGTCGAGCAGAGGCAAAATTGAGACTTAGTATAAACATGGAAGAGGTTTTCTGGAAACAGAGAGCTAGAATTAAGTGGCTTAAGGAGGGAGATAATAATACTAGATTTTTTCACACTATGGAAAAAATCAAATCCCAAAAATAAAAAATTAAAGCTATAAAAAATTTAGAGGGTAAATGGGTTGAAAAAGAAGAGGAGGTAAAAACACAATTAGAAGAATATTTAAAATTACACTTGTGCAAAAATGTGAGGAGAGAAGGAAACAACTTGTTACAGAAAATAAAACATCAAGTCATGGATGAAGATAATAAGAAGTTGGCTGAATTTCCAGATGAGGAGGAGGTGAAGGTTGTTGTATTTAGTATGAATAAAGATATTGTGGCTGGTCCAGATGGCTAGAACAATGCATTCTATCAAATTTGCTGGCATATTATCAAAATAGATCTGATACAGGATATAAACTGGATATATGCAGGAGCAGAAATTACAAAATCGTGGGCAAGTTCGTTTATTGTGCTTATTCCTAAAGTTGAAAATCCACAAAAATGCGAAGATATCCGACCAATTAGCATGTGTAACTCAATATATAAAATCTTAACAAAGTTGTTACAAAATAGGCTAAGTGATATATTTCCTAACATAATTTCACAAGAACAATTAGGGTTTGTTAAAAATAGACTGATAATGGAAAATATTAGCCTGTCATCAAAAATGATGAGAGAGATTGAGTCAAAGTAAGGGGTCATAATCTGGTCTTAAAACTTGACCTGTCAAAAGCATTTGACAGGGTAGAATGGTCAATCTTATGCTATATAATCCATAAGATGAGCTTTTTAGAATTTTGGATAGATTTGATATATAGATTTATATCAAGCTTGTGGGTTAGAATCATAATAAATGGGAAGATAGGGGATGAGTTTAAGCCTGTAAGAGGGCTAAGGCAAGGAGATCCACTATCACCCTATTTATTCAATATCTACTTGGAATCACTACTGATAAATTTAAAAGATAAAATAGAAAAAGAGAAAATTTTAATGTTCAAGCAACCTAAGAACACTCCCCGAGCCTGTTGTTTGGCATATGCAGATGATGTGATCATTTTCACAAATGTCAGTAGGAAATCTCTTATTAATTTGATGGAATTATTGCACAGGCTAGAAGAGGAAACATGTCAAACTCTAAATATTAAGAAGTTTCATTTTATGCTCGCGGCAAAAGCACCAGTTAAAACTGCTCAAAGAGTTATAAATATTGTTGGCTTTTCCCAAAAGAAAGGTGCATTAATGTACCTGGGCTATCCTATTTTTGAGGGGAGACTAAGAGAAGAATATTTAAGTTACCAGGTGGCGAGAATGAAAAGAAAAATAGTGGGCTGGAAGGAAAATCTCCTAAGTATGGGGGTAGAATTACATTGATTACGCATGTATTACAAGGTTCACTCGCACATACTTTAACCATCATGTATCCTCTAAAAAAGACTATAAAGAGTCTGGAAAAAGAGATCGCGAACTTATTGTGGGGAAAAAGGGATGGCAGGCCAAAACTACACTGGCAAAAATGGGAGGAACTATGCTTTCCCAAGGAGGGGGCAAGTCTGGGATTTACAAGTATTTCAGATATGGCTAATGCATGGGCCTGCAAAAGTTGGTGGAGGTTGAAAGAAAATGATAGCATGTGAACAAGGTTTATGCGTGTCAAGTATGAATGGGAAAAAGAACAATTCAACGATTCGAAAAAGCATCTAAAGCCTAGAAGTCAATGATAAAGTAAAAAGATTTAGTAGAAGCTCACTCTAGATAAAATAAAAGCAGATGGAAATGGACACCAGATGCAGAAGGGAAATTTACTCTTAAATAAAGAGTTCTGAAATAGTGATACCCCACAGAAAATGAAAACACTAATGTGGAAGATGCTCATAGGAGCCACACCAGTGGATTTAAATATACAGAAGAAAGGCATAAAACTGGGGTCAAGATGTGAATGTTGCCACTCAGAGATAGAAAGTACGGATCATCTCTTTTCAAAAGGAAATATAGCAAAGGAGATATGGAGATAGCTGGAAGGGGGATAGCTAAAAAAGGATAAATTAGAAGATAGAGTGATACACTGGAATGTGGAGAAAACCAGAAGCCGGGTTCATGCTTGGTTTAGGAGTAACGTTCCCTCGGTAACTATTTGGTACATATGGAAAGCTAGAAATAGAACCAGGTTTGAAGGCGTATGGATGAATTCAGAAGAAATTCTAAAAGATATAAAAAAGGAAATCTCAATTATTTCTGCATTAAAACCGATTAAGACTGGTAACACTGATACATCAAAAAAACTAAGAATTCAATAGGGGCTAAGTATCAAAAAAGTAGGGTGGTTGGGTCTAAAAAGAGTTTCTTGGGCTAAACCACAAAATGGAATGTTGGCTCTTAATACGGATGGAAGTTTTAATAGAGAAATGGGAATAGCTGGTGGAGGAGGTGTCATCAGGCACGCACAGGGTTCAATTATAAGAGCTATCACTATGAAAGATAAAGGCAATTCAGCCCTATAATCAGAAATCCAAGCCTTGCTTAGGGGGCTTTAGATTTGCAAAAGGTTGAATCTTAAAAAATTCAAATTCAAGTAGACTCAAAGATGGTGGAAGGGTTGGCATTAAAAAGATTGCAAATGTGGAGATATGAAGAAGACACGGAAAATATAAGAGAATTAATGAAAGAGCTGGAGGCCAAAATTTCACATACATATAGAGAGGTCAATGCACTTGCGGATAAGCTAGCAAAGGAGGGCATGCTTAGGGGTATGCAAGAATTTGATGGGCATGATATTCCTAACAAATTTGCAGGGGTGGCTAAGCTGGATAAAATGGAATTTCCATATGTTAGACTATGTAGGCAAATAGAGGGTACATAGGATACAAGATAAAGGGGGGAATAGGAGAACATGTTATTGTATGTGTTTGTATTGTATTTTTGAGATGTAGGTTACGGTTGGCAGAGCGATATGGATTCATGGATGGCATGTGAAGGCAATAAAGAATGGTGAATGATTGAGAAGGGTTGTTTTATTGTGTAAATTGTATTAATTTTGTTAATCGTGTTAATTGTGTTTAGAGAGATTGGGATGCAGGGGCATTATGTACTATGTTATTATTTGTTAAAATGGGGCCATAGAGTCTGTATGAGGGAGGAACATTAAAAATTTGTGTAGAATAGGAAGGTAGCAGGAGATAAAGTCACAAATTAGAGGGCTGGGCTGGAACAAGGAGAAATGCCACCAGGAAGAAGAAATGATCAATGGAGAAAAATCAAGTGGTTCATAACATGCTCATCGATGACTGATGGAAGGCAATCGGATTAAACACAACCAAAGACATACTCCTCCATTGATAGCCACCAAGATGATGGATCATGGTCTAGGAGGGACAGCACAAAGAAGATGACATCCATGCTACACAGCATGATAAATGGAGATGCCTTGGCTTCCGGAGGCTGCTGAATAGGGGCATCTGGTATGTAATTTGGTTGGTCAGCTGTGTTTGTTCTTTGAAATGCAGAAACTACAGGAAGGGAGGCGATAAATAAGCATGTAAAGGCTAGGATAAGGTAGTGAAAATTCGATGCAGCTATGAAGGTTTCCAGGACAGTGGGCTAGAAAAAGAGGAAAGATGAAAAGCTGGTTTTTCTGGCTTTGTTTTTTGTTTTTCTTGTAGGGTATATTGGTAAATATAAGATGAAGATTGGTAGAGGGGATGAGCTGGTAAATAAAAGTCTGCTGATGGGAAAACATAAAGAAATAGAATGGGAAGGAGCAGCATCTTTTGGGGTAGAAAAAGTAGGAAATTTCAGAAAATAAGCACTAAAAAGCCCAAGCTTCATCACCTATATTATATGACTAAAAGGATAGAAATAGGAATATATTTTATTGAAAAATTTGAAAGGATATAAGGGGGTAAAGGGTAGCTATTAGTTTGTAAAAAGGGTATTCCTCCGACAAAAGAGAAGATATAATTAATAAAACAAACCTTAAAAAAAGATATAGAGATAGATAGAAAGAAAGAAAGATAGATAGATAGTTAGATAGATAGATAGAAAGATAGACAGATAGACAAGTAGACTATTAGATAGATTGACAGGTAGATAGATAGATTGATCGATAGATAGACAGATAAATAGATAGACACATATACTAATAGAATTATATACTAAAAGATTGTTCGAGAAATATACTTTGAGATGGATAGATAAATAGAAAGATAGATAGACAGATAGATAGTTAGAGATATAGATGTTTAGATAGTTAGACAAATAGATAAATAGACTAATAGTCTAATAGATGAATGGAGTGATTGAAAGAAAGATAGTTAGATGGATATATAAATAGGTAGAAAGATAGACAAGTAGACTTTTAGATAGATAGATTGATTGATCGATAGATATACAGATAAATAGATAGACACATATACTAATAGAATTATATACTAAAAGATTGATAGAAAAATACACTTTGAGATAGATAGACAAATAGTAAGATAAATAGATAGATAGACAGATAGATAGTTAGAGATATAGACATTTAGATCGTTAATCAAATATATAGATAGACTGATAGTCTAATAGATGAATAGAATGATAGAAAGAATGACATACAGATAGATAGATAGATTGATAGATAGACTAATTGTTAGATAGACAGAGGGATGGATAGATATAATGATAATTAGATAGACAGGTTGAAAAATAGATAAAATGAAAAATAAATAGATATTCAGCTAGGCAAGTAGATAGAAAGATAAATAGAAACATATACAAATATTTAGAGCCACAAATAAATAGGTAGGTAGATAGATAGATTGATTAATAGATATATATGTAGAAAGTTTGATAGACAGATAGATAGATATATATATATAGGTAGATATATACATAGGTAGATATATACATAGGTAGATATATACATAGATAGATAGACACCTAGACCCAGAGAGAAATAGACACATATACACATATACACATAGACTCATAGACACATATACATTTCGACACATAGAGACACATATACATAAACACCTAGACACATTGTCACAAAGACATAGAAAGAAAGATAGATAGATACCAAGAGAGACAGATAGATAGATAAATAAATAGCCATATATACATATAGATAGATAAAAAATAGTCAGATAGATAGATAAACAAAAATATAAATAGATAGATAGATATATAGATACACATATTATCATATAGCCAGATAAATAGATAGATAGATAGATATACAGATTGATAGATAAACCAAAAGGTAGATAGATTGATAAACAAATATACATAAAAAGAGATATATCGATAGATAGATAAATTGTTAAACATATAAAAAGATAGAAAGATAAAAAGATAGATAGCTAGAAGGATAGACACATAGTTATTTAGAGAGATACATAGATAGAAATATAGATAGATATCTAGATAGATATATAGATAGATAGACAGATAAATAGACATTTTACAAATAGAAAGATTGATAGATAGACACAAAGATAGACAGATAGATTGATACACTTATAGATAGAAAGACAAATTAATAAATACCCATATATATAGTTATACATATAGACAAATACATAAATAAATAGAAAGACTGATAAATAGATAAATATATAGAAAAATAGATAGATAGACATTTCAAAAGATAGTAAGATATACAAATAGACAAATAGAAAGATAGTGAGATAGAGAAAATGTTATTATTATGTGATTTTATATTGCATGTAACTTTCTTTAATTAAAAGTGTGTTAATCATCGATTTGCACCACATGACAAATAGAAAATGGCTTAATAGCCATCTGCATATTTCTCCCATTATAGTAAATCTGGGGCTTAGGTATACTTTTTATTGCTGCTATTGATCCATCAGATAATCTACAAATTCCTTTATTTTTTTGAGTGTTATTGGATGTTTTTAGAGATTGAACATGTGCTCTATAACAACGTAGTCTACATGTGCACTATAACAGCATAGTGCATGTGTGCATTGCCCTTGGTGCTAGATATGATGTTTCTATTTTTTTGGAGAAAATGAATTGCCCATTATGCCTATTCTGCCCTTGGTATCACTACTTGTTCCATTTCAAATGAGGGGTGCATAAATTAGCAATTTTTTCCCCTTGCTCTATAGCAAATCATAACTAATACTGTGCACACTAGCCATGAAAAACAATGTGTGGGGGGGGGGGGGATGAGAAGCTAAAAATGTTGATAGAAAATTTGGTGTGTATGGTGTGTGACACTAGTCGACTCTTGGTGTCAATTAGGAGAGTTTTGGTATGTTATGAATCTATAAATACAAAATATTATTTATATATTGTTGATATTGTAGTAAGAAAAGACATTTTAGATAGCATCAATATTAATGCCAGCATCAATATTTGTTTTATGGATGAATTATGCACATGATTGGTAAATGCTATATATGTCCCACAAAACTCCATGATTCTCTAAGTCAATATTTATCGTGCATATTGGTAAATGCTATATAAGTGATGGTCATATCTAAAATTTTTGCTAAATTAATAAGTTGTCATATTTCATATTGTTTAAGTTTGAATTGATATATATGTAGGAAATGAAACAAGTGAATGATAAGATGAAAAAATGAAGAATGCAATGGAATAGCAGATGACCTATATGGAGTCACAGTTAGCGGCCTTGATGAGATAGATAGCATACCGAGTTCTAGTAGCGTATCCACATAGAAGAACCATGGACAAATTCATATGCTAATGATGAAGATGATGATTTAGATTTAAATGATTATAAACTTAAATTATATTTTTGTTTTAACCATGTAAGTTTTGTATCTAATTATTTCTGAATTATTTTTGGTTTTTGTTAATTATAAAAAATAGTTTATCGTATATGCTTTTATCACTACAAGAAAAATACTGAATCGCTAAAAAAAATTCCCTAGCTAAATGCATTATTTCTTTCTCTAAAGTGGATATAATGATGGAATAACTATGGAATCTTTCCCAAACTAAAGTGTTCGTCGCAAAAATAAATAAGTAAATATATTCCCTAGCAATGTTAGTGAGGGAATATTCCCTAGCAAAACTAGCAAGGGAATATTCCCTAGCAAAACTAGCAAGGGAATAACTAAATTAGCAAGGGTAAAACTCATAGCTAAATTAGCGATGGAAAAATCCCTAGCTATTTTCATTCTAGAATTATTTTCATATTTTTAATTATTTACATAAAATTTAATTACATATTTTATAAATTTTTATATTAAATTTAATATAAACATAAACTATAAACAATTATTTATAATTAACAAAAAATAAAATCAGTTAATAAAATATTCTGATACATAATGTTACATAGCTAAAATAGAAACATAACAAAACTTGATTACATATTATTCTTCATTAATGTATATAATGACAGTGCACAAAGTATAATCTATTCATGTTATTTATGTTGTGTTCTATCTCCCAGCTCCTCAAAATCTACATACTGCTCTAGCACCCGAGCATGTCCCTCCGTGGCCATCTATATTGCTTTCTTTAGTTCTAGCCTGCATTACCTCTCCACCTCCAACTCCTTCTTCCTTTTATCTACCAAGTCCCTTTTTGTAATTAGCTACTCTTCCAACAACATTTTAATTAACGTTGTGTCAGTTGAATGTATGTATACTTGTGCATGTATTTTTGTGCCCGTGTGCGAGTGTAAACACAGACACATGTACTTTCATGTAGCTACACATTCCATCAAAGACAAAAAAAGGAAATAATCTAGGGCTTAAAAACACACATATAGGTCTCTCAGCCATGGTCAACATCTTCTAGTTAGTTGTCCTCAGGTATTTCATGCAGATAGAGAATATTGTTACACTTGTACATGGAGCATAATATACTAAATTTACAAACCAATAAAAAACACAACTCAATCTCGTTGATAAATAGATAGACTAGCACATATAATACCAACTACCATTTGCTATAAATTTCAGACAACGAGATAATCATGAGCTTATTTTTAAATTACCGAATCAAGATTTCATCAAGATTTCCAATGAACTTCCCATTAACATATTTCTCTGAGTTTTCGAGCTTCACGTATCAGTTCATTATTAATTATAAGAAAGTTAAAATGTACCAAACAAAAGAGAAATAGAAGTTGAAATGACAACAGGCTAATTGGTATTGATTTTTTGCACACCTGTAGGTTCATATAAAAATCCACCGAAGCAAGGGAACCTTGAAGAAACCAAAAAAATAAAATTAGAAAAAAAAATACAATGCACAGGAAAAGAACACAAAGTAGCTCACCTTTGTATTTCATTCCCCACTTGAGTTTTACAATGACCTTCTTCCCAATCATGTTGTTAAGAAAAAGCTTGGGATTAACGGGGATAGTCTGTAACATTCAGCAATAAAAAAAACAAATTAACAGTGCTATCATGTACGTATGAATCAAATATTTATCTGCATTTACTTAAAAATTCATAGGCATGTATATATGCAATATACATGCATATAGCAGAATATAGTATAACTATATATGTCTAAAGACACACACACACACATGCACATGCACAAACTACTTTTCTATTTTCTCATATTTCTTTATCTTTTCCATATATTGCAATTGTAGGTTCAATAGAACAATGTATCAATTGATAAAGTAGAGAACATGACACCCAACAAAACATAAGCAATATCGCAAACATCATACTCATCAATAAGATAGTTATATATAGTATATATGTACATTAAATACTATAATGATTATGTACATATATTGAGTATATATGTACATATATTGAGTATATATGTACATTTATACTTTAGTATTTAATGTACATATATACTTTAGTATATATAGATATACACTATAGTAATTATGGATATCTTATAGAAATAGAACAGTAGGTATATATATAGATATAGTATAGCTAGTAAAGTATTTTCTCATTTTACCTCACAAAGAAAGTACAAAACATCACTATGAACATTAATATGAAAATGCAAATATTATTTAAATTTTTGAAAGTATATCTAAAAAATCAGAGGAAACCTAGAAAATAAGCCACGAGCCATGCTTGGCACATCAAAATCACATCTTGCCTCCCCACAACTAGAACTATCTCCTAGTCCCAATGCATATAAGGGGTGTTGCTCTGCCCCACCATGACTAAGCTGATAAGCTAACAAAGAACTAGTAGATAAAATAGAGATTGATCATCAATAGCAGTAACCATCAACGAATCAATAAGAAACTTTAACATAGAAAAATGGAGCACTCCACTATGTTCACGTGCAACACAGGATGATGGAAATATTTTATGCATAATAATTTTGAATAACTGTAATCTACTTACTCCTTGTTTTACATAGTTAAAACAAAACATAATATTTTTTTTAATACATCTTCTTTATCAATATATCTAATGACAATCCATAAGTATAATCTATCGATGAAATTGACGTTGCTTTCTATCCCCCATCTTCTCTGATCACCATCTTTCTGCTACAACAAAGCTATCCTAGTTGTGGGGCGTAATGTCTCATAAAAACTTCTTTCACTTCTATAAGCTTAGTATGGGGAACATTGTGGTATCATATTTGTACGAAAATTAAACTAGTTAATCAATCAAAATTAATAAATAAAAAAATTGTTTGATAATACTATATAATACTATAGTATATATGTACATACATATTACAGTGTATATGTACATATATACTAGCATTTCACTAGTTACATATACTACTACAGTATATGTACATAAATATTTCAGTATTATATGTACATATATAATGAATACATATATACTCAATATATATGTACATATAATACTGTACTATTATATGTACATATACTATAGTATATATGTAGATAGAGTATATATGTACGTATATATTATAGTATATACGTACATATATACTACGGTATATATGTATGTATATACTATAATATATGAACGTATATATTGTAGTATATAAGTACATATATACTATAGTATATATGAACTTATATACTTAGTATGTACGTATAAAAGATATACTAGCATTTCTATTATATGTACATATAAGAGAAACCTCATGTTTAATCGAGAAACTATTTCAGAATGCGAGTCTGTTCTAAATTTTCTCATTAACATCCTAACATGTCATGAACAATATAGACATTCAAATTCAATGATCATAGAATGTATATCATGTTTTCGTTTAAGCAAATAATGAGCAATGAAATGTAACTCACCATGACCATGGTACACAAACTCATGAGTGATGATAGGGTTCGAAGAATTAAAACAACTAGACCACCACTTTCCATAGTATCTAGAAAGAAAAGAAAAGTAGAACATGCAAAATATACATGCCATAAGAATTTCCTAGAATTCATTCAGACTCCATGTACAAGCAATAGGAAATAACTCCACTTTCAAGAAACACAAAGAATGGATCAGCTTTTTCTGGGTTAATCAGTCCCTTCAGCATTAGCTTTTTAATCTACTTTGCCTGTTTTCTCTCGTGGCATCATCATGCAAAGCATCAAATTTGGACAGAAATAAAAAACTAGTCTGATATCTTTGTGATCATGGCATCAATTTAGTATGTACGTATATACTACACAAAGGTTGAAATACCATTTACAATATCAGAATTTATCTTTATCTTCAACTAAAGCTGTAGCTTTAGCATGACAACACTATTACATAATCCATATTCTTTTCAAACTAAACCTTGTCAAATAATGGCCCATCCTGACATTCTACTATGAAATTGTCCCAAAATAATACAAGATTATCCTTGAATGTTTTGAAATCCTTCTTGGAAGTTAGAAAATCTACAACTTCCCCCTTAACAGTAAGAACATGCATAAGATTGGAGGAAAAGAAACTAGATCTAGAATCTAAATAGCATAATAGTTTTTAAACATGGACAAGGAAAATTAATTGAAGTGCAAAATAATGATAAAAGAAAGGAAGGAATGAGCATATTGTAGGATACTCTTATAGCAAGTTTATCTAGGGCAACAACATCATCATCGACAACTGTGTCATCCAGAAAATCCTTTTTTATAATGTATTTAGCACCACATGCTTGCACATTTATAATTTACTATTCATACAAAAGCTTTCTTGGAATATGTATCCCACAGTGGGATGCAATTAAAAGTTGGAAAATTCCAAATTATACAACGACTCATTGCACATTTTGATATCATTTATATGCATATGTATTTGCTTTAAAAAAATTATTATGAAAATTAAATCTATAATAGAATAACTAACTCTAAAAAATATCTAATAGAAGTAAATGAGAAGCAGTCAATTTTGTTGAGTTACCTTCATTCATTTTAGTTTATTTTATTATGCATTAGAGTGCCCATAGTATATAAATGTACTCAATTCATGTTTCCAAGTGTGTGTGTGTGTGTGTATTTCTATATATGTATATATATATATTATATTGTGATTTTGATAGTTTTACATTTTCTTTATTGTATAATATTTTTTATTATATTTCATTTTTAGATGGGTGCAGCGGATATTTGTGATATCTCAAACCACTTTGACTATTCTATAAGTACACACCATTATACACATTCTATTATAAGTTTTACTAAATAATTTTGTTTATATGGCTTATAAATTAGACTAGTTATACATATCGTTAACATAATGTTTTATGTTATTATACATATAATTATAAATATAGTTACATATTCTATAAGGACACACCATTATACATGTATGGTTATACATATAGTTACACATATATTTAAACTTATATTATTACATGTGAGTATATATATTATTTCATATAATTTTATATATTTATATAAATTGTTATGTATAGGTATAGATATATTAAAATACATTTTTATATAAGTGTATATAGAGTTATATATATATATATATTCATACGAGTAGTTATATGTATTATACATATATATATTCATACAAGTAGTTATATGTTGTTATACATAAATGTATACATATATACATAAAAGTATACATTTTATGTATTTATATTCATAAAACTAGATATATGTAGTTATACATAAATGTATACAAAGTTATAAACATAATGTTAAACATAATGTTACATATATGTATTTATACATATATGTATACATAGTTACAAAAATAGTAATATTTAATTATATATGGTTTTATATAGTTATACAAATATAAATATATAGTCATACGCATATAGTTAAACATAATGTTGTATATTGTTATACATGTAATTATACATATAGTTACATGAGGTTATACATATAGTTACACATATAGTTAAACTTATATTTATACATGTAGGGGTATATATTTTTTCATTTAATTTTATATATTTATACATATAGTTATGTATAGGTATAGATATTGTAAAATACATTTTATATATTAATATATACAAATGTATATTAAATATATGTTGTAAAATATATATTTAAACATAGTTATGTATAATATTATACATATAGTAAGACACAATTATTTATAGTTATATGTTATTATACATATAGTATATATAGTTATAAATAGTTATATATAGTTAAACATATAGTTATATATAGATATAGTCATATAACTAGTTATAAGTATATGTACTTAAATGTATACAAGTTATAAACAAATATATAAATTTACATATCTGTATACATATTTTACAAATATAGTTATATTTAATTATATAGAGATTTATATAGTTATGCAATATTTTTATATAGTTATACACATATTTTTTTAAAACCAACTCTTTACAAGACTAAGCACATATTGGATGGCATATAGATGATGTTAGCCAACTTTTAAATGAATAATTGACACAATAGCCTAAAAATGCAATCAAATGATACAATTTTTTGATAGAAAGAAAGGAAGAAACACACAAAAGGTAAGAAACGTCCCAAAACATTATGTTTACCTATGAACAAGGACTGATTAGACAATCTCATGAGCCTTCAGGTTTGTCCACCCCACTTTTATTTGCTCTAGTATAGTGCTTCTCCATAATTGTACTTTTTGGGCTTTAGAATTCCATGTCATAGGGTAGATATTGTATGTACATCATGTGAAATCCCTTTCATCACATTTGATCGAGCATATTCACAAGCCACATCCACATCTCCTCTATTACAGCAACTAGAAAAAAGGGTTGTGTACAATACCGTGTCGGGTTCGAGCCCTCTTTCCGCAAATTTCATCAAAACACATTACAGCCTCTTTAAGGTTATTCAGCTTGCAGTGCCTACCAATCAAGACTATTAACAAATAACATCATGTTTGACTTCTTCCTTGTTCATCTCCTCCAGAATAATAAGGCTAGGTGCAATAGCCTCATGGCTTCTCCTTGCACCTTCTGGCCAATCATGTGTAGATCTATATGCCTATAGATAGCCATCGAGCAAAAATAGTAAATGTAACAATATCAGGGTTGATGCCCCTGCCATTTCATATCATGGAACAAATCAAGCGCCTCATGCAGACAATTCTACTTATAGTAAGAATTTATCATTATTGTGTAAGTAATGAAATTAGGCACAGAGGCTCTCACAAACATATCAAAAACTGATGTGGCCTTTCGTATGTCTCCAGCCATACACAAAGCTACAATAAATTTTCCAAACAGAGCCTTATTGAGATCAATATTAGAGTCAACATTGTCTCCAACAGCATGAGGATGGCATGCACATTCCTATCTTCACACAAGCTTTGGAGTAGATTGCAGCAGCAACTTTGTTTAAATCACTTGCCCATGTCCTAGAAATTTGAAGAATAGGCTACAAGCTTCTGCAGTATAGTTAGCTTTATAGTACCCATTAATCATAGAAGCATAGTTACCTACACTTTTTATTTTGAATACACATGCATATTAATTCCTATTTTGGACAAATTTTAATTGATCATATTTTTAAACCAATATCATGACGGAAATTAGTAATTACAATAATGAAACAAGGCTAAAGTGTGACATCAGTATAGATAATGTACATAAACATATAGTTTAGTAGTAGATATAACAGATGAAGGGTTTTAAATTACTACAAACCCCTACCAATCTCTGAGAAACCTTAAATGGCCGACGAGTTCAAGTTCAACCATCTGGTTGTTTCTCGTTGCAGCAAGCTATCACTCCACGGCCACAGTGAGAACACTCAATGAGGATCGATGTCCAAGCTCATTTCTCGATTGAAACTAGAAACAAGATTCATTGAATTGCTGGGACTCCATGCTCAAGCTTAAAGAGTGGCACATGAGAGATCATTCCTCTTTTCCTCAATGGAGACTATTTAGGACCATGATGCTACCGAGCAATTCGCATAATTTCTGAGTAGTGCTGGTCTAGCATGAATTGACACCCTTGGGTTTACCTCAGGAATATGAGACTTGTTGGAAGGCTATTGCGATAGCACTGATTTATCATGTCATCCTCATAGTTAGTATACTAGCATGATGCAAATTGCTTCCAGTCCTTAAAGATCAGATTTTTTTTTTGGGTATGCCATGACTATGACAAATGTGTTGATGCATCAAGCATTTGTATTTCCCGAACCCTAGCCATATGTTTTTGTGGACATTCATGACTCATGTTTCGTTTGAATATGTCGCGACTTATGTTTGGTTTTGAATATGTTATGATTTATGTTTCATTTTCCTTAAAGATAATAGTTGGAGTTGTTTCTAACTATTAAGCTTATTAAGTGTTTATTAGGTTTTAAAATTACATTAATGTTTTAATTTTAAATTATCAATATATTTAATATACAATAAATATATATAAAACATAAAGACTCATCTTTTTTACTTAATAAATTATTTCAACAAGTTAATCTGCGTGTAGCAAGACACACATGAAAAATAAACACATTTTAATTTTTAATTATCAAATTAATTAAACAATAAATATATAAATAATTTTAAAAAAATAGATGTTTAGCCTTCCAAATAAAAAAAAACAAATCAAATGGATATAAAATTTGTAAACTTAATATATCAAGGTACACATGAAAAGATTATTGGTCTTCGAGCCACTTTCCTAAGAATTATAAATACTCTTTAATTTAAAAAAAAATATAAATATATATATTTTAAGTTGATAAATTTTTAAGAAATCATATTATTTTTTATGAAAATAATATGAAATATTTTAAAGGCATAAAATTTTATATTATTTGATATAATTTATAATTTATAATTTATAATTTATAATTTATAAAATTCTAAAATTTACTTAAAGTGAGATGATTATAAAAAAAAATTTACTTAAAGTGTGATGATTATTAAGAAAAATTTATATTTTTAGAATTTAACAAAGATGGGATATTAAAAGCTAATAGTATAAATCTTACTCAATTATATAATTCTTTTTATTTTAGTAGGGGGCAAACATCTATGTATTTATCTTTGAATACCAATTTATTTTCATTTAAATATTATGAAAATATGAATTTTTTTATAATTCAAAATTTCAAATTTTTTAGTAATTATTTTTTTAAAAAGTTTTCTTATAATCATAAAACCTATTTTTATACATAAAATAATATTAATATTTATTAGTTTTTTTGCGTTAATTCAGATATTTTTGTAAATATATTTTATTTTATCATTCCATGAATTATTTTATCTTTTATTAGTAGAAATTATATGTATGTTCAATTATTTTTTAAAACATCTTAAAAATTTTTATAACTATAGAATTATTTATTTAATGTTTTTTTGATAAAAAAATTTTAAATTTAAAAATTAAAAATTCTAGAAAAATTTTTTGTATAATTTTTTAAAAATTTTATAATCATAAAAATAGTTATTATAGTCTTTATTAATATTAATTTTTTTTGTATTTATATATTTTTTAAATTATTTATTTATAATAACCTATTTTTATAATTATACAAGGAGAATGTGTCTTTCAAGGATAGCTCTTCTATAGACCATGGCATACGGTATCTTTAATATACAAAATAAAATAAAATATTAAAAACAAATAATATATTAAAAAAATTAAATCATTAAATATTAGTGACCAAAATTATTTCCAGCCCAAATAGCTAGGGAAAAATCTTTAGCTAAATGCATATATTATGTGAAAAATAAAATTTAAGGAATAATCGCTTGTAATTAAATATAAAATAGTAAAAAAAATTCAAGTATTAGGTTTATGATAGATTTTCTCTTCTAATTAGCTAGGGAAAGATTCTGCCGATATATCCGTCACTAAATTTCTTGCTTTTCATTGAGCAGAAATTTATGAGAATATTAGCAACGAAAAGTTTTCAATCACTATTTCCGTCGCTAATCGATTGCTAATCTGTCGTAATTTTAATTTAATGTAAAATAAAAAATTCCTTGTTATTCCCTAGCTAATCACTTGATAATTAACTAGGGATTTTATCCCTAGTTAAATTTCTCTAGCTATTTAGATATTTGTTTGTAGTTAAGTTAATTTAATACAAAATATAAAAAATATGTAATGAAATTTTTTGTAAAAAAATAAAATTGTGAAAATTGATTTGGAATGAAACTAGTAGGGGGTTATTCCCTCGCTAATTTAGCATGGATCTTTCTAGCATATTCGTTCAAAAATTATTAATTATTATTCTTAAATATGATTAAAATTAGCAAGGGAAAAAAATATAATTAGTTAGGGAATTTTACATCGTTAAAAAATTTGATAGGGAATTTTTTTACTCGTTAATATTTACAACGAGCAATTTATCATGGGATAATTTCAATCGTTAATCCATCATTATTATATTTTAGTGACAAAAAAAAACCCATATAGCTAGCGAAATTTTCTGATTTGGGATCTTTTTGTAAATGTATAAACAAAAAAATTTACAGATAGACAGATAGATATATAGATAAATAGACATATAGATAGACATGTAGATATGCAGATAGATAAATAGGCAGATAGATAAATAGGCAGATAGACATAAAATAGATAAATAGATAGAGATATATACAAATAGATAGACAGATAGATAGAAAGGAAGAGTGAATGATAGATAGATAGACAAGCAAATAGACTGACATATAGAAAGACAAATAGAAAGACAGATAGAAATACAGATAGATAGACAAATAGATAAACATATAGTGAGAGAGAGAGAGATATAGAGATAGATAGATAGATAGATAGAAAATAGATAGTCATATAAATAGATAGATAGATAAATAGGCAGACAGATAGGTAGGTAGATAGAAAGACAAATAGATAGATAGAGATACAGATGATAGACAATTTGATAGACAAATAGATAGATAAATTGAAAGATAGATAGATAAATAGAAAGACGTATAGATAGAAAGATAAATAGATTAATAGACAGAAATATAAGAAAATAGATAGAAAGATAGATAGGCAGATAGATAGACAAACAAATAAACAAATATATTAAAAGTCATATATAAAGACAGATAAAAATAAAAAATGATAGATATATAGAAAGACATATATATAGATAAATAGATAGTATGATAGATAAATTGATAAACTAATAGTAAGATAGATAGATAAATAGTTAGATAGATATCAACATATATAGACACATAGATACACATATAGATATATAGATAGACAAATAGTTCAGCCAGATAGATAGATAGATAGTTAGACAAATAGATAGACACATTGGCATATAGATTGATTGACAAATAAATAAATAAATAGATAGATAAAGAGATAGATAGACAAATAGATAGTCATATAGATAGATTAACAGATAGATAAATAAATAGACAAATAGACATACAGACAGATAAACAGATAGACAGACAGATAAATAAACACATAAAAAGAAAGAAGATAAATAGATAGATAGATAAATAGATAGACAAAAAAGATATGCATATACATAGATAGATAGACAGATAGATCGCCAAACAAATAGACTGAAATATAGATAGATAGACAGATGAAAAGATAAATAGACTGACATATAGATAGATAGATAGATTGATAGACAAATAGATAGACATATAAAAAAGCTTATAGATAAACATATAGACAGATAAATAGATATACAAATAGAGAGAATGAAAAAAGGCAGATAAATCAATAGACAGATTGACAGACATATAGACAGATAGATGGACAAATAGATAGATAGACAGATAGACTATCAGATAGATAGGTAGATAAAAATATAAATGGACAAAAAAAGAAAGACAAATGGACAAACTGATATATATCATTTAGATGGAAATATAAATAGATAGATAGACATATAGATACAAAGATATATAGATATACAAATAGAGAGATAAATAGACAAAATGATAAAAAGATACACAAACAAATAGATATAAAGGCAAATAGATAGATATATAGACAGAAATATAGAAAGATAGATAGACAGACAAATTAATTGACAGATAGGCATACATATAGATATCTAGAAAGCCAAACATATAAATAGATAAATTGAAAGATAGATAGATAGAAATATAGACAGATAGACATAAAGATTGATTGATAGATATAAAGATACATAGAAAGAAAGAGAAATATAGATAGATAGTTGGATTGGTATATAGATAGATAGATAGATATATATATATATATGGATAGATAGAAGAATAGATAGTTAGATAAATAGATAGATAATTAGATATATAAAAAATAGATAGGTAGATAGATATATAGATGGATGGATGGATAGATGGATAGATAAATATTAGAAATACAGATAGAAACATGGATTAATAGATTGAAAGATAGTCAGATAGAGAGATGAATCGATAGATGGATGAATAGATTGACAAATACATTGATGTAAAGATAGAAAGATAAATAGATACATAGATAGATAAATAGATAGATTGAGAAATAGATTAATAGAAAGATAGAAAGATAGATAGATATTAAGATAGATGTATAGATATACAAATAGATAGATCGACACACACACACACACACACACAAATAGATAGATAGATATATAGATAGGCAAACAGATAGGAGAAAGATATATAAACCAATAGATAGAGAGACGGATAGACAGATAGATAGATATAAAGATAGATAGATCGATAGATAGATAGATAGATAAATAGATAAACAAATAGATAGTAGACACACAGATTGATAGATATATAGATAGACAGATAGATAAATTAATAGACATAAAATATTTAGACAGATAGACAAATATATAGATAGATAGATTTATACATATATAGAGAGATAGATAGATAAATAGACTAACAAATAAATAGATTGATAAACAGACAGATAAACATACATACAAAGAGATTGACATACAGACATATAGATAGATAGTTAGATAAAGAGATAAACACATAGATAGATTGATAGAAAGATAGATATAAATATATATATACAAACAGATAGATAGATAGTTAGTTATTTAGATAGATAGACAAATATATCGTTAGATAGATAGGTTGATAGATAGACAAATAGATTGATAAAATAAAAAATCGATAAACAGATAGATTGATAGATAGATAAACAAATAAATATATAGATAGATAAATAGAAATGCCAACAGAAAGAAATAAAGAAAGAAAGGAAGATAGATAGATAGATAGACAAAAAGACATATAGATAGATGGACAAATATATATGCAAATAAAAAGATAGATAGATAGATTGATAGATAGACAAATAGATAGATAAATAGATAGATAAAAAGATAGGCAAATAGAAAGATAAATAGATCAACTCACAGGAAGACAAATAGATAGAATTATAGATAGATAGACAAATAGATTGACTAATTTAGAAATAGAGAGATCGATAAATACACATACAGATAGATAGACAAATAGATAGACCGATAGATAGATAGATAGATAAACAAATAAATAGACAAATAGAAGATAGCTAGACAAAC
The DNA here is from genome assembly GCA_029783825.1 of Sapria himalayana. Classification (NCBI taxonomy): domain Eukaryota; kingdom Viridiplantae; phylum Streptophyta; class Magnoliopsida; order Malpighiales; family Rafflesiaceae; genus Sapria; species Sapria himalayana. The sequence goes on along the minus strand of JAREIK010000532.1, from coordinate 12,934 downwards.
ATATTAACAAAATCGTAGACACATAGATATATAGATAACACTACAAGAATAATCCCAAATAGCTAGGGACAATTCCCTAGCCAAATGGGGGGGGGGGGGGGGGGTTTCATCACTAAATGGGATATAGTGACAGATTAACAATAAAAACTTTCCCAATCTAAAGTGTTTGTCACTAAAAATTAGCAAGGGAAAGAGTCCCTAGCTAAAAATTTTAGCGATGAAAATATCCCTAGCTAAAATATAATTTTCCTAGCTAGCAAGCTAAATGTAAGTTTCCATTGCTAACAGATTTATCGACGGAACATTTCCCAATCTAAAGTGCTCGTCGCTAAAATTTAATGAGGGAAAGAGTCCCCAGCTAAAAAATATTAGCAATGGAAAATTCACTAGCTAAAATAATTATTTTCCTAGCTAAATTAGCAAGGGAAAATTCCCTACCAAGATTAGCAAGGGAAAATCCCTAGCTATTTATAATCCAAAACTATTTTTAGAATTTTATTTTTAAAAAAAAATTTAATAAAATAATTTAATATTTTATATTAAATTAAATAAACACAGAAACTATAAATGATAATTTATTAATTAACAAAAAATAAAATCTTTTAATAAATTATTATGATACAATATTTTACATAATTAAAATAAAAACATAACACAAAATAATTTATTTATCTACCAATAGTGCATAAAGTATAATGTATTCATGCATTGACATTACTTTCTCTCTCTTAGCTCCTCTGATCACCATCTTTTTACTACGACAAAGCTATCCGAGTCATGGTGCATCATGTCAAGTGAAAAATTCATTCTTCTACAAGCTTTTCATATGGAAAACATTGTGGTATCATATATGTTTAAAAAATAAACCAATCAATCAAATCAAAATAAATAAATAAATTAAGTTCTATTTTGATAAATATATAATACTGAAATATATATGTACATACATACTATAGTATATATGTAAATATAAACTTGCATTTCACTAGTTAAATATAATACTATAGTATATATGTAAATATATACTGATATATATGTACATATACATATATAGCAGTGTAAATGTACATATACAGTGTAGTATATATATACATATATAATACAGTGTATATGTATACACTGGTATATATGTATATGTACATATTTACTGGTATATATGTACAAGTATTTATATGTGCATATAAACTTAGTATATGTACATATAGATTACAATGTATATGTACATATATACATGTATAGATATACGCTACAGTGTATATGTATACATTGGTATATATGTATATGTATATATATACAGGTATATATGTACAAGTATTTATATGTACATATATACTATAGTGTATATGTACAAGTAATATGTACATATATACTATAGTGTATATGTACATATATATGTGTATACATATATACTACAGTATATATGTAAATATATATGTACATGTATGTACAGATACACTTTAGTGTATATATACAAGTATGTACTTACATACTGGTAAATACTTGTACATATATACTAATGTATACATGTATACTATAGTATATATGTACATATACATTGTAGTGTATATGTACATATACTATATTGTATATATGTACATATACTAAGTATCTATATGTACATATAAATATGTACATATACTTTAGTGTATATTTACTTATACACATATACAGGTAAAAACTTATACATATATACAAGTATATATGTATATGTACATATACATATATACAGGAATAAATGTACTTGTATTTACATTAAAGTAGAGCGTAAATACTTATTATGGAGCATGAACATCAAACAGCTATATATTCTACCATAAGCATTAAAAAAAGGAACAAAAACCTTAACCAAGGTTGCAAAAATCATCTTTGTTTGTTCGAAATTGCATCGAACCTAGAAACACATGGCACAAGAAATTTTCAACTAGATTTTATAGGATAAAAGTTCAATACATACATACATACATACATACATACAACACATAAAATATAATCTATTCATTAAATTGATGTTGCTTTCTCTCCCCCAACTCCTATGGTCACCATCTTTCTACTCTGACAAAGCTGTCTTAGTCATGATGTTTCATGTCTAGTAAAAAATCCCTTCACTTATAAAATCTTCGTAAGGGGAATAATGTGGTACAATATCTATATGAGATCTACACAAACCAATCAAATCAAAATAAATAATTAAAAAAGTTATGTTTTGCTAAATATATAATACTGTAGTATATATGTACATATATACTATTATTTCACTAGTTACATATATTACTATAGTATATGTACATATATACTACAGTATTATATGTACATATATACTATATACATATATACTCAGTATACATGTACATATAATACTGTAGTATTTTATGTACAAATACTATAGTATATATGTAAATATATTGAGTATATATGAACATATATACACAACATGTACTTATAAGAGATATACTAGCATTTATCTTATATGTACATATAAGAGAAACCTCTCATTGAACCAAGAAACTATTTCAGAATGCGACTCTATTTTAAATCTCTCATGAACATCCTAATATGTTAGGAACAACAGAGATTCAAATTCAATGATCAAAGAATGCATATCATGTTTTTGTGCAAACAAATAATGAGCAATAAAATACAACTTACCATGACCATGGTACACAAACTCATGAGTGATGATAGGGTTCGAAGAAGTAAAACAACTTAACCACCACCTTCCACAGTTTCAATCGTTTCTTGCAAAAATATCTGGAATTAAGGCTTCAAAATCCTACACAATTACAAGGGCAAAAAAGGAGTTATTAGCAGTTATGAGAATCTTAAACATAGTATCTAGAAAAAAAGAAAAGTAGAACTTACAAAATACACATCCCATAAGTATTTCCTAGAATTCTTTCGAAATCCTTGTACAAGCAATAGGAAACAACTCCGCTTTCAAGAAACAAAGAGAAGGGATTACCTTTTTCTGGGTCAATCAATTCCTTTAGCATTGGCTTTTTAATTTGTTTTGCCTATTTTATCTTGTGGCATCATCAAGCAAGCATCAAATTCAAACAGAAATAAAAAACTAGTTTAATTTCTTAGTGAGTCTGGCATCAAATTCAGTAGGTACGTATATACTACACAATGGTTGAAATACCATTTACAATATCTGAATTTATCTTTATCTTCAACTAAAGCTGTAGCTTTACCATGACAACACTATTAAATAATCCATACACTTTTCAAATAAACCCTTATCAAATAATGGCCCATCCTAAGATTCTACTACCAAATTATCCCAAAATAATACAAGATTAACCTTGAATGTTTTGAAATCCTTCTTGGAAGTTAGAAAATCTACAACTACCCCCTAAACAGTAAGAACATGCATAAGATTGGAGGAAAAAGAAACTCGATCTAGAATCTAGATAGCATAAAATTTTTGAAACATGGAACAAGGAAAGTTATTTAAAGTAATGAATAATGAATAAAAAAAAGGAAGCAAGGAGCATATTGTAGGATACTCTTATAGCAAGGTCAAATAGGGCAACAACAACATCATCAAAAACTATGTCATCTAGCAAATCCTCCTTGATAATGTAATTAGCACCACATGCCTGCACATTTACAATTTAATATTCAGACAAAAGCTTTCCAAGAATATGTATCCCACAATGAAATGCAGTTAAACGTTGGAATTTTTCATCTCATACAATGAATCATTGCACATTTTGATATCATTTATATGCATATGTATTAGTTTGAAAAAAAAATTATGATAATTAAATCAATAATAGAATAACTAACTTTAAAAATATCTAACATAAGTAAATGAGAAGCAGTCGATTTTGTTGAGTTGCCTTCTTTTATTTTATTTTATTGTATTATGCATTAAGAGTGCCCATAATATATAAGAGTACTCCATTCATGTTTCCAAATGTGTGTGTGTGTGTGTGTGTTTGTCTATATATATATATATTATGATTTTGATAGTTATACATTTTCTTTATTGTATAATATTTTCCCTTTTATTTCATTTTTATATGGGAGCAGCTGATATTGTGATATCTCAATCCACTTTGACCATTCTATAAGGACACACCATTATACACATTTCATTATAAGTTTAACTAAGTAATTTTGTTTATATGGCTTAGAAATTCGACTCGTTATATACATATAGTTAAACATAATGTTGTATGTTGCTATACATGTAATTATAAATATAATTACATGTGGTTATACATATAGTTACACATATAGTTAAAATCATATTTATACATGCAGGTGTATATATTTTTTCATATAATTTTATATATTTATACATAGAGTTATGTATAAGTATAGATATAGTAAAATATATTTTTATATATTAATATATAAAAATATATATAAAATATATGTTGTAAAATATATATTTAAATATAGCTATGCATAAAGTTTTTCTAGTTATACATATAGTATGATATAATTATTTATAGTTATATGTTATTATACATATAGTATATATAGTTATAAATAGTTATATATAGTTAAACATATAGTTATATATAGATATATTCATATAAGTAGTTATAAGTAGTTGTACATAAATATATACAAAGGCATAAACAAGTATATAGATTTACATAAATGTATACTTATAATACATAGTTACAAATATAGCTATATTTAATTATATAGAGTTTTATATAGTTATACAAATATTTATATATAGTTCCTAGAATTGCATTCCAATAAATTCTGCAAATCAAACCCCATATCACACATAACTCTTTCACTCTTCACTTTAAGTGTTCTTTAAACAAACTAATAAATTTTCTCTTAACTCCAAAAATAACTAGTATGATACAAATTCATCCACCAAAAGAATATTAAGTACTAACACTCAATTAAATGTCAGGTGAAACAAATGATCAAAACTCTTTAAACCATTATTCTTCTTGAAATTGGGGGTTTTCAAAAAGTGCATCATGTATGGTTTTTATGTGTCTTAGAAATGATTCTTGGATGAATATTATTCCTACAGCACTATCTGAGCCTTGATCTCTATTATTTTCCTTTGGTTGTTTTTAGATTTAATATGAAGTTGTTTGTTTTCTTCTAAATATGGACACAAACACACTACAATAAAAGTTGTTGAATTTTTTTCATATACTAGTAGATTAATATAATTAGCATACTCACCAAATTGATGCAAAACCATTGATAATTTATTATTTTGAGATTTATGTTTGAAAAATTTTAACCTTTGTTCTCATACCTCTTTGTTAACTTGCTATCACTAGAAAAATTTATTAAGTTTTTATACCTATTTGTTAATTTTTTATCACAAAACTATTGATAATTGATGCAAAACCATTCTTCTTATACCTATTTGTTAACTTGTTATCACAAGAAAAATTTTATTAATGGAAATGGAATCATAATTGAAGATAATGAATGATTCATTCTATATGCAATTTTAAATAAGATAGTGCTAATAGTTTTAAGTTATGGAATGATTATAAAAAAACTCAATATGTGATAATACCAATTCCCAGTATATAATAATTTGCAGCATATTATCATTAACTTTGTGATGAGATTTTCAAGAACCTTAAAAGGTAATAATATTAATTTGATAATTATTGATTGATTGACCAAATTAGCTCATTTTATACCTACCAAAGTAATGTTTTCCATAAATCATTTGGCTTCTATATATAGATATAGATAGATATATATATATATATATATATATATATATATATATATATATATATATATATATATATATATATAAGAGATTATGGGAATGCATGGAGTATTTTTTTTTATAATATCTAATAGAGTTCCTCTTTTCACCTCTATGTTTTGTTATAGTATACACAACCAAGAACAAGTTTAAATGAAGTTCAGCCTATGGGAGAGTTTTTGGCAAGAACCATGAGAAAAAGAGAAGATTCAAAAACTACATTTTGAAAAAACATAAAAAGTCTTAACTACAGAATTCCATAAGAGGAAAACACGCAGAAGAGTTTTCAAAAACTTATGTAGTTTTTGAAAATGATAAGATGGAGGAGATACAAAACATTGTATGCAAAGAAAGAAAGTAAGAAGCTATAGATAAAAAGATACAAAAGAGGTTACAAAGATGAGTTGTAATAAAAAAGATGTAGCTCACAAACTAACTCATGCATATTGGAGTTTTTTTTTCTTTATTTATTTCTTTTCTTGTTAATAATTAGAATGCTTTGTAATATTTTTGTCATTTAATTATTTTTGTCAGACAAAAACTTACATCAACATAAATCTAAAAATAGGACATATATCTTATCATGTTGTTTTTACTATATTCGCAAAGTAATCTATTTAATTTAGATATAAAATTTGAGAAGCATGTTAGACTTAAAAAAATGCATGTGAAGTTTGAAATATAGTTTATTGGGAATTTTTACTAATATAATTGAAGAAACAACTTAAAGAAAATCATTAATTATAGTATAGTCCATTATAAAAAAGTTATTTCCTTATTACCTTATTTGTTACTTTTGCTATATCCTAGAATTTTTTTGTTATTCATAACTTCATTTTTACTTGCTTACATTTAACATTTTTAATTACTTTGCTGATATTAGTTTTTTCTTATACAATATTTATTGACCATGTACACTTGTGTCATATTTTTAAAATTTACATTAGTGTTAAAAATAATAAATAAGTTTTTGGTACTATTGCCTAGGAATGAAAATAATGAAAATTATTATAGTTATTTATAATGTTTTTATAATTATACATATAGTAAAAGACAATTATTTATAGTTATATGTTCATATACTTATGGTATATTTAGTTATAAATAGATTTATATATAATTATATTTAATTATACATATAGTTATAAATATGTATGTAGTTAAAGATATAGTTATATATAATATTTTTATAGTTATACATATAGTAAAATACAATTATATATAGTTATATATTATTATACATATGGTATATTTTGTTTAAAATATAGTTATATAAATTACACAAATAGTTATAAAATAGTATATAGTTAAAAAAATAGTTATATATAGTTATTAATATAGTTATAAAAATAGCTTACATAGTTACAGATATAATTAAATATAGTTATGAAAAGTTTTATATAGTTTTACAAATATTTATAAATAGTTATACATATATAGTTAAACATATAGCTGCATATATGTTGTTATACAAGTTGTAGATGTAGTTATATATAGTTTTTCATGTAATTATATATAGTTAGACATATAGTTATGTATAAGTATTGATGTAGATAAATGCATTTATATCTAGTTATATGTTGACATACATATTGTTAAATACATTTAGATATAGTTATATATATATATGTGTGTGTGTGTGTGTGTGTTCGTATGTATATTAAATATATGTTGTTATATTTATATATAGTTATGTATACTATTTTTATAATTATACATTAGTTAAATACACTTATACATATTAATGTGGTTATAATCTTGGGATCATCATATTAACATAATTTTTTATGAAAATATTAAATATGTTCTTTTATACACACAGCTCGCCAGAAACACTAACACCCATTTCATGATTAAAATCCAAAATCACAAGCTTGTCTGAGTGGCAAAAAACATGGATATCAAGCCTGCATACCATACCTACTATGCAACATCTACATCCATACAATGAGAATGAATTATATCACACTTGCATTAAGTATGTATACGAATTAGTGTGTATAAGTAATCCAAGCATACCATGATGATTAATTAAGTATTGTGTATAATATATGGTAATAGTGATGGTATAAGAAAGAATTCAAAAAAAATAGTAGAATCCAAACACACACTTTAGCATTAAGATAATCGATGAAGAGTTATGATAGAAAACATACTTAAAATCAATAAGAAACTCACGGCTTGAAGGAATTATCACTTACTCTACTATTAGGTTATGCTGTGTCAGTGTCGAGAGAGATAGGTGGAGATTTGGAGAGAGTAAGAGTTATCTTTTGGACAACAAGAAAGCATTCTTGAATTAGTAAAATTCCGAAAATGTTTTTATTTTTTATTATCAAAGCATTAAATAAACAATAAATATATAAAAAACATAAAGACTCATATTTTTTTATTATCAAATTATTTTAAATAAGTTCATATGTGTGTAGTAAGTAACACATGATAAACAAACACCTTATAATTTTTTATTATCAAATTAATTAAATAATAAATATATAAACAACTTCAAAAAATAGATGTTTGGACTTCCAACTAGAAAAAAAAATTAAATGGCTATAAAATTTGCAAATTTCATATAGCAAGGCAAAGTTGAAAATATGATTATTCTTCAAGCCACTCTCCTAAAAGTTATAAACACTCTTTATGTTAAAAAATATATAAATATATATATTTTATGGTTATAAATTTTTAAGAATTCATATTAATTTTTATGAAGATAATATGAAATAATTTTAAAAGCATAAAATTTCATAATAATTGATATAATATATAATTTTTATAATTCTAAAAATTACTTAAAGTGAGAAGATAATTAAAAAAATTATAATTAATATTTTAATAAAGACTGAAAATAAAAAGCCAAAAGTAAAAATAATACTCAATTATTTAATTCATATAAATTTTAGTAGCAGCAAACATCTATATATTTATTTTTAAATATTTTTTTATTTTCTTTTAAATTTAATGAAAAAAGTTATTTTTTATAATTCAAGATTTTCAAATTTTGTATTAATTATTTTTTTAAAAGTTTCCTATATTCATAAATTTTTTTTATACTTATAATAATATTAATATTTACTAGTTTATTCATCAATTTAGATATTTTTGTAAATAATTTCTATTTGAGCATACAATAAATTATTTTATCTTTATATTAGTAGAAATTTTAATGTATGTTCATTTATTTTTATAAATATCTTTAAAAATTATTATAATTATAGAATTAATTATTTAATGTTACTGTAATACAAATATTTAAAAAATTTTTTAAAAAAATATAATAATTAATAATTATAAAAATAATTATTTTATATTCAATAATTAATTATATAATTAATTATAGATTTAAAAAATTTTTAAAAATTTTATAATCATAAAAATAATTATTCTCATCCTTATTAATATAATTTGTTTTTTGTATTTTTATAGTTTTTAAATTATTTATTGATAGTATCATTTTTTTATAATTTTATGATGAAAATGTGTCTTCCAAGGATCACTCATCTAGAGACCATGACATACATTTAATAAACAAAATTAAATAAAATATTAAAACAAATAATAAATTAAAAAAAAAATAAAACATTAAAAATTGGAGATGAAAACTATTCCCAGTGCAAATAGCTAGGGAAAAATCCCTAACTAAATGGGTATATTTTGTGAAAAATAAAATTTAAGAAATAATCATTTGCAATAAAATATAAAATAGTAAAAAAAAATTCATATAATTATTTAGCGATGGATTTTGTCTCGATATAATTAGCTAGGGAAAATCTGTCGCTATATTCGTTGCTAAATTCTTAGTTTTCTTTGGGTGGAAATCTACGAAAATATTAGCGGTGGAATTTATCTCGATATAATTAGCTAGAAAAATTCCATCGCTAAATCCATAGCTAAATTCCCTATTTTTTTGTCCAGAAATCTATGGGCATGTTGGGGGTGGAATTTATCTCGATATAATTAGCTAGGGAAATTCCATCGCTAAATCCATAACTAAATTCCTAATTTAATTAGCTAGGGAAATTCTATCGCTAAATTGTCTCTAATTCTAGTTTTTTTGCGCATAAATCTAAGAAAATATTCGTGACAGAATTTATATCGATATAATTAGCAAGAGAAATTCTATTGAAAAATCCATCTCTAAATTCCCAGTTTAATTAGATAAATAAATTCTATCTCTAAATTCGTCACTAATTTTCTTAGTTTTTTGCAAGAAATCTATGAAAATATTAGTGACGAAAAATTTTCAATCAGATATTTTGTCATTAATCCATTGCTAATCCGTTGATAGTATTTATTTCAATATAAATCAAAAATCTCTTGCTATTACCTAGCTAATCCCTCGCTATTTAGCTAGGAATTATTCCCTAGCTAAATTTTCCTAGCTAAATCAATATTTTTATATAGTGATATAAATAGACAGATAGATAGGTAAAAGATAGACAAATAGATATATAGTTAGATACAAAAATATATAAATAGATAGATATATAGATAGATAGACTATTGGATACTTAGTAAGATGAATAGTAGATAGATAGATAGACAAAAATTTAGATAGATAGATCGATAGACAAATAGATAGATAGATAGACAAATAGATAAATAGGTAGACAGACAAAAGATAGATAGATATTTAGATAGAAAGACAGACTTATAGAAAGGCAGGTAGACCAACAGATAAATAGACATATAGACATACATATAGACATATAGATAGATAGATAGACGAATAGACAGATAGAAAGATATATATTTTGACAGACAGATAGACATATAGATAGATAGATAGGTAGATAGATAGATAGATAGACATATAGACACACAGACATACATATAGATAGACAAACAATATATTGATAATATATAGGTAGATATATAGACAAATAGATAGATAGACCAATAGATAAACAAATAGACAGACATATAGAATGACATAAAAAAATAAATAGATAGACAAATAGATAGATGGATAGATAGATGAATAGTTATATGGATAGAAAGACAGATAGATAGATATATATAAAGATTGATATTAGATAGATAGATAGTCAGATAAATAGATGGATAGATTTATGGATAATAGACAGATAGTGTGGACAAATTGACAGATGGATAGATGAATAGAAACATGTATAGATAGATAAATAGATTGATGGATAAATAAATGGGTAAATAGATGGTTGGATATATCGATAGATGGATGGATATATAGATGAATTAATAGATGTATAAATAGATGGATGGATAGATGGATAGATAGATAGATAGATTTATAGATATGTGGATAGATAGACAGATAGTTTGATAGATAATTGGCTGATAGATAAAAAATAGATAGATGACAGATAGATAAATAAATAGAAAGATTGATAGATAGAAAAATATATAGATAGATAGATGGATTGATATATAGATAGACAGATAGATGGATAGTTAGTTAGATAGACAGATAAAAAGATAGATTGAAAGAAATATAAATAGATCGATAGACCCTTAGATATATAAAGAGAGATATATATAGACAGATATATAGATAGTTAGATTTTAATATAGGTAGAAAGATAGATAGACAAATAGATAGATAGATAAGAAGATAGACATATTAAGAGATATACATATAGATACATTGCAAATAAATAGACAAATATATATATATATATATATATAGACAGATAGATAGCTAGATAGATAGATAGATAGACATGGAGATAGATAGAGAGATAGACAAATATATTGATACAAAGATAGCAAAATAAACATTTAGACAAATAATAGATATACAAATAGAAGATAGAAAGTAAGAAAGATAGATAAATAGATAATTAGACAAATAGATATAAGATAAACAAATAGATATGAAAATAGATTACAGATGAGATAGATAGATATGAGATAGATAGATAGATAGACATATATATAAATAGACATATAAATATATAGATAGATAAACAGATAGATAGATAATAGATACAAATATATAAGACACATAGAAGAAATGATTGATAAATAGTTAGATAGACAGATTAACAGAAAAACTATATAGATAGATAGGCAAATAGAACGTAGACAGACAGATAGATAGATAGATAAATGAGCCAAATAAGAGAGACAAATTATAGATAGATAGATTAACAAATAGATAGATAGATACTTACAAAGATAAACTGATAGATAGATAATTAGATAGCAGATAGCTAGATAGATGAATATACATATATAGATAGACAACTATATAGATAGTTAAATAGATTGATAGGTAGATGGATATATATATATACACCACACAACACCACACACACATACATAGAAAAATAAATAAATATAGAGATAGAAGATATGTAGATAGAGAGAGGCATAATTATAGATAGATATATAGATAGAGAGATAGATAGGTAGATAACTAATATATTGATAGACCGTGAAATATATGGATAGCTAGATGATAGATAATAAACAAATAGACAAATTGATAGATAGATTGATAGACAATAGATAGATAGATAATATATAATAGAACAAAAAATAGATAGTTAGAAAATAGATAGATATACATATAGACAGATAGTAAGTATATTTTGACAAATAGATAGATATAAAGAAAAAATAAAGTGAAAGAAATATAGATAGATGCACTCATAGACATCTAAATAGTTAAATAGATAAATAAATAGATAAACATATAAGAAAATAAAATTATTGACATATAGGCATATACAAAGATAGCCAAATAAATTTATAGATAGGTAAGCAAATAGATAGTTAAATAGATAGAATGAAAAAAGAAAGAAAGCTAGATAGATAGATAGATAGACATATATAATGAAAGATAGATAGATAGATAGATAAATAGAAGAAAGAAAGATAGATAGATAGCCAGGTAAATGGCATACAAATAGAATAGATAGACATACACAAAGATAGAAAGATAGACAAATAGATATACAGATAAATAGAAATATAGACAAATAGATTGATATATTGATAGACATAGAGAAAGGAAAATTGGTAGAAAATAGAAAGATAGATGATGATAGATAGATAGATAGATAGATTAATAGATACATAAATAGATAGATTTATAAATAGATAATAGTTTTGTTTGATATACAGATTAATAGACATATAGATAAGATAGATAGATAAATAGATAGATAGATTGATTTTATAGTTGATAGATAGATTGATAGACAAATTCATAGACATATAAATAAT
>JAREIK010000531.1:232654-376807 GCA_029783825.1 Sapria himalayana | reverse complement strand
GCTGGAACAGCAAGTCAACCTAACCCCCCACCTACTGCTGCTGTGACTTTTGATGACCTGGATGATGGAGAAGACCTTGTGTTGGTAATCTCCACAACGATCGCAAGATCAGATTCTTGGATTCTGGATACTCGTGCTCCCTTCCATATAAGCACTCACTTGGAGTGGTTTCAGCAAATACGAAAAGAAGGAGAGGCCATGCTGTGGTGGGGAACAGCCAACCATGTAAGGTGGTTGGAATCGGCACAGTCCGACTGAAAACTTGGGATGGCCGGATTGTCTCACTTTCAAATGTGAGATATGTCCCTGAGATGACAATGAATCTCATTTCTCTCGGTGTTCTGGATGATCAGGGATATTCATTCAGTGGTAGAGAGGGAACACTGAATGTTACCGAGGAGATGATGTTGTACTAAAGGGTAGAAAACTGGAACGCTATACACACTGATAGGTTCCACAGTGACAGAGGCTATTGCTGTCACATCCGGAGAGCCAGTCTGAAGACAAAGCTGAACTTACCAGACTGTGGCATATGCGGCTCGCACATATGGGAGAGAAAGGTATGAAAATTCTCTCTGATCTTAATCTTCTTGTGGTCATAGAGTCAGTAAATTAAATTTCTGTGATCATTGTGTTTTTGGTAAGAAACATAGAACTAAGTTGTAAAGCCATACACTGCACAAACAGTATTTTGGATTATATCCATGCTGACTATTGGGGCCCTTCTAGAGTCACATCTATTGGGGGTGCTCGTTTTTATTTATGTTTAGTTGATGATTACTCCAGGATGTCCTGGGTATTCATGATGAAACATAAATCCGAGACTTTTATAAAGTTTAAGCAGTGGGTTAGCTTAATGGAAAATCAAACACAAAAGAAGGTTAAACTGTTGCGAACAGATAATGGTCTAGAATTCTGTTCGTCTGAATTTGAGGAATTCTGTAAGGACAAAGGTATTGCGAGACACAAAACTGTTAGGGACACTCCTCAGCAAAATGGCATTGCTGAAAGAATAAACCAAACTCTTCTGGAGAGAACTAGATGTATGCTCTCTCAATCAGGCTTAGGCAAAGAGTTTTGGGCTGAAGCTGTTAATACAGCATGCCATCTGATAAACAGAACCACATAGTGGAATTAACTTTAAAATTCCATTTGAAGTGTGGACTGGTAAACCTGTAGATTATTCCAATCTGAAGGTGTTCGGGTGTATTGCCTACTATCATGTAAATGATGGTAAGCTTGAACCTCGAGCACGCAAGGGAATATTTATTGGTTATGGTGATGGAGTCAAAGGATTCCGTATCTGGTCACCATCTGAAAAGAGAGTTATACTCTCTAGGAGTGTTACCTTCGACGAGAGTGTCATTCTGAAACAAGTACCTAGTCTTATTCAGTTACCTGATGTTCCTCAAGCTGAACTTAAGGTGGAGCTAAAATCTGAATCTGTAGCTCCAGGAAGGATGCCTGTTGTTTCTAGACAAACGATAGCTAATCATGAAAATGATACTAAATCTGTTATTGAACCTGATCCTGAAACTGCACTTGAAGAGTCTATTCCCTACTGTATTGCAAGGGATAGACAAAGGAGGGTAAATATACGTCCTCCTCTGAGATTCGGTTTGATGAGTTTGTAGGATTTGCCCTACAAGTTGCCGAAGAAATTGATATTCCTGAACCATCCTCCTTCAGGAATACTGTTAATTGTCCTGAGTCTGAGTCATGGTTAGTTGCCATGAATGAAGAAATTGAATCTCTTCATAAGAATGGTACCTGGATCATTGTACCTAAACCAAAGGGAAGAAAAATAGTGTCTTGCAAATGGATTTTCAAGAAGAAAGGAGATGCCTCAATTGCTGGTGGTTTAAAGTTTAAGGCACGTCTAGTTGCGAGAGGGTTCAGTCAGAAAGAGGGTGTTGACTATAATGAGATATTCTCTCCTGTAGTTAGACATGCCTCAATAAGAGTGCTTCTAGCGTTAGTAGCACATCAGAATCTTGAACTTGAGCAACTAGATGTCAAAACTGCTTTTCTTCATGGAGATCTCGATGAAGAGATCTTCATGAACCAGCCTGAGTGTTTTGAGGTATCAGGCAAGGAAAGTCATGTGTGCAAGCTTCTGAAGTCCCTTTATGGACTTAAGCAGTCTCCCCATCAGTGGTACAAGAGATTTGACTATTTCATGACTAGTCATGAATACAGTAGGTGTGACCATGACTGCTGTGTTTATTTCAAAAGGCACAAGGATGAGTCATATATCTACTTGCTATTGTATGTAGATGATATGCTTATTGCTGCCATAAATAAATCGAATATTCAGGAACTGAAAGATCTCCTCAGTTCTGAATTTGATATGAAAGATCTTGAAGGAGCAAAGCAAATTTTAGGTATGGAAATATTCAGAGATAGAATTAAAAGAAAATTGTTTCTTTCACAGAAACAATATATTCAGAAACTTCTATCTAGATTTGGAATGGTTTCTTGTAAGCCTCTGTCCACACCATTTGCTTCTAACCTCCATCTGACATTAGAATGTTGTCATCAATCTGAATCTGATAAGGAACAAATGTCTAAGGTTCCTTATTCTAGTGCTGTCGGGAGCCTCATGTATCTTATGGTGTGCACCCGACCTGATATTGCTCATGTAGTAAGTGCAGTGAGTAGGTTTATGATAAACCCTGGTCAAGAGCATTGGAAAGCTGTTAAGAGGATACTTAGGTACCTAAAGGGGACTTCTGATGTTGGTCTGATATTTGGTAATGAATCTGAACTCTTGCTGGCAGGATATTCTGATTCTGACTATGCAGGAGATGTTGATAGTAGACGGTCTATGACTGGTTATGTCTTCACTGTATGTGGTTCTGTAGTTAGCTGGAAAGCCACACTGCAATCTTATGTTACTTTATCTTCTACTGAAGTAGAGTATATGGCTCTGACTGAAGCTGCGAAGGAAGGGATATGGCTGAAAGGTTTTCTCAAGGACCTTGGTCTTTATGAAGAGGTTGCAACAGTCTTCTGTGACAACCTCAGTGCTATTTGTTTAGCAAAAGACCAAGTGCACCATGAAAGGACAAAGCACATTGATGTGCGATATCATTTCCTTCGATCTGAGAAAAGGGTACAAGTAAAGAAGATTGAAACTTCTGATAATCCAGCTGACATGTTTACCAAACCTGTTACTCTGAATAAGTTAAGACACTGTCTTGACTTACTGAACATATCAAATCAGATGTAGTCCTTTTGGACTAACTGTTTATAGAGAGTGTCTCTCTATCTGTATGCAAAACAAATTAAGGTGGAGATTGCTGTATATGTAATTTGTTTTTTACTTAATAATCTATTTTAATATTTTCATGTAAGTGCAGGAAATGAAATATTAAAAGCTCGGGGATGCAGTAGTAGCACAATAACGGAGGTCCCGCTGTCGGGTCAGCGGGCCGAAATTTTTGGAGCAGAGCCTGGCCCGGTCCATGATCCGACCCGTTTCGGTTAAATGAACCGACTGTTTATTTTCTGTATAAAAACATTTGTATTATTTTTCGGGTGGCTGTTTTTGACCCGGTTGAACTATTCATCATCTCTTCTCCTCTCTCTCTGCACGATTTTTTCGGTCTGCCATGCTGCATACTGTAAGACATATATTTCTTGGTTTTAATCTGTAACGCATAAGCGTTTTCTGGTGGAGGAAGCTAGTCATACTGAGCGACTAGAATACCACGTTATTTGCCGTGTTGTTTTTCCTCGTTTTGATTCTGTCGTGGATGTTTTTGGATTGGGATATATATATTGCTCGTTTCTGTGTTGTTTCTGTGTTTTCTGTTCTTAATCTCACTACCCGTGGAAGCGCGATTACCCAACAGATAGATAGATAGATTAACAGAGAGATAGACAGACATATAGTTAGATAGATAGTTAGATAAATAAAGAAATACATATGTAGATAAATAGACACATAGATAGTTAGTTAGATAGATAGATAGATAAAAGGCAGACAGACAAATAGTTAGATAGATACATAGATGGATAGATACATAGATAGATAGACATATAGATATACAAATAGATAGAATGACTGATACATAGACATATAGACTAATAGATAGATAGATAGACAGATAGATAGTCAAACAAATGTAAGGTAGATAGATACACTGATAAAAAAAAGATTGATAAGTAGACATATAGAGAGAAATTTATAGAAAGTTAAATAGATAGATTGATAGAAAGAATGATAGAGAGATTTATAGATAAATTTATTGATAGATAGATTGATTGATAAAAAGACAAATTGATAAAAAGACAGATAGACAGATAGATAGATACATAGATAGATAGATATATATACAGATATATATACTTATAGATCTGCATTTTATTAGATAGATAGATATATGAATAGATAGACAGATAAATAAATAAATAGACAGATAAACAGATAGGCAGAGAGACAGATAAATATATAGATAGATAGATAGATAAATAGATAAATAGATAAAAAGATTTATAGATAGATAGATAGACAGATTGATAGATAGATAAATAAACAAATAGATAGGTATATAGATAGATAGATATAAATATAGATAGATAGAAAGATAGATAGATAGATAGACATACAAGTTATTTAGATAGATATATAGATTGATAAATAGTTTGATTGACAAAAATATAGATATATATATATAGACAAGTAAATTGGTAGATTATTAGAATATTGATGGACATATTGATAGATATTTTGAAAAGATAGATTGATAGAAAGATTGATAGAGAGACAGACAGACAGATTGATAGGTAGATATATAAATAGATTCATAGATAAATAGATAAATTGACAAATTATTAGATAGATAGATTGATATATAGATAAAGAAATAGATAGACAGATAGATAAGCAGATAGAAAGATAGATAAATTGACAAATAGATGGATGTATAATTAGATAGATAGATATATAGTTAGACAATTAGATAGATAGATATATAAATAAATAGATAGACAAATAAATAAAAAGATTGATAGACAAATAGATACACAGATATATAGATAAATACATAAATAGACATATAGATCGATAAGTAGATAGGCAGATTGATCAATATATAGATAGATAAATTGGCTGATAGATTCACATATAGATAGATAGATTGATTGATTGACAGATAGATAGACATATAGATAGAAATATAGATAGATAGATAAATAGATAGATAGAGAGAGAGAGATAGACAGACAGACAGATAGATATATAGATAGATAGATAGATAGATAGATAAATAGAATAGATAGATAAATAGAATAGATAGATAGATATACAAATAGATAGATTGACAAAAAGACTAATATATACATAGATAAAAAGATAGACAGACAAATATATAATTAGAGAGACTGAAAGATAGATAGATAAATAGATAGGTTGATATTTAGTTTGATCTTTAGAATGATAGAAAGACTGATCAATTTATTGATAAATAGATATATAGATTAATTAATAAAAGATAGATAAATAAATAGATAGACAAATAGATATTCAGATAGATAGACAGACTAATAGATTGATAAATAAAAAATTATATAGAATGATATATAGATAGTTAGATATACAGATAGATAGAAAGATAGATACACAAAAAGATAGATAGACAAATAGAAAAATAAATGAAAATTAAATAGATAGATAGACAAATAAAGACAAATTAAAAGAAAGAAAAATAGATAGAAACATAGATAGATAGATTAATAGAAATATCTACAAAATATAGACATATAGATATAATATAGACTAATAGATCGATAGATTGATAGACAAATAGGTATACAGATAGTTAGATAGTAAGATAAATAGATAGATAGATAGATAGTTAGATTGATATATAGATAAATAGACAGATAGATAAATATATACATCGACATATATATAGTTAGATAGACAAATATATAGACATAGATATATAGAAAGATATACATCTAAATATAGATAGATAGATTTATTGATAGACAGATATATAGGTAGATAGATAGATAGATTAATAAATTTATAAATTGATAGATATATCGATAGATAGCGAGATTGATAGACAAATAGATTGACACATAGATAGAGAGATTGATAGATACATAGATGTACAAAATAGACAGACAGATAGATAGATAGATAGACAAATAGATTGACAGATAGAAAGACGGATAGATAGTTAAATATATAGATTGATAGATATATAGGTATATAGATACATAGTTAGATTCACATATATATAGATAGATAGAGATACAAAAAGACTGACAGATCGACGAATAGATTCTTAGACAGATAGTTATATTTAAAAAATATATAGATAGATAGATTTATAAGCAAATAGATAGTTTGATTTATATAATTAATGATGTATAGCTAGATAAACAAAAAGATAAGTATATTGATAGATAGATTGATTGATTGATTTATAGTTAAATAGATAGATTGATTGATAAAAAGAAAGATATAAAAATTGATAGATAGATAGAAATATAGACATATAGATAGATAGATAGAGAGATAGATAGATAGATAGACTAATAGACTAACCAATTAATAGAGTGATATATATATATAGACAAAAAGAAATATTGACATAAATATAAACAAAAATTTTGACATATAGATAGATAGATAGAAAAATAGTTTTATTGACAGATAGATAGATAGGCAGATAGACAAATAGATACATTAATAGATAGTTAGATAGATAGAAAAATAGAAAGATAGATAGATAGATAGATCATTTCATTCATTGATTGATAGACAAACAGATAGAAAGATAGATAGATAGATAGAAATATATGTATATAGATAGATAGATAAATAGATAGACTGATAGATAGACTAATAGATTGACAAATTGATAAAAGCATAAACAAATAGATAGAGAGATAAATAGATAGAAAGATAGATTGATAGGTAGATAGCTAGATTGATTGATCGATAGATTGATAGAATCATAGACAAATAGTTAAACAGATTGATAGACAGATAAATGGATATACAGATAGATAGAAAGATAGATAGATAGACAGATAGATAGACAGATAGATAGACAAAAGATAGATAGATTGATTGATATATAGATGAATAGATAGATAGAAAGATAGATATAAAGATATATAGAATGGTAGATAGAAATATAAACTTATAGATATATATATATATATATACACACACACAGACACATAGACATACAGACAAGTTGGCAAATAAACTTATATATAGATAGATAGATAGAATGTTAATTGAAAGATCAAAATATAGATAGAAAGTTAGTTAGACAAATAGATAAATAGAAGAAAGACTTATAGAAAGAGAAATTGATAAACATATAAATAAATAAATAAATAAATAAATAAATATATATATATATATATATATATATATATATAAAGAAAGGTAAATACATAGACAGGTAGACAACTATTATACAGATAGCTAGAAAGATTGTTAGACATAAAGATAGACAGATTGAGCGATAGATTGATAGACACATTGATAGGAAAACAGATAGATGGATAGATAGATAGATTAATCGATTGATATACATATAGATATATTGATAGATAGGCAGGTAGATAGACAGATTGATAGCTAGCTTTCTAGATAGATTTATTGATAGACATAACAATAGACATACAAACAGAGAGATGGATAGACAAATAGATTGACACATAGATTTAAAAATTGAATGATAAACAAATAGTTAGATAAATAGATAAATTGATTGATAGATAGATTTATAGATATATATATATATACAAAAAGCTAGACTAATAGAATGATTGATTGATAAACAGATAGATAGATAGATTGATTTAAGATTGAGAGATAGATAAATATAATAAAAGAAATTAGAAGAATAAACAAATATATAGATAGATAGATAGACAGATATATAGACAGATAGATAGACAGATCGATAGATAGATAGATAGATACATAGATAGATAGTTACTTAGATAGATAGATAGATAGATCGATCGATATATAGAAAGATATATAGATTGATAGGCAGATAGATAGATAGTTTGATAAATAGCTAGAAAGATTGAAAGATAGAATAATAGACAGATAGACAGATAGATAGATAGATAGATAGAAAATAGACACACAGATAAAATGATACAAAGATAAATAGATAGATAGATAAACATATAAATAGATTGATAGAAAAATTTATAGACATATAGATATATAGAAATCTAGTCTAATAGAATGATTGATTGATAGACAGATTGATATACATAGTTATAGATAGATTGATTTATAGATTCATAGACATAAAGATAGTAAATAAATAGAAAATAGATAGACAATGGATAGACAGACAGATAGAAAGATCGATAGACAGATAGATAGACATATGGAAAGATAGATAATGCATATATTGATTAACTGATAGATAGAAAAATAGTTAGAAAGATAGATAGACGGATAGAAAGACATGGAAAGATAGATAAATATATTTTTTTGATTGACAGATAGATAGATTAATATATGGATAGATAGATAGATATGTAGATAAATAGAAAGTTAGATAAATAGATAGATAGATAAATAGACATATAGAAAAATAAATAGATAGACACATAGATAGATTGATTGATAGACATATAGATTAATAAATAGATAGACGCATAGATAGATTTATAGATAGACATATAGATTAATAAATATATAGACACATAGATAGATTGATAGATAGAATAATAGATAGATTAATAGACATATAGATTGATATATTGATCAAAAGATAGATTGATAGATTGATTGATTGATATATAGATAGATATATTGACAGATATATATATATATATATATATATAGACAGATAGACAGAAAGATAGATAGATAAATAGATAGACCTATAAATAGACATAAAGATAGGTAGATAGATATATAAATAGATAAAAAAATAGATACACAGATAGATAGACATATAGATAGATACATAGATAGACATATAGATAGAAAAATAGATAGAAAGACAGATAGACAAACAGATAGATAGATAAATAGACAGACATATAGATAGATAGATAGTTAGAAATATACATAGATAGATAGATATACATACATACATATATATATATATATATATATATTTATATATATATATATATATATTTATTTATTTATTTATTTATAAATAGATAGATAGACAAATTGATAGACAGATAGATATATAAAAAAAAGTTCAATATATAGATAGATAGATAGTTTGAATTATTTATTGATACATAAATTGATAGACAAATTCATAAAATATTGATAGATAGTTTGAATGATTTATTGATAGATAAATTGATAGACAAATTCATAAATATATTGATAGATATATTGAAATACTAATAGATTGATTGATAGAAAGATAATACCAGAAAAATCCCATATTGCAAGGGACAAATCCCTAGCTAAATGGGCATTTTCTGTCTTTAAATATGATATAGCGATGGATTAACGATGGATCGGTTCCCTATCTAAAGTGCTGGTCTCTAAAATTTAGCAAGGGAAATTGTCGCTAGCTAAAAATTTAGTGACGGAAAATCCCTTACTAAAAAAGATAAATTCCCTAGCTAAATTAGCAAGCTAAATGAGATTTTCCATTGCTAAACAAAAATAATGATGGAGATTTCCCAAGTTAAAGTACTTGTCGCTAAATTTTAGCAACAAAAATAATCCCTAGCTAAATAAATTTAGCAATGAAAAATTCTGTTGCTAAAATATAGATTTCCCTTGCTAAATTAGCTAGGTATTTTTCCCAAATTTTTTTAATTTCAAAAGCATTTTTAGAATTTAATTTATTTTAAAATTTTTTAATTAAATAATTTAATATTTTTAATTTAAATTTATTAAAAAATGAAACTACAAATAATTTATAATAAACACAAAATAAAAGCATTTAATAACTTATTCTAATTTATTATTTTACATATTTTTATTACATATTTTTCATCAATGTATCTACCGATAGTGCATAAAGTATAATATATCCATTTATTTACGTTGTTTTCTCTCCCTCTGCTCCTATGATCACCATTTTCTATTGTGACAATGCTGTCCAAGTCACGACACGTAATGTGTTGTGAAAAATCCCATCACTTATACAAGCTTTGTATGAGGAACAATGCGGTATCATATCTGTAAGAAATTTAAACCACTCAATCAAAATAAAATAAAAAAAATGTTATGTTTTGATAAAAATATAATCTTGTAGTATATATATAAATATATACTAGCATTTCTCTCGTATATATATTATTGTAGTTTATGTTGATACAAACTATAGTATTATGTGTACATATATAGTGATTAAAAATATACTCATTATATATGTACATAAAATACTGTAGTACTATATGTACGTATATACTAACTTTATTCATATGTATATACCCCATTTGTTGCTGTTGCTGTAGCTCCCGATGCTGCTGCCGTTGCTGTCACTACTGCCACTACCACTACTGCTGCCAATGCTGCTGCTAATGCCCCTGCTGCTACCGTCACTGTAACCGTTGCCTCTACTGCCGCTGATGCTGTCGTTGTCCCCATCACCACTATAGTGGCTGTCACCATTGGCCGTTGCAGTAGCTGTCACCACTGGCCGCTGTAGTGGCTGCCACCATTGGATGTTGTAGTGGCTGCCGCCACTAGCTGCTGTGGCGACTGCCACTACTGCCGCCACCACTTGTGCTACCACTACATTCCGCAACAGCCACTACTGCTACCACTGCCACCGCCGCTACCAATGCCGCCGCTGTCGCCACCTCTGCCATTGCTGCCACTGCTTTCAGTGTTGCCACTGCTTCCGGTGTTGCCACTAGTTCCGGTTATACCACTACTGCTGCCGCTGCCACTGTTGCCACTACCTCCGCTGCCGCCGCTCCCACCAATGTCATCATCGCCACTGCTATTGCCACCGCCACCATTATTGATGCCGCCACCACTACTATCACCACTGCCACTAAAGCCACTGTTGCGCTACTACCACCACTAGTGCTACTACCACCGCTACCACCATTGTAGTCATTACTGCTGCTGTCATTGCTACTGTTGTTACTACTACTAATAATAGGCTTTTACATAGCTATAATAGGCTAAAACTCTACCCAAAAAATTCGGAGATACACAAACATATTCACAGATATATAAAAACATGTATTATTGACATGAACAAACACAAATTAAAGTTGATTGTTATATAGCTTCAACAAAAATTTAATTTAATAATTTAATATTTTTATATTAAATTGAATAATAACAGAAACTATAAATGAAAATTTTTAATTACACAAAAAAAAATTCATTTAATAACTTATTCTAATACAATATTTTAAATAACTAAAAAAAATAACACAATTATATTATATCTTATAAATAAATGTATCTGCTGACTGTGTATAACGTATAATTTATCCATGCATTGACATTGTTTTCTTTCCCTCTGCTCCTCCGATTACTAACTTTCTACTGTGAAAAAGCTGTCCGAGTTACGGTGCTTCATGTATGTTGAAAAAACCTTTGCTTATACATGTTTTATATGAGAAATAATGCGGTACCATATCTATAATAAATTTAAACCATTCAATCAAATCAAAATAAATTAAAAAAACTATGTTTTGATAAATATATATTATTGTAGTAAATATGTACATATATACTAGCATTTCACTCGTACATATATTTCTATAGTATACATACATATAAACTATAGTATTATGAGTACATATATACTAAGTACATATATACTCAATATATACGAACATAAAATATTGTAGTAATATGTATGTATATACTGACTTTATACATACGTATATAGAGCATTTGTTGCTGTTGCAGCTACACCCGATGTCACTACCACTACTGCCTCTAGTGCCGCCAATGCTGCCGCTACCACTACCACTGCTTCAGGTACAGCCATGGCTGTCTGTGCTGCCATTGCTACCACTGTTGCTGCCACTACTGCCGCTACCACCGCAGCCACTGCTGTCGCTGCCACCACTATCGTTGCTGCCACTAATGCCGCTGCCACCACTGCCACTACTACCACTGCCACCGCAGCCACTGCTGCCACTGCCACCACTGTCGCTACTGCCACTACTGCCGCTACTGCCACTACTGCCACTGCCACTACTACCGCTATGGCTACTACCGTAACCTCCACTACTGTAGTTTCTGTCACTGCCACCACTGTCACCATTGCCACTGGCGCTGGCACCACTGCCATCACTACCATTGTTGCCACCATGGCCGTTACTTCTGCTATTGAATATAGGCTTTTACATACCTATAATATGCTAAAAATATACACAAAAAATTTGGAGACACGCAAATATATTCTTAGATATATAAAAACAATTATTATATATATAAACAAACACAAATTAAAGTTGATTTTGATACAGCTTCCACAAAAATCCAAAAGAAGTCCAGCAATTATATTTAGAAAGAAAGAGAGTGAAAAAATAAAATGTTTTTGGAATAATAAAGATAAAATAAGCTATCCCTCCTTTTGATAAAACTGAAATTGGTAAATATGGGACCCATCCATTGGAAGACCATGACAATGTCCGAATACTTTGAATTAGAATTTTTTCGTGTGTCTCACATAATGTTTCCTACAAAGATTCATAATTAGGTTAATCAGAAATGCAAAGAACAAAACCAGAATAAAAAAAATTGAAACCTACCAAAAAATATCATAATTATTTGCTACACATAGACAAAAATAAATAAAAATTCAGAAATAATTCTCATACGAAATCTTCCTCATAATTGTAGGGAATGCTAGCTTCTCCTCCGAGGTTTCACAACTGGATCTCTAAATTCTATCTGTTGCACCAATGATGCTAACCGTGACTTCATATAGGACAAATGCTGTTATATTATATTTATAATTTCTTTCATTTCATCATTCATTTCTTTAATTTCTTGCATTTCTTTAATTTCATATTCTTTAATTTCATATATTTTATAAATAGATAGATAGAATATAGGACATATATTTCATATATGTCCTATATTTCATATATACTTCTCAACCTTTTCAACCTTCTATAGGACATATATCTATCTATCTATCTAATTATCTATTTATCTATCTATCTATCTATCTATAAATCTATCTATTTATTTTTTGATATGTCTATCTATCTATCTATCTCTCTATATGTCTATCAATCTAGTTTTCTATCTATCTTTCTATCTATATATTAGACTTTTTTTATCTATCTTTATTTCTATCTATGTATCTATCAATCTATAATTTTATAAATCTATGTATCTATATATCTATTTATCTATTTGCCTATCCATTTATCTATCTAACAATATAATTGTGTTTCTGTCTATATGTCGATCAATCTATTTATTTTATTGTCTATCATCTATATATCTATCTATCTATCTATGTATTTGTCTTTCTTCCAATCTATTTTATATCTATCTTTCTATATGAATATTTATATATCAGTCTATTTGTATATCTATCTATGTATCTGCTTATCTACCTATATGCCTATTTATTTATCTATCTATATGTTTATCTATCTTTGTATCTGTCTATTTATCTATCAATCAATCTATTTATCTATATGTCAATCAATATGGTAGTCTATCTATTTATCTATCTATCTATATATATATCTATATACCAATCTATATTTTAATTTATCTCTCCAACAATCTATCTATCTCTCTGTCTATATGTCTTTATGTTTATCTATATATATATATATATATATATCTCTTTATCTATCTTTCTATCTATCGATATATTTATTTGTCTATCTATTTGTCTATATATATATGTTTCTATCTATCTTTCTATTTATCAATCTGTCTATCTATCTATAAGCCCATTAGTCTATCTATTTGTCTATCTATTCATCTATTTGCCTATATGTCTATCTATCTATCTATATATTTATCATTCAATCAATCTATATATTTATCTATAAATCTTTTTATTTATAAATCTTTTTATCTATATATCTATGTGTCTATCTGTCTATATCTATATCTGACTAATAATATAACTATCTATCTCTCTATCTAACTATCTATCTATCTTTTTATGTGTTTATCTATCTATATGTCTATATGTTTATCTATCTATATGTGTATAGATGTATATGTTTATTTTTCAATTTGTATATCTATCAATTTATCAATCTATTTATTTGACTATCTATCTGACTATCTATTTTCTAACAATGTAACTGTCTATACATCTATCTCTCTATCTATCTAACTATCTAAATGTCTATCTATATATCTCTAGATCTATCTATATATCTCTAGATCTATTTATATATGTGTATATCTCTCTATTTGTCTAACTATCTGCCTATCTATTTATCTATATATCTATATGATTTATTTGTCTAGCTATCTATATGTTTAGTTACCTATCAATCTATGTGTCTATTTATTTTATATCTATAAATTTGTTTATCTATTTATCTATATATCTAGTTATTTGACTATATGGCTATCAGTCTATTTATTTTTTATTTATCTACCTATCTACTTATATCTCTATCTATCTATACATCTATCAATCTATCTATCAATCAATCAATCTATCTATCTATCTATTTTGGTCTATTTATTTTTCAATCTGTTTATCTATCTATCTGTTTATCAATCTAACTATCTATATGTCTATCTATATATCTGTATATCTACCTATCTTTCTATCTTTCTATTTATTTATCATCTATCAATCTATTTGTCTATTTGTCAATCTATCTATAATTCTATTTGGTCTATCTATCTATCAATGTATATTTCTATATATATAACTGACTTTCTATATATATATGTGTGTGTGTAACTATATTTTTGCTTATCTGTTTATCTATCTATCTAAATATCTATCTATTTATCAATCTTTTATCAGTCTATTTGTCTATGTTTTTTATCAGTCTATCTATTTTCTATATGTTTATCTGTTTGTGTGTCTATATGCTTATCTATCTATCTATTTATCATTCAATCTATCTATCTATATATCATTCAATCATTCAATCTATCAATCTATATGTCAATCAATATATTAGTCTATCTGTCTATATATCTATTTATCTATATATTTTTCTGTCTATCTATATTTATTATTAAATTTCTATTTGTCTATTTGTCTATATGTCTATCTATTATCTGTCTATGTCTATCCCTCTATCAATCTATCTATCTATCTATTTATCTTTTTAAGTGTCTGTCTGTCTATATGTTTATCTATCAATAATTGTATGTCTTTTTGTATATTTGTCTATCTATCTACCTATCTATTTATCAATCTACTTATCTATCTATCTATGTAACTATCTAATTTTTTAATATCTTACTTTCTATCTATCTATCTATCTATCGATCTAGATTTCTAATTGTCTTTCGGTCTATTTTCATTCTACCTACCTATCTATCTATCTTTCTATCTATCATTTTATTTGTGTATATATCTATCTATCTATCTGCTTATATATCTGTATCTTATGTATTTATCTATCAATCAATCTATCTATCTATTTATCTATCTCTCTATCTTTTATCTGTCTATATGTCAATTTGTCTATCTATCTATCAGTCTATTTGACTATTTGTTTATCTTTCTATCTATTTATGTATCTAACTATGTAGATATCAAATTGTCAATTTGTAAATCTATGTATCTATCTATCTTTCTTTGTTTATTTCTATCTATCTAACTATGTAACTATCTATTTGTCTAACTGTCTAGGTATATAATTGTGTTTCTATCTATGACTCTATTAGAATATCTATTTATATGTCTGTCTATCTATCTTTTTATATGCCAATTAGTTTATTTATTTATTTGTCAATCTTTTTATATGTTTATCAGTTTATATGTCTCTCTTTCATTCTGCATATCTACCTATCTGCCTAATTGTCTATATATATATATGTATGTTTATGTGTCTATCCATCTATTTATCTATCTAAGTGTCTATTTTCTATTAGTTTATCTTTCAATCTATTTATTTATCTATCTATCTATATATCTATCTATCTTTATATCTAGATATGTATCAATATATTTATCTATTTATCTATATATATTTTTATGACTATCTATTTATCTATCTATTGGGCTAACTATCTATCTATATGTATGTATATTTATTTATCTATCTATCTCTCTATATGACAATTAGTCTATCAAATTTTCTCTCTCTATTTGTCTTTGTGTCTATATGTCTATCTATCTATCTATCTATATATCTATATATCTTTTTATTATTTATTCAATCAAAATATATATATATATATATATATGTATCTAAATTTAAATTAATGTGTCAATCTTTCATTCTATCTATCCATCTAACTATCTCTCTAACTATCTATTTATCTATATATCTATTTATCTATCTATCTATCTTTATATCTATTTATTTATCTTTCTATCTTTCTGTCTATATGATTTTCTGTCTATCTCTCTATCTAACTATATGTATATCTTTCTATGTGTATGTTTACCTATCTATCTATATTTCTATCTATTTATATGTGAATATGTCTATTTGTCTATTGGTCTATCTGTCTATCTATCAATTTATCAATCTATTTAGCTGTCTGTCTAACTATCTAACTATTTATTTGTTTATCTATCAAAATATCTTACTATATTTATATCGATTAGTTATTCATACTATAAGTCTATCTATCTGTAATTCTATTTGTTTATATATCATCTATCTATCTATTTCTCTAAATATCTATCTATTTGTCTAAATATCTATCTATTTGTCTAAATATCTATCTATATATATTTCTACCTATCTGTCTATCTATCTATTTGTCTATGTGACTATCTTTATATCTATCTATCTTTCTTTATATTTTTCGAATTATTTTCCTATATATCTATATGTCGATCTGTTTATTTATTTAAATCTTTATTTATCACTCTATCTATTTACCTATCTATCTATCTATCTCTATCTATCTATCTATTTTTTTATATGTCTATCTATTTTAGTATTTATCTTTCTATCTCTTTATTTGTACATCTAGCTATTGATCTATCCATATAACTATCTTTTAATATGTCTTTCTATTAATCAATTTGTGAATCTATATATCTATCTATCTATCTATATATATTTTTGTCTATCTATCTAACTACTATCTATTTGTCTACCTGTCTATCTATTTATTTGTCTAACTATCTATCTACTATCTATTTGTCTACCTGTCTATCTATTTATTTGTCTAACTATCTATTTGTCTATTTGACTATCTATTTATCTTTTTATATGTTTAGTTGTCTATCTATTTGTCTATTAAATTTTCTATCAATTAATCTATCAATCAATCAATCTATCTATCTATGTATTTGTCAATTTGTCAATCTGTCTATCTATCTTTATGTTAATTATCAATCTATCTATCTTTCTTCTATCTATTTATTTCTCTATCTACACATTTATCTATCTATCTAACCATATATATATATATATTGTCTATCTATCTATATGCCAATTTGTTTATCTATCTATCTATATGCCAATTTGTTTATTCTATCTATCTATCTTTCTATCTGTCTATCTGTCTATCTGTCTATCTATCTTTCTATCTTTCTATATGTCTATCTGTCTATCTATCTTTCTATCTTTCTATCTGTCTATCTATCTATTTTTCTGTCTATGTATTTATTTGTCTATCTGTCTTTCTGTCTATCTGTCTATATCTTTCTATTTATCTATCCGACTATCTATATATCTAATTATCTATTTATCTATCTCTCAATTTATCTATCTATCTATTTATCTATCTGTCTATCTTTGTATCTTTATATCTATCTATTTATCTATTTCTCTATCTACCTATCAATGTATGTGTCTCTGTTCTATGTGTCTATGTGTATATCTATCTATCTATTATCTATCTATCTATCTATTTGCTTATATGTCTATCTATCTGTCTGTCTATTTGTATATTTATCTATCTATCTATATGTCTATCTTTCTATTTATTTATCTATTTATCTATCTGCCTATCTATCTATTTGTCTAACATTTTATGTATCTATCTATATATCTATTTATCTGTCTAATCTATCAATATTTCTATCTATTTATCTATCTATCTATTTCTTTGTCTATTTGTTTATCTCTATATCTTTATATCTATATATCTATCTATCTATATCTCTATCTGGCTATATATCTATCTATCTATTTATTTCTCTATCTTTTTATCTCTCTATCTACCTACTTATCTATCTATCTAATTATCTAACTATCTATCTATCTATATATCTATCTATCTGTCAAATTATCTCTCTATATAAGTGTTTTTCTTTATATCTATTAGTCTCTTTATATATTTATCTATCTATATGTTTATCTATCTATCACTCAGTCTATATAGCTATCTATCTCACTACAAAAAAGCCCAAATAGTTAGAGCAATTTCCCTGGCTATTTGGGCTTATTCCATCACTAAAATATAATAATGATGGATTTACGAGAGAAATTATCCTAACCTAAAGTTCATTTCGCAAATTATTAATGAGAAAACTAAATTCCTTACCAAATTTTTTAACGTCAGAAATTCCCTAGCTAATTATATTTTTTTCTTGCGAATTTTGATTGTAATTGTAAGTTACAGAAAAGTCTCATGCTAAATTAAAGAGGAAAAAATCCCTAGCTATTTTCATTTCAAAATTATTTTCACAATTTTATTTTTTTACAAAAAAGTTGATTACATATTTTTAATTTTTATATTAAATTGAATAAAAACATAAAATATAAACCAATATTTATAATTAACAAAAAATAGAAGTAGTTAATATATTATTCTGATACAATTTGTTACTTAGTTAAAAGAAAAAAAATAACAATATTTTATTACACCTTCTTCTTCATCAATGTATCTAATGATAGTGCATAAAGTTTAATTTGTCTATGAAATTGATGTTGCTTTCTCTCCCTCAACTCCTCTACTCACCATTTTTCTCCTGCTATAAAGCAATCCTAGTTGTCCTATGTCATGTCTAGTAAAATTCTAATTTCTATGTTTCTGCAAATAGAGAAAGAACGACCTAGTTGAGGAAGCCTATGTAGTGCAGAGCTCCATTTTTGAATTGGGATCCACCACCAGAGAAAGTGAGATATTCGCATGTAACTTTAACCATTTTCTAATGTCCCTTCACTTCTGCAAGCTTTATATGGGGAACATTATGGTATCATATCCGTATGAAATTTAAACCAATAAATCAAATTAAAATAAATAAATAAAAAAAGTTTTATTTTGATAAAATATGGTAAAATTATGTAATACAACTTATACCTTATATATAATACTATAGTATATATGTACATATATACTACGAAAACAACAGATTTGAATCCCCAACCCTGATGTTCCTAGCCATAACGTCATATTCATTGCCAACGAGATCACAAGAAACCATAGATTCCAAAATATCAAATGTCATAAAATCATAGTTCAAGGAAGGAATGGCATTAGGCGCCTATGAAATGTTAGAAATGCACATTTTGTAATTATCTAGTATTCACAACTTGATATACATGCCTTTAACTCACATATCTAAAAACACATATCTAAAAACTCATGATCTAGTATTCACAGTGAATATGTTTATATCATAGTAAACTATAAAATTTTTTTAAAAATAAAGCTTTGTGAATAGGAATGTGCCTTAGGCACTACTAACTCTAGGAATTCCTTGCCTTGGTAGTCTATGACACACACAATGCAAGCATTTGGACTATTACATGTGTATGCACACATGAAATGTAATATTATAATATATGTTCCTCTCTCTCTTTTGGCTCATTAACATCTAAAAATCTTAATATATAAATTAATAGAACATATAAATGTACAATGTGAATATATAATTCTCATTGTATTAAGGCAACCCACATATGTTAATGGCCATTACCATCTAGCTCATTACCATCTGCCTTAATACCAAAGTTTATATCATATAGCTTCATTGCTTGCTCTTGAGTACTCATAGGTTGCAAGGAGTCCCTATTATCTTGCTAAATTAAACTTGTTGAAAAAAAAATCAAGAGCTAATAGTTAACGAATACATGATGTGGTACCACCAGGGGCACCAATGGTGCTCAATGTTGGACAACTATTGCTAGTACTACTAAAAAACACATAATGGTGCTTGCTCACCACCAACTCATAATTCAGGGAAAACAAAAATAGACTTAGAAACACAGAATGTGGAACAACATGAGAATCAATTGTTAATAGCTATAACTTAAACTTCATTAACAAGATCAATAAAATGACCATATTCTAGAAGTAAAGTGGGCTTGCCATAGCTCATATTGATGAGATTGCATTTATGCTGCATAAAAGCAACTATTTTCACCATTTGAATGTCATTATCTAGAGCAAATATGAACAACTAATAAAAGTTAGCTGACCTCCATTGTAGTCTGCCATGCAATAATAGGGTGCCACATCTTATAGCAGTATGGCATGTGCCATGTGATAGTGTCAGAGTGGATGTGTCTGTGGAAAGGTTGTGGGTAGTTATATGCATGTAGTGTGGCATTTTTTGTGAGGAAGTGTGGGCAAGGATGCAAATAGTCTACTATGCAAGTGTACAAAATAAATATAGTGCTAAAAAATTAAAAATAAAATAATAAAAAATGATATAGTGTGTGAGTTATATTTTGGCTGATAGATATTTTGGTTGCACCAATTTGTGTTGGCTCGCACTAAAGGAAGTAATCTGGCTTTCTTCTGGTCACTTCTAGCTCTCCTCTTCTTGGTGCATGCTCAAACTGCATAGATTTTAAGGCTCAAACTGCATCAACACAGATACATAACTCTCATTTCTCAACAAAAACATTTCAAAAGAAAAATCAAAATCTAAATCAAAAACAAAATCAAAAACAAAATTAAAAACAAAATTAAAAACAAAATCAAAATCAAATACCAAAACCTGTATGGAGATGTGACTCTTGAAGTCATCAACTTCCAAAATAGTTGCCATGTTTGCACAACAGATGTATTGCAAAGAATCATGGTTAGGTTAGCAGCCAAGCAAAGAACAAAACTAGAATAAAGAACAACAATTCCACCAAAATATCTCTTCTTGTTTAGCTACACATATCAAAAATCATGTGCCCAAAAGTTGCTCATTATTCCTTCTTCATGAAGTGAGGAAATAAGAGCTTTGAGATTTCAAATAAAGTGAAAGATTTACAGTGAAGTAGCTTTTTCAACTTATCATCGCATCTTTTTTTTATATGATGGATCCTTTTAAAAACAAGAAAATTTTATGATTAATTGAAATTGAAGAATAGCACCATAGAGTATCATCAAGGGGAGGTGAAGACAATGAATGTTGGCATACTTGTAGATTATTATTTTATATAGTCCCACATCTTCTTTACAACATCAGAATGAGATAATGCATCTTCACATATACCAAAACATTTTATGAGAGCATATGAAAAAGGAATAAGAAGCTAGAAATCTAGAATTAATTTTGTATACATTTATGTATAATTATACATAACTACTTATATGAATATAAAGGAATATATATATATATCTATCTATCTATATTTTTAACTATATAAATCTATTTATAACTAAATAAAATATAGGTATAAGAACATATAACTATAAATAATTGTCTTTTACTATATGTATAACTATAAAGACATTATACATAACTATATTTATATATAATTATCAAAATATATTTAATATACAATTTTATATATTAGTATATAAAAATGTATTTAAATATATCTATGCCTATACATAACTATATGTATAAATATATTAAATTATATAAAATATATATATACCTGCATGTATAAATATAAGTATAACTATATATGGAACTATATGTATAACCACATGTAATTATATTTATAAATACATGTATAACAACATACTACATTATGTTTAACTATATGTGTATAACTATATATAAATATTTGTATACCAATATAAAACTCTATATATCGAAATATAACTATATCTGTAACTATCTATACATATATGTAAATTTTTATATTTTTTATAACTTTGTTTACATTTATGTATAGCTACATATAACTACTTGTAAGAATATATATATATATATATATATATATATATAACTATATATTTAACAATATAAATCCATTATAACTAAATATAATATGGGTATAAGAACATATAACTATAAATAATTGTCTTTTACTATATGTATAACTATAAAAACATTATACATAACTATATTTAATTATATAATTAACAAAATATATTTAATATACAATTATATATATTACTATATTAAAATGTATTTAACTATATCTATGCCTATACATAACTATATGTATAATATATTAAATTTTATGAAAAAATATATATACCTACATGTATAAATATAAGTATAACTATATGTGTAACTATATGTATAACCACATGTAACTATATTTATAATTTCATGTATAACAATATACAACATTATGTTAACCTATGTGTATAACTATATATAAATATTTGTATAATTATATAAAACTCTATATAATTAAATATAGATATATTTGTAAATATGTATACATATATGTAAATCTATATATTTGTTTATAACATTGTATACATTTAGGTTTAACTACATATAACTATTTGTATGAATATATATATATATATATATATCTATATTTTTAATATATAAGTCTATTTATAACTATATATACTATAGGTATAAGAACATATAACTATAAATAATTGTCTTTTTCTATATGTATAATTATAAAAATATTATACATAACTATATAAAAATATATAATTAACAACATATATCTAATATATAATTTTATATATTAGTATATAAAAATGTATTTAACTATATCTATGCCTTTACATAACTATATGTATAAATATATTAAATTATATGAAAAAATATGTATACCTGCATGTATAAATATAAGTATAAACTATATGTATAATTATATGTATAACTATATGTATAACAACATTATGTAAATCTATATAGTTATTATATGTATAAAACTTAATATATTTAAAGCTATATAAAACTCTATATATTTAACTCTATTTATATACCTATATATATATATTTGTATAACTATATAAAACTTTATATATTTTAATATAACTATATTGTAACTATGTATACAAACATGTAAATCTATATATTTGTGTATAACTTTATATACATTTATGCATAATTACATATAACTACTTGTATGAATATATATATAATATATATATATATATATATATATATCTATCTATCTATATGTTTAACTATATATAACTATTATAACTATATGTACTATATGTATAAACTATAAATAATTGTATATTACTATATGTATAACTATAAAAACATTATACAGAACTATATTTAAATATATAATTTTCAACATATATTTAATATACATTTTTATATATTATTATATAAAAATGTTTTTTGTTATATCTATGCCTATACATAACTATATGTATTAATATATAAAATTATATGAAAAAATATATATATCTACATGTATAAATATACATTTAACTATATGTGTAACTATATGTATAACAACATGTAACTATATTTATAATTATATGTATAACAACATACAACATTATGTTTAGCTATATGTGTATAACTAAATATAAATATTTGTATTACTATATAAAACTTTATATAATTAAATATAACTATATTTGTAACTATGTATACATATACGTATACATATATATAAATCTATATATTTGTTTATAACTTTGTATACATTTATGTATAACTACATATAACTACTTGTATGAATATATATATATATATATATATATATATATATATTATATATATATATATATATATATGTATGTATGTATATGTATATGTATATATATATATAAATTATATTTTTAACTATATATGATTATTTATAACTGCATATACTATATGTATAATAACATATAACTATAAATAATTGTATCTTACTATATGTATAACAATAAAATCTTAATACATAATTATATTTAAATATATTATTAACAACATATATTTAATATACATTTTTATATATTAATGCATAATAATATATTTTAATGTATCTATGCCTATACATAACTATATGTATAAATATATAAAATTAAAAGAAAAAAATCTATATACCTACTTGCATAATTATAAATATAACTATATGTGTAACGATATGTATAACCACATGTAATTATATTTATAATTACATGTATAACAACATACACATTAATGTTTAGCATTATGTGTATAACTATATATAAATATTTGTATAACTATATAACACTATATAATTAAATATAACTATATTTGTAACTATGTATACGCATATGTATACATATATGTAAATCTATATATTTGTTTATAACTTTGTATACATTTATGTATAATTACTTATAATTACTTGTATGAATAATCTATATATAACTATATGTTTAACTATTTATAATTATTTATAACAATATATACTATATGTATAATAACATATATCTAACCATATATGCCACACTATAATGGGCCTCTCTAGCACAACACGACCCTTTTGATTTCACTTTCATATTACTCATCAATAATAGTTTCAGTGGTTAATGAATCACGGAGTTGCTTTTACAGATTCTATTGCCTACTTGCTATTATTTGTGTTTGAATTATTTTCATTTGACTGATGTTTTTGCTAAGTGGCTGGTGTCATGGGGTGTGGTTGATTTTGTAGCTTCCTCCACCTATTAATGATACCAACCCATACAATGTGTTCTAGCCTCGAGAGAAATCCCACCGGCTCCATACAAAATAGGTATGTGGTCTAGTAGTCTTTTATGATGCAATTAGAAGTTTACAAGCAAATTTCATAGTCTTATACACTGTTTCTCATGATGTGTTCAGATTCAAAGAGGGAAAATAATTTGCAGGCATCTGAAAACTTCATTTGGTAAGTAAGAAATTTATCTTATTGATCAACTCTTTTTATTCAAATTAGGGATATAGTGTTGAGATTAATAAGTTATCAAAGTAAATTTTTTTTATTATAGTTTGCATCTCTTAGAAGAGATTAATAAGTTGCACATTCATCTTATCAAACACTTATCTATAACAACCATCCTATGTATATTTTTCTTATAAAAAGTAAACATTATGAATCATTAATTGAGTAATTAATTATTTTTTTAATATTATTACTTTTTGTAGTCTAACATATATTTTTCTATTATACTTTATTTTGGTCAATATGTTTTAGTTTATTAGTTAAATTTTAAAAAAATATCTTTCTTTTTGAATTATAAATCATAATTTCGAAAATAATTATATATTTAGAAATTGATTTTTTCAATTTAAAATAAAGTTACAAATTAATATTTTATTTTTAATCTTTTATTTTTAAATTTTTTACTCTCAAACATGTGTTATCTATCTAATTTTCAATTTAAATTTTTAAAGTTTCATTTATTAAGAAAATATTATCTATATATAGCATATATCAATGTATCTATTTTCATAGTTGTCCTGTCAGCTCATTTATAACCTATGACAAGAAAATATCAACTTAACATTGAATCTTAATGAATTTTATTGATGTAACAAATTTACTTTACATCCCACATATAAAACACATTCTTTATAATACTTTAATATATATATCTTTATTGACATCAATATTATGTTACAATATTTTTTCTTTTATTAGACACCAAACCAACTATCAAAAAAATTATATTATGAATATTTTCTAAATTGATAAATACTCAGTAAAAATATTTTTAGATCTAGACAAAATATATCACTAATATTTTCGTAAATTCCATGCAAAGAAAAGCAGAGAATTTAGCGATGGATTTAGGGACGTAATTTTCCTATCTAATTAGATAGAGATAAAATCTGTTGCTAAATATTTATCAGAATTTATTTTTTTATAATTTTTAATATACTTGGAAGCGATAATTCCTTAATTTTATATATAATTATCTACATTAAGCTAGAGATTTTTCCCTAGCTATTTGGGCTTTTGATAATTCTGTCGCAAATTTATAAAAATTTAATTTTATTAGCATTATTTATTTTAATATTTTTGTAATTTTTTATATTAAAGGTATGTCATTGTCTATAGATGAGTGATCCTTGAAAGATACAATCTCCTTGTATAATTATAAAAATAAGATATTATAAAAAAATTTCATAATTATATAAATTCGAATAAAAATTTATATTAAATAAGACAAATAATTATTTATTTGATTAAAGATTAATTAAAAAAGTATACAAAATATTTTTCTGATATTTGTAACTATGATATTTAAATATTTGTATTAAAAACAATATATAATTTATTATTTAATTATAATAAATTTGAAACTATTTTAATTAAAAATAAACATAAATAAAAATTACTACTAATAAAATGCTAAAATAAACAATTATTTGATTAAATAAAAAATTAATAAAGATATATGAATTAATGAATAAGCAAGTAAATATTAATATTATTCCTATAATCATAAAATATTTTTATGATTATAGGAATCTTTTAAAAAATAATGACTAAAAGAATTTAAAATTTTGAATTAAAAAAATTCAAATTTTTCATAAAATTTAAAGATAATAAATTGATATTTAAAGATTAATACATAGAAGTTTTAATTACATCAAAAAAAATTTGATGATTTAAAAAATAAATATTTAAGTGTGGTTATTAAATGAACACCTTCAAAGATTAAAATTTATAATGACTAAAATATTCAAATTTTATGCGTTTATAATATTTCATATTATATTAATAATAAATAAATTGAGACATTAGAATTTAGACATTTCATGTGAGAAATATGCCATTGGTTACTCTCTTTTTTAGTTAGTGGTGACAGCTTTCATCTGTGGCCTGTAGGACTTGTTCAGCCAACCTTCTTGGCATTCTTCGTGATGTTGTTTGTAAATAGGCAGGTGGTAATACTGGTTGCCACTGGCTCATTCACAAACTCTGAAGGCTCCATATCACATCTTTTGTAGGAAATAGGTATTGGGTTTTTAAATAGGTAATTAAGACGTCAATATGAACTTCAAGTCATCTTTTTCTCGAGGTATCCATAGGGATGGGATCCATTATTGAGCAATCCAAGCTCGTAGTTTTTTCATAGCTTATTTTTTATTGCTTTTAATGTGCTTGTTAAGAGCTGCGATTTTTTTTGATTTTGTTTATTGCTTGTATAATATCTTTCTTGCAATGACAAAGATTGTCAGATACGTTAGGTCCCAAGTCTCGAATCATCGACACCATTTTTAGATGCCTCTATGTCAAAATGTCTAGTAGTACTTAGTATTCCTTTTTCGTGGGTTTCCTTTTCATTAAGAACTGATTGGATTTCATTGTCGAGTTTCATTTTGTAGTGGTGAGATTTGATTTTTCATGGGGTGATGCACAATATCACCAAGAGACATTGGAGAACCTAAAGTCCACAATCAAGAGCACTAAAAAGTTCTATGTTGTATGTGTTTTTTTAGCTATGATTACTTATATCTGTCATCATAAGGGGAACAAACATACTATCAAAATGAAATTACTTCCTCTTTGTCAAATTGAATTACTTATCATGCATCTAATTGGTTTGGCTATTGCCATGTGTTGATGTAGTTATCACAATCAAAAAGGATTTAAAGTTTTTCTTTTTAATTTTTAGTTATGCTGGACATGGTGGGTCCAAAATTGTAGGTTATTAACAGAAATGAAAAAATCCATTTCGCTCCTGGCTGATGGATTTGTTTATTTTAACACCTGATCATGAACAAGAAGCTTCATCGGAGTTGTTGCCCATAAATTTTAATGGCATGTCCAATGTTGGTACTTATGAGTTATAATGGTCTGGTGGACTAGATCATAATGAAACATAGCATTGATGATCTTTGAATTAAATGAAAATATTATCATAAACATAATGGATGTGCTTGGTAGGGCATTCCTTGTAACTTATTGTTATATATTGATTAATATAAATGCACTCACTAGAAGTGGAGACCCATCAAATCCTTATTTTCCTTCAAATTTGTATTGTTAATTTTC
This sequence comes from Sapria himalayana, assembly GCA_029783825.1. Lineage (NCBI taxonomy): Eukaryota > Viridiplantae > Streptophyta > Magnoliopsida > Malpighiales > Rafflesiaceae > Sapria > Sapria himalayana. The sequence continues at coordinate 348,712 of JAREIK010000531.1, read as the reverse complement.
TATCTGCACTTCATTTGAATAATTTGAATTATTTGTGTCACTATTTAATTTGGTGTTTATTTTTTTCGTTTCACTACAGAGAAAATTGTTTCTTTCTTTACAGGCTGTTCACACCAGGGAACACCATTTTTATTAGTCAGTACTTGTTCACATGAAGTGAAACTACTTCAGTGTGGCTGGAGGTAATGAACAACTTTCATGATTGTCTAGCATGTGCCTACAACATTAAAATGGGTTAATGATTTAGAATGCTCTAATCCCAAAATAATGTTATGCTCATGTACATCTCATGTGCTTGAGTGAACAAGTAGGGTATCCGAGGTGAGGGAAAATGATGTGGTTTGTGTGATAAAGAACTATGCAACTTTTGCAGGCTAACTGTTCACCCCTGCATGTTTCTCAAATTCATATCAAGCTGCCTACACTTTCTTCTCAAGATAGGCTGGTCAATCTTTTCATTGATTCTCTTTTGGAATTTGGAGAATGCTTACATTTTCATTATTCTGTATTGGTTGTATTCAAGGTTATCAGCACTTGAGGTGTGTAAAATAAAATTGATTTTCTCTCCTTGTCATACACCTGCCACTCTGAGAATGTTTGACATGTAATTCTAATGATGCAGTTCTTCCTCTTATTGTACAGTCATTTTCATAATCATAGTTTGTTGCAGCAGAGAAGCTTCTTTAATGTGCTGTTTCTAATCTCTAAAATTGAGAATATGTTTATCAACTCTTATTAGTACATAAACATTTTCTCAATAATTTTGTAGTTCATAATTTTGTGCTAGCCCCTCCACAAAAGTTTTCTTTATAAAATATATTTTACCACAAAATGATCTTTTATAATCAACAAAATCATAATTATTGCAATATTTTTCTCAAACTTGTATTAGTTGAGTTCATAATTTTTATTCATTAATAAGATCTTACTCAGTGCAAAAGTCTTTCCGCTAACCATGAGGTTTGAGAGATTAATATTTTGATGATCATATCCTTGAAATCTGGAGATGCATTATCTGTTGAGTTTTGAACTTGAGATCTATTATTTTTGGATGAAGACACTCGACATCACAAAAAGACATGACTTATATTTTTCTGCACTTTTCATTCTTCACCATGAAATTAGGTATACTGTAACATGGTACATCTGTATATAGGTTTGTATGTTTGCATGCATAAAACTATCCACACACATCCATCATCTATATGATGTGTATGTGCATGTTATTTCTTTAAATATATTTCCAAGCTCCACTAGTGATATTTTTTTGTGAAGCTGTTTATTGATGCATTCTACGTGGGGAACAATTATGTGTTCTAGCATAGGCCCGTGAGTATCTATCTCAGCTTGGAGACCTCAGTCAAACCCAGATTTTTTCCAAGATTGAAAATGTGGAGGATAGTTGTTTCCATAGTAATTCTCAAAGGCATATGAATATGGTCCTTCTGACTTAGCCACTAGTTTTTCTACATGATTAGATGGTGGTCTCTTATTGTACATTCTAGCATGCAAAATAATATGGATGTTTCTGAAAGTGAAGCAATAAAAGAAAATTGTTTTGTTTTAAATCAAACTTTTTTTTCATTTGTTCTTAGAAGTAGATGGTATTATTCTTTCTCGTGGCAATTTAGGGATAAGCAGATGTTTATCTTTCTCGTGATTTATTTTACTAATTCTTCTCATGTGTGTGTGTGTGTCACCTGAGGCTATGTGATTATATATAAGTACATATATACTGAGTATATACATATGTATATACTACAGTATATATGTATGTATATACTACAATATATAAGTACGTATATACCGAGTATATATGTATGTATATAGTACAATATATAAGTACGTATATACTGAGTATATAAGTACGTATATACTATAGTATATACGTACGTATATACCGAGCATATGTGTACACCAGAAAAAATTTCACCGCGAACTTGATTTTTTCTCCGATTGGGTTATTGATATATGGGTTGACCATAATCTAGTTACAACATCCCTAATCCTGTTCAAAACAAAACAAAACAAAATAGTTCATTGAATTCCTAGGCATTCTGTGAATTTAGTTGGCACATATAAAAAAATTTAGTACTAAATTATCACTATTTAGATGTTAAAGTAAAGCATAAAATTTTGTTTACATATCATGATCAAAGTATGGGGTTGTCGATATATGATTGTGTGTGTGTGTAACAAAAAAAATAGAGAAATTAAGCTCACTTGTTGCCTAGACGAGCATGAAGATTGATGACCAGCTATTCTACAGAGACAGTAAGAAGTCCTCTTTTTAAGCCTAGGTGAAGATAATTAGTCCAGTGAAGGCGGTAGCTCTTGCCACACCGTGGTAATCCGGCGAGCTTTGGGATGGCTCTCCAATAGCACTAGCCATTGGTGAGGATAAAGTTGATGAGTTTCTCATCTTCTTCAGCAGTCCACGACCCTTTCCTAACACTGAGTTTATCACAACATGGTTGGCAACCCATCTCTAATTTATGTGATAGCCATACGTGTAATAAGTGACGATCAAAGTCACATTCCCATCTATATGTAGGGCAGAGCTATATGAAGAAGAATAAGATCTGAGAGTTCTACAATTCTCTTCATAAAGGGACACTAAAACTAAATAGAGTCTCATATGGTATGTTTTGATACAGAGAAGCATTCAAAAGCAGAAGTATATACCTACATATATACCATATATGCCTACGTATATACTCAATATATATGTATGTATATACTGAGTATATATGTACGTATAAACTATAGTATATAAGTACTTATATACCGAGTATATATGTACGTATATACTATAGTATATAAGTTCTTATATACCGAGTATATATGTACGTATATACTATAGTATATAAGTACTTATATACCGAGTATATATGTACATATATACTATAGTATATATGTATGTATATACTGAGAATATACATATATATATACTCAATATATACGTACATATATAATCGGTATGTACGTATGTATATGCTCAATATATACATACATATATACTCTGTATATGTACATATAATACTACAGTATTATATGTACATATATACTGAGTATATATGTACTTAGTATATATGTACATATAATACTGTAGATTATATGTACATATACTATAGTAATATATGTAACTAGTGAAATGCTAGTATATGTACATATACACTGTAGTATATATGTACATATATACTACAATATTATATATTTATCAAAACATAACTTTATTTATTTATTTATTTTGATTTTATTGACTAGTTTAAATTTCATACAGATATGGTACCACATTGTTTCCCATACGAAGCTTGTATAAGTGAAGGGATTTTTTACCAGACATGATGCACCGTGACTTGGATAGCTTTGTCATAGTAGAAAGATGGTGATCAGAGGAGTTGAGGGAGAGAAAGCAATGACAATGCACGGATAGATTATACTTGATGCACTGTCGGTAGATACATTGATGAATAAAATGTAATAAAATTTTGTTATGTTTTTGTTTTAATTATGTAAAATATTGTATCAGAATAATTAATATAATTATTTTATTTTTTGTTAAATAATAAATTATCATTTATTGTTTATGTTTTTATTCAATTTAATATAAAAATATTAAATTATTTAATTAAAAATTTTTTAAAAAAATAAAATTCTGAAAATAGTTTTGAAATGAAAATAGCCAGTGATATTTCTCTTGCTAATTTAGCAAGAACAATCATTATTATAGCTAGGAAATTTTCCATCTCTAAAATTTTTTAAGTAGCGACTCTTTCCCTCGTTAATTTTTAGCGATGAGCACTTTAGCTTTATAAAACTTTAGTCGGTAATCCGTCGTCATTTCCTGTTTAACGATGGAAACCCCCTATTTAGCTAGGGAATTTTCCCTAGCCATTTGGACTTTTTCTTATAGTGAATGTTTTTTTGTTCTCTTGTTTCTCTCTCAACTTTGATTCATCATCAAAAGCTATGAAGCATTAATATTTATTTTGACACATTACAAATTAACTTAACCATGACATATTTATCCCTAAAAAACTTTTACCTATCTCATTTTCTTCCTCCATTTTCTTCGATTCCTTGTTCTTTAAAATTAACAAAAATCAAAAAATAGTTCAAAAATAATTCTGATACTAAAGTTTCATGGTTAAAACAAAAACATAACATTCTTTCATCATCATTTAAAACAAAATTATCCTCATAATTAGATGGTGCATTTATGCTAGCCTCTCTTATGTGGTTTCTTTTCTAGAACTAGGAATGCTATCTATCACGTCAAGCCTACTAACTATGAGTCCATATAGGACATTTGCTATTGCATTAAAAGTTATTAGTGACCAAATTATTATCCAAAATAATTTACTTCATCCGTTCTATCACCTGATCAAATAATTTCTCAAACATATGATTTTCTAACTTAATGCTCATCAGTTGAGCCACAAGTGACAATTACGAATGTGTTGAGACTGTATGACTTTCAAATTTAATTTATGTTTGTTCATTTCTATAATAACTATTTTTATATATCTATGAATATGGTTGTGTGTCCCCAAATTTTTTGGGTAGAGTTTTAGTCTATTATAGGTATGTAAAAGCCTTGGTTGGTCCTCCATGGTACTGGGAACAACACAATAGCTTCTAAAGATGTATGATGAACTAAAAAAATTACTTCCATGCAAAAGTAGGTTTGCTCTTGACACTATTATTTTGTGTAGATTTACGTCGTCACAGTTCAGATATGCATCGTCACAATTCTGATCTGCATCGTTGCAATTTATATTTGCATCGTCGTAGTTTAGATATGTGTCATCGCAGTTTAGATCTGCATCATTGCAATTTATATATGCATCGTCATAGTTCAAATCTGCACCTACTTGTTACCAGTTATTGGTTTGTAAATGTAGTATGTTATGCTCCATTTTGTAGGTGTAACAATGTTCTCTATCTGTGTGGAGTACCAGAGGAAAAAGAAATAGAAATGCTGACCATGCCCGAGAGACCTATATGTGTGTTTTTTAAGTCCTAGAATAATTTTTTCTATTGTTTTTGATGGTATGTGTATTTTCATTAAAGTAAAAGTGTGTGTGTCATCCAAGGTTATGTGAGTATATATAGGTACATATAATATTAAAGTATATACGTACATATATACTTGGTATAAATGTACGTATATATTGAGTATATATCTATGTATATATTGAGTATATAAGTACATATATACCGAGTATATATGTTTGTATATACTGAGTATATTTGTATGTATATACTCAGTATATACATGCGTATATACTGTAGTATATACGTATGTATAAACTCGGTATATAAGTACTTTTATACTATAGTATATACATACATATATACTCGGTATATATGTACTTTTATACTATAGTATATATGTACGTATATACCAAATATATACAAAGTGGGTGCATATATTTATTTGCAGACATGTATATATTGTCATACATACACACCAATTTACACACAGACACACTTTTGAATATATAATTCCTTGAGCTGGTCTGGGCATCATCATGCATTACATATTGATGCAAGTAATAAAATCCATGGATCTTAGATTTTCTCTAAAGCTGTAGGATGAAGATATTTCTGGTCCAGGCCAGCCACGGAAAAAAAGGTTGGTCTTAAAAATATTAGTAATTGTGTTAATATGTAATTATCACACGGTACAAAGCAAACGTATGAGTAAAAAAGTTTTCTTGCTCATAGTTCTGCAATGATTTATTCTAATTGTACTAGGGCTTAGGATGATGATGATGATTCTCGTGTAGTGCCATGTAATTCTGGTCTAGTAGGAATATCGGGTCCTATTTTGGGAGAAGCAGCTTCCCACCTCATCAAAAACTTGCTTAATAACAAAACGAGTGGTTGGTAGGGAAATATGTACGAGTGAAATGCTAGTATATATCGGGTCCTAATTTGTACTGAGTATATATGTACACATAATACTGTAGTTTTTATCTACATATACTGCCATAATATATGTACGAGTGAAATGCTAGTATATGTACATATATACTACAGTATTATATATTTATCAAAATATTTTTTTTGATTTGATTGAGTGGTTTAAATTTCTTACAAATATGGTACCACATTGTTCCCCATACAAAGCTTGTATAAGTGAAAGGATTTTTCACTAGACATGATGTGTCGTGACTCGGATAGCTTTGTCACAGTAGAAAAATAGTAATTGGAGGAGCAGAGGGAGAGAAAGCAATGTCAATGCATGCATAGATTATACTTTATGCACTATTGGTAGACACATTGATGGATAAGATGTAATAAAATTTTGTTATTTTTTTGTTTTAATTATGTAAAATATTATATTAGAATAAGTTATTAAATAATTTTTTTAATTATAAATTATCATTTATAGTTTCTATTTTTATTCAATTTAATATAAAAATATTAAATTATTTAATTAATATTTTGTTGAAGCTGTATGACTATCAACTTTAATTTGTGTTTATTCATGTCTATAATAACAATTTTTATATATCTGTGAATATGTTTGTGTGTCCCCAAATTTTTCGGGTAGAGTTTTAGCCTATTATAGGGATGTAAAAGCCTTGGCTGGTCCTCCATGGTGCTAAGAACAACCCCTTAGCTTCTAAAGCTATGTGATGAACCAAAAGAATTAATTCCATGCAAACATAGGTTTGTTCTCAACACTCTTATTTTGTGCATATATGCATCATCACAGTTCACATCTGCATCATCGTAGTTGAGATCTGTGACTCCTTGGTATCAGTTATTGGTTTGTAAATGTAGTATGTTATGCTCCATGTGCAGGTGTAACAATGTACTCTATCTATGTGAAGTACCAAAGGAAAAAGAACTAGAAAAGCAAACCATTCCCGAGAGACCTATATGCATATTTTTTAAGTCTTAGATTATTCTCTTTTGTTGTCTTTGATGACATGTGTATTTGCATTAAAGTACAAGTGTGTGTGTCATCCAAGTCTATGTGAGTATTTATACATGCATATAATACTGTAGTATATACATACAAATATACTTGGTATAAATGTAGATATATACTAAGTATATATCTATGTATATACCGAGTATATACATAAGTGGGTGCATATATTTATTTGTAGACATTTATATATTGTCATACATACACACCCATTTACACACAAACACACTTTTGAATATATAATTGCTCGAGCTAGTCTGGTCATCATCGTGCATTACTTACTGATGTAGGTAATAAAAGCCATGGATATTAGAATTATTCAAAAGATGTGGAATGAAGATATTTCTGGTCTAGGCCAGCCAAGCAGATAAAGGTTGGTCTTAAAAATCTTAGTATTTGTGTGGGTATGCAATTATCACATGGAACAAAGTGAACGTATGAGTAAATAGGTTTTCATGCTCTTGGTTCTGTAATGATTGGTTCTAATTATACTAGGGCTTAGGATGATGATTATGATAATGATGCTCATGTAGTGTTGTGTAATTCTAGTCCATGAAGAATATTGGGTCCTATTTTGATGAACCAGCTTGCCGTCTCATCAAAAACTCACTCAATCTCAAAATGAGTGGTTGGTATGGAAGTTTATCAGTCAAGCATCATCGCCCGCCCCACTTTTATTATTAGCGGCAACAGTAATGGCAGTAGCGACAGCGATGGTAGTGGTGGTAGTGGGGAAGCAGCAATAGCGGTAGCAGCAGTAGCGGTGGTGGCAGCAACGGTGGTGGCAGCAGCGGTGGTGGCAGCAGCGGCAGTAGTGGCAGTAGTAGTGGCTACAACTGTAGGAGTGGTAGCAGTAGTGGGAGTAGGAGCAATAGCAAAAAATGTGGTATATACATACTTATACACTCAGTATATACGTACATATAATATTACAGTATTTTATGTACATATATACTGAGTATATTTGTACTTAGTATATATGTACACATAATACTACAGTTTTAATGTACATATACAACTATAATATATGCACGAGTAAAATGCTAGTATATATGTACATATATACTCCAATATTATATATTTATCAAAACAAAACTTTTTTTATTTATTTTGATTTGATTGAGTGGTTTAAATTTTTTACTGATATGGTACCGCATTATTCTCCATATAAATGTTGTATAAGTGAAAAGATTTTTCACTAGACATGATGTGCCGTGACTCAAACAGCTTTGTCACATCAGAAAAATAGTGATCGGAGGACCAGAGGGAGAGAAAGCAATGTCAATGCATGGATAGATTATACTTTATGCACTTTCGATAGATACATTGATGAATAAAATGTAATAAAATTTTGTTATTTTTTTATTTTAAATTGTAAAATATTGTATTAAAATAAGTTATTAAATGATTTTATTTTTTGTTAATTATAAAGTATCATTTATAGTTTCTGTTTTTATTCAATTTAATATAAATATATTAAATTATTTAATTAAAAAATTATAAAATAAATTAAATTATGAAAATAGTTTGAAATTAAAAAAGCTAGGGAATATTCCCAAGCTATTTTAGTTTGGGATATTTTATTTTAGCAAGTGATTTTTTCCGTTGCTAAAATTATTTTGCTAAGGACTATTTCAGTCACTAATATTTAGCGACGAGCACTTTAGATTAGAAAAACTTTTGTTGTTATATTTGTTTAGCAGCGAAAACTCTTATTTAGCATGCTAATTTAACTAGAAAAATTATTTTGTTTGCTAGGGATTTTTTAATCGCTAAATTATTAGCTAGGGACACCTTCCCTCATTAAATATTAGCAACGAGCACTTTAGACTATGAATAATTCCATCATTAATCCATCGCTATATCCCATTTAGTGATTGAAAATGCACATTTTGCTAAGAAATTTTACCTAGCAATATGTGATTTTTTCTTTTAATGAATGACGAAGAGAGAAGAATCAAAATGGGACTATGTGAGCAACCTATAAAATCATTCTCTTCTTGTTACCGGTAATATTATCATTACTTTTCTTCTTCTGAATGCTATATACATATCTCTGTCTCTCTCTATTTGATTACCACTGGTGAAGTTTGGTTTTTATAGAATATTTAGGTTTGATTTTTTCTTTAATTTTCCCCCAATGTTCCTTCTTTTTCCTTCTATTTTTATATCACTTATATGATTTTGACTCTACAGCATTAATGAAACAATAAATAGTCTGTGTAAACTTTGTTCTTTTACTATTTAAATTTTTAGGGTTTTATTGATTTCAAATACTAAATATTTGCATATAGTTTTCTGCTTTTGTAACTTTAAAAAAAAATTATTCTTAATTTTTCTACCTCTGTAACTTAAGATAAAACAAACTTAATGTTTATGGGTTCTAATTTTGTTGTCTCAAATAATATTATAAACAGATAACATTATATATAAACATTTATACTTTTATATATTCACATGACATTATATATAAATGTCAATCCTTTAACACACACACACACACACACATGTAGTACATTATATATAAACACTGATATGTTTATAGAAATATATAATGTTATATATACATATTTATACATATGTATTAATGTTTAAAAATTTCTATACAACATTTACATAAAACTATCCATTTATATAATTTTTTATATAACAATTATATAACATATAAAATGTTTATACATTTTTGTAAACATTTATATAACACATTTATTTTTATATAAATATATAATATTTATAATGTTTATATAAATGTGATATATATACTATATAATATCTATAAAAGTGTTACATATATATAATTATATATAAGTACCATTTATAAAAATATTTTAAACACAAGTATTATATCTAAATACTTGTATAATAATATAATCATATGCCATTATATATAAAGTATTTATAACTATATTTAGTTTTTATTGGAATAAAGTAATGAACGATGCCATTTGAAAAAAAAACTCTCCTTTGCAGACAAGCAAAAATATGTAGTTGGCATAGTTGGTACAATTGAGAAAGCTTGTCTTTATCAAGGTAAGGGGGGAGAGATGATGCGCTCCACTGTCTTCCAATTGATAGAATGTATTGCATTGTGTCATTTACCAATATCTGAGAAGATAACACAAAGTCTGCTTGATACCTTTGTTGAGAACTTGAGGCATCCCAACCCTCAGATACAAGTGGTCCTACACCTTGCAAGTTAATTTCTTTTCAACATGACCCATTATATCATTATAGCTCCATTTATCTTCTTCCCCTTTAAACTTCACAGAAAATAGCTATTAGTGCTCTGAAACACTTTGTTTGAGCTTACCTGGTTCTTGTAGAAAATGGTGATGCAGTCGGTGTGACTCAAAGTACCTACAGAAACTTTTTGATCAAAACACTACTATTAGAATGGGCTTTGCTTTAGCCATAGGAGTTCTTCCGTTTTCGGTTAATGGCTCATAAATGGAGAAAGGTTGTCTTCAAGCTCTATGAGATTAAGGTGCAGGGTGACACCGAGACCAGAGATGTCAGAGCAAGGTTGTTCTATTAGAGGGCTCATCTCTTTGTCTCAAAAATTTGCCCATGAAAGATTGGCTCCTAGTTCTCACTTATCCATCTATTATCTGATTAAGAAAAATGTAATGGCTAGTTAATTTGAAGCTCTGGATGACTATTCTATTGATAATAGAGGAGATGTTGATTAGTAGATTCGTGAAGCATGCATTGAAGGTATCGAGGTGTGTGCTTACCATTCTCTATAATGTATCATCTTCTTCTTCAAAATCACATTTAGTAGCTGAAAATGTGGAAGACGTCAAGACAGCAACGTTCTTTGATGAAGACATGGCAACGAATGTGGTGATTGGCATTGTTAAGCAAGCTGTGGAGAAGATTGATTGATTACATGAGGTTGATGCAAGAACTCTACAAAGGATTATACATAGAAAGAAGGCCTTAGTCAAGTGCATACCTTTCAGGGATAAACTATAGTAGATTGTTCCCTACAATGTAGATATACTATGGAGCATGTGTATCACCATCTTCATCATCTCTTTCTTGTTTTTCCTTTTTTGTTTTTTTTCACAATGGGCATGCTTCACTGCAGGTGCCTACCATATGTTATTCTTGTTTCATGCAGCTACTCAAATTTCTTTTTTATAGTAAGGTAGTGATGTCAGGATTAGTTATTTCAATAGGTGGATTGCAAGATTCTCTAAGGATGGCATCAATATATGTGCTACTGGACTATCATTGTGAAGATAGAATTGAAGCTTCACTAGAGGAGAGGCCTAGAGGGATCATGCTCTAACTTGATCTCTTGTGGATTTTCCAGTAGGACCGAGGATGTGACAGAGTTATTGTCCGTACTTGTAAGGTATGGCATCATATTTTCTAATTGAAATTCTAACATGATGGGTGTTAAGAACACTGCTGTTAATTTCTTGTAGGATCTAAAAAACCTTAGCTTTTTTGAAGTTTCTTATGAACATTATGTTTTGGTTTAGGGTTTCCATGAATGATAGGAGAGAGAGAGAGAGAGTGAGGAGAAAAAAGAAAAAAATAGAAAAAATTTATTAAAATTAAAAAATGGACTTTTGAATATACAATCTTAGGCATATGTGTGTGTGTGTTGAAGTGTATACATCTAAGAAAAATATAAAAAAAAGAGTATACCAAAAGTAAAATAATAAAACAAAAATATAATAATCATGATAAATAAATAAATAAATAAATAGATAAAAAAACACACACACACACACACAAAGTTGTATATAGATGCAAGAAAAATAAAAAAAATATGAGCATTCTTTTAAAAATTAGGGTTAATTATTGTATACCAAAAGGAACAAAAAAATAAGGCATAAAGGTACTGCCTGGCACACAAGACTCTTGCATAGGTCTGAGATTGGTGAGTTTAATATCTTGACAATTTTATCCCTAAAAATCATGAAGGTTATATTGTTACATCTAATAATTCACAAAGTAGTAAAAATAATATAATTTTCTATTCTTGGACAAGATTACTTATTTTCATACCAGTGCATGACCTCGTAATATATCTCATACTTCATGATATATACCTTAGGGTAAATATTGTGTATGATGCATGAAATTGGGGTAAATTATATCTTTATTAAGTTAAAATATCAGATGAACATTCATTTTTTTACATTGTTTTTTTATTATTTTTATCTTTTTTTATTTTTCTGTACATTGTTGTTTCATGTATGATCACAATTTATATTGGAGATGTATCTATTAGAAAATATATAATAATCAAATTATAATGAATTTATTTAAAAATATCAAAGTATAGCACGCACACACAAAGTAAAATATCAATAATTTGAATGAAGATTTAAGATGGGTTAATATTTTAAACCTTTTCTTTACAACTTGACTAGGAAGATGGTCATTGTAAAACTCAAGTGGGGAATGGAATACAAAGGTGAGCTACCTTGTGTTCTTTCGTGTGTATTGCATTTTTTTTCTCAATTTTTTTCTTTGGTTTCTTTTAGGTTTCCTTGCTTTGGTGGACTCCTATATGAACCTACAGGTGTGGAAAAATTCAATACCACGCAGCCTATTGTCATTTCAACTTTTATTTTCCTTTTGTTTGTCATTTTCTCATCGAGTTTTGTACGGAAATAATATGTTTTAAATAAAAAATCCAAAATATAATGCTAGTTTATAAAATATTACCAAACTAATATGTTTGGAAACAATGTGACAATTTGCATCATTGTGAATGAAGGTCATTGCCATGCTATTGAATTTTAAAAATTAAAGACCGGCATTGTGAATGTCGGCTATTAAATTTTAAAAATTTTAAAAACTAGGCATTGGGAATAATAGAAGAGTGTGTGGCATCCAACCTAGTGAAAAACAAGGTTAAACAAGCTGTATCCATGGATATTTGTTCCACAAGTACATCCACCACCCTGGTTGCCCCTACAAATATCACTCTAGTTCTCAAAAATTCATACCTGAAAGAAGCTATAAAACCTCTCACTATAGCCAAATCTTCTCCTCCTCCTTTTCTTTCTTTCAATTAATTTGAAACATTTAGGAAGGAATTAAGCTCACCATTATAAACACTGACAAAGAAAAAAGATGTGGTGAGGGTTTTAAAGGCAATGGAGAGGAAGAAAAGAAACATCGTGATTACAGAAGTGTGTGTGGCAAGGATAGAGAGCATAGTAAGAGGAGTGAGTGAGAAAATGGAAATGATTAGATTAATAATATTTCCTCTATTCTCTTTTAGGAATCATTCAAAAGTAGATGTTGACCAGAAATTTATGGTGCTTAAGTGCATCATAGATGGTTATTCGAAAAGAAGAAATGTTTTATATGGGTTATCTTAAATGGGTCTCAGATATCTGGCCAAATTATGGTTGGCAAGTAGGTAACAACATTACAGAGCACATTATCACAGAGATACAAAGTCTGATATGCATAATATGTGGCGAGTCTTGAAAAGAATGGCTCATGGGAATGACCACAGTCCAAACTTACATCAAGTGTAAAGCAAGCTTTCCCTCTCTAAAGACTATTTTGGAACTTTATCTAGTCATTGTTGAGTTGGAAGCATGAATCTTAGCCTAAATCTTAATGGGTAAAATGATTCTCTTTTTTTTTTTACTTTTTTTCTCTCAGATTTTTCTAGTGTAATATATCATTTACTTACTCTACCCATCAATGACTCAAATACACATCCACAAAGACACACAGACACATACACCCACACACTGATTCATATGTACCATCGTGTCAACTATTGTATACATGTGTGCATACATACTTCATATTTTACTAGTCACACATTTGACTAAGTTATAAAAAAGAAGAAAAATGTGTGCTGGAGCAAAACATCTACATGTGAGAGTGGCAATCTATGGCAAAAGATTGAATCTGGATTACTTACAAAAAGTGCAACATGTAGCCCCAATTGCTCCATTAACTTTGACAAAGAAACTCATGTTCGGAATAATGAGTTCATTTCTATAGGTTCTGCTTGCTCAAGTTTACAGTTGTGGCTCCAGCGGTATAAAGAAGAAAAGAGGGGCGATGAAAGGTGCCTATTTTTTTATATATATATGAAATATGGCCTTGTCATACTCGAATGTATCTATATCATCTTATTCCTATTAAATGATTTGTTTTTTTTCTTTAATCATGATTTAGAGTGATCCTGTCAACTTCAACAAATCAATAGATCTTTCCATAAGTAGCTTCTCCATTTCAATCCAGAGAAAACTATCAAGTTAAATTTATCTTCATCATCTTTTTTTTTGCATCATTTCTTTATCAAACCACCAACTAAACATTGACCACTCACTTGGAAATTTATATGGCCAAGATGCAATATTGAAAGTAGAAATGAATCCAAACTAGATCTCATGTCAAATCCAAATTCAAGCCCAAATTCGTCATCATCAAGTGAGGCAGACATTGATGAAGGTCTTGATTTTTAAAATTCAATAGCATGGCAATAACCATCATTCACAATGACGACCATTGCCACACTATTTCCAGACATGCTACTTTGGTAATATTTTTCAAACAAACATCATATTTTGGATTTTTTATATAAAACATATTAATTTCGTGCAAAACTCATTTCTAACTTTCTTTTATTTAACAATGGATTAATGCGTGAACCTGGGCAACAAAGAAGAATATGTTGATGGATAGTTGATTAAAAATCATGAAGAAATCTTTATTCAGTAATTTAAAATTAAACTCATGATTATCTCGTTGTGTGAAATTTCTAGCAAATGGTAGTTGTTGTTGCATGCACTAGACTATTTGTTTATCAGTAGCATTGTGTAGTATTATTTATTGGTTTGTAAATATAGTATGTCATGCTCAATGAGCAGGAGTAACAATGTTCTTTATATGAGTGGAGTATTAGAGGACAAAAAACTAGAAGATGCTAACCATGCCTAAGAGAATTATATGGGTATTTTAAGCCCTATTTTATTACCTTCTATTGTCTTTGATGGTATCTGTATCTGCATGAAAGTACATGTGTCAGTATTTACACACACACACAAAGGGACATACATACATGAACAAGTATACATACAAGAAACTATTCGCAAGGTTAAAACAATGATGTTGGAAGAGCAGCTAGATACAAAAAGGGCATTGGAAGATACAAGGAAGGAGTAGGGGGTGGAGAGGAAATGCAAACTAGAACTAAAAAAGCAATGCAGATGGTAATAGAGGGATATGCTCGGGTGCTAGAGCAGTATAAAGATTTTGAGGAGTTGGGGGAGAGAAAGCAACATCAATTTCATTAACAGATTATACTTTGTGCACTGTCATTAGATACATTGATTAAGAATAATATGTAATCAAGTTTTGTTATGTTTCTATTTAACTATGTAACATATTCTATTTAAATATTTTATTAACTAATTTAATTTTTGTTAAGTATAAATAATTGTGTATAGTTTATGTTTTTATTAAATTTAATTAAAAATTTTAAATTATGTAATTAAATTTTATGTAAATAATTAAAAATGTGAAAATTTTTGAATGAAAATAGCTATAGAATTTAACCTCACTAATTTAGCTAGGGAATTTACCCTGCTAATTTAGCTAGGGAATTTACCCTTGCTAATTTAGCTAGGGAATTTACCCTAGATAATTTAACTAGGGAACTTTCCCTTGCAAGTTTTGCTAGGGAATATTCCCTCACAAATTTGCTAGGGAATATATTTCCTTATTAATTTTTATGAGAAGCACTTGAGCTCTGGAATGGTTCCTTCGTTAGTCTGTCGTTATATCCAATTTAGCAATGAAAAAAATGTATTTAGCTAGGGTATTTTCCCAAGCTATTTGGGATTTTTTTGTAGTTAGATAGACAGATAGATGGTAAGTTGGTCAGACAGTTTGACAGTCAAGCAAATAGATAAACAAACAAATAGATAAATAAATAGATAGACTAAATGACTTATAAACCAATTGACAGACTAACTAAAAGACAAACAAATAGTTAGGTAAACAGACATATGGAAAGATAGACTAACTGATATAATTAATGATTGACTAATAGATAAATCAATTGTAATACAAATAGTTTGAGAGACATAATGATAGATAGATTGATAGACAAAAATATAGTCAAATTAATTGGCAGATTGATAGAGAAATTGATTACCCGCCAGATCTAATCATTTCATGTGGTGATACAACCATTTCATGACATTTTATGAAATAATTAATTACCCGCCAGATCTAATCATGTAGAGATCTTAGCAATTCATGAAGCAAGTAAGGAATACTTTTGGTTAAGATCTGTAATACATCATATTCGAGGGTTATGTAGTTTTTCTTTTAGCAAGGAGGTCCCTATGACCTTGTATGAAGATAATGTTGCATGCACTATTCAATTAAAAAATGGGTACATTAAAGGAGATAGAACAAAACATATATCACCAAAAATTTTTTTAACTCATGATTTAAAAAAGAAATGTGATATTGATGTTCAATCAATTTGTTCTACTAATAATTTAGTAGATTTTATTTACCAAGGCTCTACCTACTATACCATTTGAAAGGCTAGTTCATAGAACTAGGAATGTGTAGGCTCAGAGATTTAAAGTTATGTTGCGAAGAGGAGGAATAAATTTTTTATACTGTACTCTTTTTTCCTTTACCATGGTTTTGTCCCACTAGGATTTTCTATAAAGGTTTTTAATGAGAAAGTATCATGGACATTCAAGGGGGAGTATTATGAATAATATTATGGATGTCCATAAACTCTCCATCAATTTCTTGACTATTGATATTCTTGTGACTCTTATTATTCATACATTAATGTGTATTAATTGGCATGGATAAATATGTATTCATTGGTATATTTAATATGTATTAATGCATTAAATCCTATAAATAGGGACCCTTTGTATGTGTCTTGAAGTAATAAGAAATCTCTCCCTTGTTTCTTTTATATCTCTCGCTCTATTGTCCTTCTATTTCACAATTTCAGAGCTAGCACACTTTCTGTTGATTTGAAATTCATTAAACCTTAAAAAATATCATTAAAAAAGTTCACTCTACCAATTTATCATTAACACATTTGACATCAACAAAAAAGCACCATTTAGCTCACTGCTGATTTTAAATTTGCAAAACCAATTATTAATTTCTCATTAAATTATAATGAAAATAAACAAAAAAAAACACAGAGAGAGAGATAGACATTCTTTGTTTAATATGGTTATTTAAAATGATGGTGCGATGGTAGTGTGCTCTAAGACTCGAAGGTTTTTTAGAAGTGAACTAACCTAATCATGTAGAGATGACCAGACAGGGGAAAGATGGGTCAGAGATGGAAAATATTAGAAAATGAAATTATTTTATATTTAACCATTAATTATATTATTTCATAAATAGATAAATTTACGCTTTAAAATTTATGAAATATTTATTGTTATTTTTTATAATACTATTTATAAATTAATCAAATAAATTTCATAAATAAAAAAATTAATTTATGGTTATAACATTGGAGAAAATAAATAATATTTCTAATAACCATGAAAACTATTAATTAGTAATTAAATTTTCATATTAATTCATTTATTAAAAATACATATTATTTTATATAACCATTGATAAATTGTATAAATGTATAACCATACAAAATTTATAACATCTCAATTAAATAAAAAAAATAACCAAGTAATAATGAATAAGTAACATATCAATAATATTCAAACAACTAATAAAATATTTGAACATAAAAATTAAAGAAATATATAATCTTAACATTATCCAAAAAAATAAAATTAAAATTAATTACTTAAAAATATAATTCATAAAAATAAGGCTACAAATAAATCCAAAAATTAAATAAAAAAAGATAAAAGCATCCAAATCTAACTTGTCTATTACTATAATAAATGATTTTAGATAATTTTTTAGTAGCTATTTTAATATTTAAAAAAAAACAAGTAGAAAATATTAAGCAAAAAATAATTTTCTATACTATGATTATTAACTTCTGAAATAATAATTATACATCTAAGTAAAAAGATGAGTTACGATAACTATAGTACATAATAAATGAGAAGTATCAACAACAATTTTTAAAAAAGATTTGTTTACTTCTTTAAAGTAAGCATCATGATAGAGGAGCTCTATGAAGACTCCTAAATGACAATGATAATTGTCTTGTTCTTCCTCAATACCTAATAATACTCTGCCTAATTTATAGATAAAACTACTAATATTTCTCTATGATGTATCATTTCTCAATATGATCTATAAATTATAGAGATAATCTTTTGTGTATGCATACAAGCATCATATTGCACATCACTATTCTTTCAATTGCACATTTATATTAAAGTATAAACTTTTATATATAATGGCTAATGATTATATAAATATATAAGTGTTTAGATATAATGTTGTGTTTAAAATATTTTTATAAATGTTACACACACACACACACACACATATGTAAACACTTTTATAAATATTATATAGTATATATATCACGGTTATATAAAAATTATAGATATTATATTTATATATAAAAATTTATATGCTATATAAATGATTATAGATATGTATACATATTTTATATGTTATATAAATGTTATATAAACAATTATTTAAATGGATAGTATTATGTAAATATTGTATAAATATTTATAAACATTTATACATATGTATAAATATTTATATATAACATTATAAGTTTATTTAAATATATCAACGTATATATATAATGTTATATGTTTATATATATTAAAGTATAACCATATATATATTTATTGTCATACAATTATATAAATTTATAATTGTTGTATATAATGTTATGTGTTTATAAGATTTATATATATTTTATATTGCTACAAATCGAGCATACTATTTTGCAAAACAATATACCTCACATGCTATAGTGTTTTTGAAAATAGATTTTTTGTTTTTATTTTTTTTTTCAAAACATGAAATATACAGAAAGAATAAAAGTATTTTTTGAGTTTTCCAGAAAGTAAAAATCTTTTATTTTGATGTATTTTTTAATATGATTAGGTATTTTTTTAAAAAATATTATTCTAATGCACCATTAAATAATTTTACCTACGTCTAATAATATCTAACAACAATAACAAATTATTTTGAAACAATATTAAACTAGCAAAAAAAAAGAATTTAGTAATTAGCATCACCATGAGTAGCTCATATTTTATATTTTAATTGAGGATAATTTTTTTTTTCATGGAAAAAAATTATATTTTTCTTTATTTTTATCAAAATTAATGAGGTTGTGATAAAAAAACATGAACACTATTAAATTTAATGAATTTAATTTTATCAAGATTATACAATAAACACAAACATAACACTCATGTGTTTTAATTCTAATTTATTTGTTAAGCATGGACTTGAAATTTTTTATAATTTGGACTATTAATTGGCTGTAAATTTTATTTTCTTATAATTTGGACTGTTAATTGTAATTTATTATATTTTGAAACAATAAAATAAATTAGAATCTACTATATTTTTTGTAAAGTTTTCAAATAGAAAATTAAATGAATTGTATAGCATGAGAAACAAGCTTTAGTATAGCATCATTATGCAGATCACTATTCTCTTAGTTGCACATATATTAATTTGAATGTTTGAAAGAATAGCAAAACTCAACAATTCTTTCACTAATTATGAATATTCTAGATTATATGAGTATTCTAATTTGAGTTGGATATAAGTTTTAGAAAAATATTAATAATTTTTATAATTTTTAAAATAAATCTTTAAATATTATCTCTTGATAAAATAAAAATTTATTATGTTTTAACAAAAAGAAATGTCAACTTGACAATTCAAGTAGCATAACCTGAGTCGTTATTCACTCGCAAACTAGGCAACAATTATCTAGGTTGAGTATTTTCGGCCTACTAAATCAATGTGAGCAACCAAACTCTCTGAGATATTTGTTTTGCCGAACTTAATTGCCAATTAAACTAATAAATATTTTGGCATAACCCAAAATATCATCTCTAACACAAACATAATAAAAAGTCAAAACTTCGATCACTTGTAAACTCTTTTGAATCATAAACTATAAAATATATGATTTTCTTTGAATTAAATTGTTCATGAATAAATAAAATATATTGTGTTAAACAATAATTTAAACAATAAGATTTAAGAGATTATCAATTCTTTGTGATCAGATAGCATTCATAAAAATTTTATATAATCATAATATCAATTCTTTCTAAAGTAAGCTTGGTATTTATGTTGTATATATGCCAACTTGAATGGAAGTTGAGATTATCGTTAAATTGTTTTTCATGGTTTATGGTGTTGTACATAAAGGTTCACCAACCAATTTCCAATTTTTAAATATCTATAACCTATTTTATGCATATTTTTTCAGAATATTTACATTCAAATATGCTATAGAATTAACAACGCTTGTAAGATTTACCAATGCCATAAAAGTTGCTGCTGTTAGCTCAGCATCAACACCCTTAAATTCTGGTATTACAAAAGTAATATTATCAAATCAAACTTCAATTTAAAAATGAAAGGAAGAAAAAAAGTTGACACTTAATCATACTAACCTTGGTCAAAAGAAAAGTTGCCCATGGGGCAAATGCAGAAAAAATTAGGTCCAGTGAATAAACTAACATTCTCGACAGATATAGGAAAATTGAACAAATTCAGTATCAGGGTATTAAGTAATAAACATGTAATTATAACATAAGAAAAATAAAATTAATAAAAGATGCTATGGATAGATTACTAGCAGATATCTGATTGATATACAATAAGAAATTTGTTGAGTAGTAGATTCCAAGGACTCATTTCCATTTGTTCTCGGTTGTTAAAGTCAATCCTAGGTACATAGTTCCTCCTATCACCTGCTAAAGTGGATACCTATATTAATAAATGTTAAGAATAGTGAGCTTAAACTTTTCAAAAAAATACATGGAAAAAAAATTATCTTGTGTGAGATTGATCAAAATTATCAAGTTAGATCATCAAACCAATTTCAAAAATCATATATTCCGTTCTTCGTCAAAAACTGAAAGAATGGACCAAATAATGCAACAAATGCTAACACAACATGAGGTCTTCAAATTGAAAGAACACTAATCAGGTCATGATTCATGATACTTCATGTTTCACAAAATACAGAAAATATTGCCTCCTTGATGCTATTTTGGATGGCCACCAATTAGGTTATCGTTCATATTTAACTTGTTTAAAGTTTAAATATTAATATTTATTTATTTATTTGTTATTTTAAGATTACATATTTTATTTTAAATTTAATATTATTTTTTATTTTCTTTTTAATTTACTATAATAATTTACTCAATGTTTTAATTCTTATAAATTTTAGTAGAGGTAAAAGTAAAACTTCAATTAAAATCAACATAGGGTCAGTTTGATAGTGATTTTCAAAAGTATTAATAGGGCTAAAAATAATTTTAATTGCATTGAGAACAAAAAAATATCATTAGTAATATTTTTAAAAACATTTTTTAAATAGTAAAAAAACACCTGAAGTATTCTTTTAATAAACACTAGGAGATATTTTTAGTATAACTCGTTAAAGTTTTGGATGTAATTAAAACATCAATTTATCTATCCTTAAATATCAATTTATTTTATTTTAAATTTAATGAAAAATATAATTTTTTTATAATTCAAATATTTCAAAAATTTTAGTAATAATTTTTTAAAAAATTTCTATAATCATTAAATTTTTTTTAAAGTTTTATTAATATAAATATTTAGTTGTTTATTTGTTAATTTAGAATTTTTGTAAATATTTGTTTTAGAAGCATATAAATAATAATTTTATGTTTTTATTAACACAAATGTTTATGTATGTTCATTTATTATTTCAAATATTTTAAAAAATGTTTATAATTATAGAATTAATTATTTAATTTATTTATTAATACAAATATTTAAACATCTTTATAAATTAATTCAAAAAATATTTTGTATATTTTTTAAAAATTGTATTATCATAAAAATAGTTATTTTAGTCTTTATTAATATAAATATTTATTCGTATTTATATATATTTGAAAATATTTATTTATAATATCTTATTTTTATAATTATATGAGGAGAAGATGTCTTTCAAGCATCCCTCATCCGTACACCATGACAAAACTTTAATACATAATTTCATCATATATTAAAACAAATAATATAAAAAACAAAAAAAATAATTCAGTAGAGATTAATGATAGAAATAATTTCGAGCTAAAAAACTAGGGAAAATCCCTAGCTAAATATATATTTTTTTGTGAAAATAATAATTTAAGGACTAATCACTTGTTATTAATATATAATTATAAAAATATTAATCCAGATAATGATTTAGCAAGAGATTTTTTGTCGAGCTAATTAGTTAGGGAAAATCCATCTCTAACGTCATTGCTAAATTTGCCGCTAATCATTGTGCAAAATTTTATGAAAATATGAGTTGGGAACATTTTTCCTTTGAAAATTTTGGACTCTAATCTATCACAAATTTGTTATTTAATATAAAATCAATATCTCTTGCTATTCCTGAAATAATCCCTCGTAAATTAGCTAGACAAATATATAGATAAACAACTAGATAGACAAATAGATAGATAAAAAGATAGAAAAATAGATAGATAGATAAAAAGAAAGAAAGATAGACAGGTCGATAGATAGGAAAATAGAAAAATAGATAGATAGATAGATAGATAGACATCTAGATAGATAGAAAGAACGAAAGTAAATAGATAGATAGATAGATAGACAAATAGTTAGTTATATAGATAGATTAATTGATTGATTGATTGACAAATATACTAATATATAGATAGATAAATAGATGATACATATATAGTTAGATTAATAGATAGATTGATATATAGAAAGATTGACAAATTGATAGCTAGAAAGATATATAAATAGCTAGACAGATAGATAGATAGATAGATAAATAGAATGATAGATAGATTGTTAGATTGATTAATAGTTAGTTTCTTTGATTGATTGATTAATTGATTGATAGATAGATAAATTAGATAGATAATGATAGATAGATAGACAAATTTATAGATAGACAAATTGATAGATATACATATAGACTAATAGACAAATAGACTGATAGATATATAGATAGATAGATTGATTTGTAGATAGATAGACAGATAAAAGAGAGATAGGTAGATTGATAGATTATTAGATAGAAAGAATGACATATAGATAGATATACATAATGTAGATAGACAAATAGACAAATATATAGATAGAAATATAGTTTGATAGACAAATAGACAAATAGATAGATATACTAATAGATAGATAGATAGACAAATTGATAGATAGATAGAACAATTCAAAGATATAAAGGCAAACTGATAGCTATATAGATAAATATATAGATAGTTAAATAGACAGACAAACATATAGATACATATATAGATAGAAAGATAGATAGATTGGTAGACAAACAGACAGATAGATTGATATAAGATAGATAGACAAATATATGAATAAAATGATAGATAAATATACACATAGATAGATAGAAGGAATGATAGAAAGAAAAGATAGATATATCTATATATAGATAAATAGATAGATAGACAAATAGATAGATAGACAAATAAATAGATTGATTGATGAATAGGTAGTTTGATAGAAAGATAGATAGAGAGACAGACAGATAGAAAGATAGAATATAGATAAATAAATAGATAAATAGATAGATAGACCATTAGATAGAGAGAGAGAGAGAGATAGAGAGAAAAATAGACAAACACATAGATAGATAGATAGATAAAATAGAAAGAAAGAAACATAGAAAGATAGATAGACAGATAGAGTTAAAGAAAGATGGATAGATCATATAGATATATAGACAAATAGATAGATAGATAGATAAAGAGAAAGATAAATAGATAGATAGATAAATAGATAGATAGATAAATAGATAGATAGATACAAAGAAAGTAAGATAGATAGATAGATAATTAGGCACATAAATAATTAAAAAAATAGATATTTTTAAAGATAGATAAATAAACAAATAGATATATAGAAATATAGATAGATAAAAATTAAAATAGATTGATATATAAAAAGATAATTATATAAATAGATAGAAAGAAAAATAGATAGACAGAAAGATTAATAGATAGATAGACCGATAGATAGACAAACAGATATATATATATATATATATATGTTATGTTAGATAGAAAAATTGATAGACTTATAGATAAATAGATAGTTAGATAGATCCAAAAATAGATAGATATAAAGATAAAGATAGATATAAAATATAGATAGATAATTAGATAGATATATAGATTGACAGATAGATAGATATATAAATACATAAATAAATATAAAGATAGATAGATAAATGGATCGAGAGGTTGATTGATTGATAGAGAGATAACTATAAAGATAGATAGATAGATAAATAGATAGATAGACCATTAGATAGAGAGAGAGAGATAGAGATAGAGAGAAAAATAGACAAATACAGATAGATAGATAGATAAATCTATAGAAAGAAAGAAACATAGAAAGTTAGATAGACAGATAGAGAGAAAGAAAGATGGATAAATCATATAGATATATAGACAAATAGATAGATAGATAGATAGATAGATAAATATAAATATAAATAGATAGATAGATATATAGATAGATAGATACAAAGAAAGTAAGATAGATAGATAGATAATTAGGCACATAAATAATTAAAAAGATAGATATATATAAAGATAGATAAATAAACAAATACATAGATAGACATATAGATAGATAGAAATTATAATAGATAGATATATAAAAAAATAATTAGATAAATAGATAGAATGAAAAATAGATAGACAGAAAGATAGATAGATAGATAGATAGACAGATAGATAGACAAACAGATATATATATATATATATATATATATATATATATATTATGTTAGATAGATAGAAAAATTGATAGACTTATAGATAAATAGATAGTTAGATACATAGATAGATAGATCCAAAAATAGATAGCTATAAAGATAGATAAAAATATAGATAGATAATTGGATAGATATATAGTAAATAGATAGATAGATATATAAATACATAAATAGATATAAAGATAGATAGATAAATGGATCGATAGTTTGATTGATTGACAGAGAGATAACTATAAAGATATATAGATAGATAGATAGATAAATAAATAGATAGATATACAGAGAGATTGAAAAACATATATATATATATATATATATATAGACATGTATATAAATAGATAGATAGATCAATTGATTAATTGATTGATTGATATATAGATAGATTGACAAATATATAGATAGTTATATAGATAAATTGCTTGATAGATAGATAAATAGATATAAAGAGAGAATAAAAGGCAGAATGATAGATAGACATATTGATAAATAAATAGATAAACAGATAGAAAAGTAGCCATACGGATAGATAGATAGATAGATAGACTGATAGATAGATAGATAGGCAGATGGATAGATAGTTAGAAAGATAGAAAGATAGATAGATTGACAGATATAAAGATAAATAGAGAGATAGGTAGGTAAAGAGATAAATAAATAGACAAACATATATATAGATATATAGATAGAATGATAGACAAATAAATAGATTTATAGATAAATATATAGATAGATAGACAAATAGAATGATAGACAGACAAATAGATATATAGATAAATAGATAGACAGAAAGATAGATAAACAAATTGATTGATAGATAAATAGTCTAATAGACTGGTAGACTTATAGATAAATAGATAGATAGATAGATAGATAGACATGTATACAGATAGACAGATATGATGATAGACAAAAAAATAGATAGATACGTTGATTGATTGATTGATAGATAGATTGATAAATAGACATATTGAAAAATAGACAAATAGATTGAAAGATAGAGAGATAAACAAATTGATTGATTGATTGATATATAGATAAATAGATAGATGCATAGATAGATAGCCAGATAGATAGATAGAAAGTTAGTTATCCTAAAAGAAAGAAAGAAAGATAGATATATAGATATACAGATAGACATACAGATTGATTGATAGATATATAGAAAGATAGATAGATATATAGATTGATAGATTGACCGATATAGACACATTGACATAAAGATAGACATTTAGACAAATACACAGATAGACTGATAGACATATAGATAGTTAGATAAATAGACAGATTGATAGATAGACAAGTAGACAGGTAAATATCTATCTATCTATCATCAATCTGTCTATAAATAGATAGAAATATTGATAAACATATTTATTTATCAATATTGATAAACAAGTAGATAGGTAAGTTTATCTATTTGTCTATAAATTGATAAACAAGTAGACAAGTAGATAGATACATTGAAATATTGATAGATAGACATATTTATTTAGATAGATAGATATACAAATAGATAGTAAAATAGATAGACAAATATATAGACACATAGATAGACTTTTTTATATAGATAGATAGTCAAAAAATAGAAAGTTTGCTAAAAGATAGATAGGCATATTTAAAGATTGCTAGATATAAAGATAGATAGATAGAATGACAGATAAATGCAAATATATATATATATATATATATATAGACAAAAAGATAGCCTAATATACATATAAATAGAAATACAGATAGACAGACATAGATACACATAGACAGACAAATAAATAGATAGATATATAGGCATGTAGATAGATAGATAGACACGCATATAGACAGACAGAAATAAAGATGAATAAATAGATAGATAGATATATATGTAGACAAATTGATTGATAGATTGATAGATATAAAAATAGATTAAATGACTAATTGATATACATATTGAAAGAAAGATTGATAGATAGAAAGATAAAACAATTCATAAATTGATAGATAGATAGATTGAGAGACAAATTGATAGACAGATTGATAGACAGATAGATAGATAGATAAATGGATAGATAGACAAATATATCAACATATTATTAGAAAAATAGATAGACAAATAGATATAAAGATATATAAACAAATAAATAGATATAAAAATAGATATATAGATAGTCATATAGATAGACACATATAAAGAGTGATAGATAGATAGTTAGATAAACAGATTGATAGATAAATAGATAGAAATAAAAATACATAGATAATAAGATAGATAGATAGACATATAGAAAGAAAGATATATAGATAGATAGATAGATTGACATATAGAAAGAAAGATATATAGATAGATAGATAGACATACATATAGATAGAAGATTGATAGATAGATTAATAGATAGATTGATAGATAGATAGATTGATTGATGGACATATATATATATATATATATATATATATATACTGATAGATATATATATTAATGGATAGAATTATAGAAAGATAGCTTGACAGATATATACGTATAAAGATATACAAATAAATAGATTGATAGATATATAGACAAAAAGATAGATATATAGATAGATAGATATAATTATAGCTAGACAGATAGATATACATTTAGATTGATAAATAGATATTCAATTAGATAGATATATAAATATATTGATAGATTGATAAGCAGGTAGATAGATAGGAAGATAGACAGATAGATAAACAAATAGGTATATAAATAGTTAGATAGATATATAAATATATACATAGATAGATACATAGATATATTATATAACTTGATATATAGATAGATATACAGATAAAAAATTTGATAGAAAAATAGATAGAATATTAGATAGATTTATAGAGAGAAATATAAATAGATAGATAGATTGATAGCGAAATTTATAGAAAAATTGATAGATACATTGACAAATTGATTAATAAATAGATAGATTGATTGATTGATAGACAGATAGATAGATCAATTTTAGATTTTTATATAGATAGATAAATGATAGATATACAAAAAGATATAATGATAGATAGAAAAATAGATCGATATATTATTTGCCAGATAGATGGACCAAAAGATAGAGAGATATATAAAAATATAGATAGTTAGATATATAGATAGAAAGAAAACTAGATATATATACATATAGAAGATAAATAGTGAGACAAATTGATAGACAAATAAATAGACAGATAGATAGATCAAAAGATAGATAGATAAATAACAATTTAGATAGAAAGATAGATAAATATACAAATACATAGATAGATAGATAGATAGACAGATTGATAGATAAATAGATAGAAAGAAAGATAAATAGATAAATAGAGAAATAGAAAGGTAAATTAATAGACAGATAGATATACATTTAGATTGAAAGATAGATAGAAATATAGATACATATATAGATATACAGATAGATAGAAAGATAGATACATACATAGATAAACATATAGATAGACAGATAGATTTAAAGATAGATAGGTAGATAGATAGAAAGACAGACAGAGACAGTTAGATAGATAAATAGATAGATAGACAAATAGATAGATTGATAAATAGATAGATAGATTAATAGAAAAATAGATAGATTGATAGTGTGATAGATTGAAAGATAACTTTAATGATTGCTAGAAAGATAGATAAGTAGATTGACAGGCAAATATATATACACATAGAAAGAATGAATGAAAGATAGATAAATAAATAGATAGACAGGTAAATAGATAAATATATTGATAGATTGATTGATAGATTGATTGATAGATTGATTGATAGATTGATTGATAGATAAACATTTTGATAGATACAATTATAGACCGAAAAATTGATAGACAGATAGATATATCAATAGTTTATTAGATAGAAAAATAGACAGATAGATATTATATAGATAGATAGAGAGTTAGATAGATATATTGATAGACATTTAGATATATCAATAGTTTATTAGATAGAAAAATAGACAGATAGATATTATATAGATAGATAGAGAGTTAGATAGATATATTGATAGACAGATAGTTAGATATATTGACAGATACATATAGAGAGAGAGAGAGAGATAAATATATATAATGATATATTGATCGATAGATTTAAAAATAAGTTTATAAATAGATTGATTAACATATCTATATATAGATTGATAGACTATTAGATAGATTGATTGATAAATATATTAATATATAGATAGATAGACTTATTAATAGATTGATATATAGACAAATAGATAGATAGATAGAAATTTCTATAGATTATTAGTCAAATATATAGATAGTTCGATAGATAGATAGACTAATAAATAGACACATAGATAGAAAAAATGATAGTCTAATAGATAGACAAAATAGATAGATATATAGATAAATAGATAGATAGATAAATATACATATAGATAGACACACACACACACACACACACATACAGATAGAGAGACAGATTGATAGACAAATAAATAGATAGACATGCACACATATATACAAAT
The DNA here is from genome assembly GCA_029783825.1 of Sapria himalayana. NCBI lineage: Eukaryota > Viridiplantae > Streptophyta > Magnoliopsida > Malpighiales > Rafflesiaceae > Sapria > Sapria himalayana. Next base: position 319,350 of record JAREIK010000531.1, on the reverse strand, counting down.
AGCCAGTCAGATAGATTGACATATACATAGATACAAAGACAGATAGACAGATTAAAAGATAGATAGATCGATAGATAGATAAATAGACAAATAAATAGGAAGTTTGATAGATAGATAGACAGAGAGTTAGATAGATAGATAGTTAGTTAGTTAGATAGATACACTACAAAAAAATGTCAATTTAGCTAGGAAAGTTTATCTAGGGATAATTCTCTAGCTAAATTGCGAGGTATTAGCTAGAGAATAGTAAGTGATTTTTGATTTTGTATTGAAATAAAATTTAGAGATGGATTTGCGATGGAATTTCACTTTTGAAAATATTTCCTCACTATTTTATTCGTAAATTTCTGTGCAACAAAAAGCCGTAAATTTAGCAATAGACTTACCGACATAATTTTCTTAGCTAATTAGATCCAGGGAATAATCTGTCGCTATTTTTTTTTGTAAATTTCCATGCAATGAAAAGCGAAAAATATAGCAACGGATTTAGCAAGGAAATATCTCTAGCTATTTACATCTAGAATATAGCTATGGATTTACAGACAGAATTTCCCTAGCTAATTACATCCTTGATATAGTGATGAATTTTGTGATGGAATTTTCCTGGCTAATTACATATTTGGTATAGTGACAGATTTAGCAACATATTTTCTAGCTAATTACAACTGGGATATAGCGATGGATTTAGCGAGGTAATTTATCTAGTTAATTAGATCTGGAATATAGTGACGGATTTAGTGATGAAAATATCCTAGCCAATTACATCCTTGATATAACAATAAATTTCATGATGAAATTTCCCTAGCTAATTAGTTCAAGACAAAATTCGTTCCTAAATAATTATCTGAATTTAAATTTTTACAATTATATAAAAAATTTGAAGCGATTATTCCTTAAATTTTTACTTTCTCAAAATATATGCATTTAGCTGGAGAATTTTCCCCTACTATTTAGGCTAGTGATAATTTCAGTTGCTAATTTATAATAATTTAAGATTTTTTAAAATTATTTATTTTAATATTTTATTTAATTTTTTATATTAAAAGTATTTCATGGTCTATAGATGAGCTATCCTTGAAACACACAATCTCCTCATATAATTATAAAAATATGATATTATAAATAAAAATTTCATAAATATATATATACAAATAAAATTTATAGTTGATAAGTAAAATTATTATTTTTTTGATTATAAATTAATTAAAATATTATAAAAAATATTTTTCTGAAATTTTTAATTATGATATTTAAATATTTGTATTAAAAAAATAATATAATTTATTATTTATATATAAATACTTTGAAAATATTTTAATTAAATAAATTACCATAAATAATCAATACTACTGATAAAAAGCTAAAATAAACAATTATTTGATTAAATAAAAAAATTTATAAAATTATACGAATTAACGAATAAACAAGTAAATATTAATATTATTCCTATATTTATAAAATATTTTAATGATTATAAAAATCTTTTAAAACAAATAATGACTAAAATATTTAAAAATTTTGAATAATAATAAAAAATTTCAAATTAAAAAAATTCAAATTTTTTATAAAATAAAAAAAAAATAAGTTGAATTTTAAAATTAATGCACAGATATTTATATAACATCAAAAATTTTTGATTATTTAAAAAATAAATATCTAAGTGTGGTTATTAAATGAATACTTCAAATATTCAAATTTATAATGACTAAAAGATTCAAAATTTATGCCTTTATAATTATTTCATATTACATTAATACAAAATAAATTGAATTCTTAAAAACTTACAACCATTATATATATATATATATAAGAATTACTTTATTATTATTTTATTATATTTATTAATGAAATAATATCATTTATGGTTAAATAAAAATCTATTTCATATTTTTTATTTAAATTATTTATTTTTTATAATTTTAGTTTACTTTTATATTTTTTTATCTCTATTTTTTATATATTTGCTTCAAATTTATGTTTTTATATATTCCGTGAAAAAATAATGCTAATCCATTAAGCACTAAAAATTTATTCTATCTTTCAATGACGACGAGAGGAGAAGCAAGGTAGGACTACGAGAGCAACCTACAACAAATATTATAACAAACATTGTATTTAATTTTTTCTAATAAACATTTTTTTTCTAATATTTATATAATTATTATATCAGAAAAGCCAATATATGTTTTAAAATTAAATTATGGAAATTTAAAAATTATTAATAAATATAATAAAATAGAATTGATGAAAGTTATTTTAAAAATAATCCTATATTAGTATTTTTGAGTGAATAGAAAATATCAAATTTCAAAAATCTGGGTTTTGGTCGAACGCTATAATTACAAAAATTTCCAAACATTATCATATTTTTGATTAATGGCATAAAATATCAGAATAATGTTACAATATTTTTAAGTTAATGTTTTTTTAAATTAATAATGCTGATTACAAATCATATAATAAATTAATTTGTTTCAATTTTTTGAATTAGCTTCATGATTTAACCACAAAAAATTCGAAATGTTCAATTAAAAATTTAATATTTAATAATTTTATCAATATATTTATTATTGAAAAACATAAATATAATTTAATCAATATACATTTAAATTAAATTTTATTGACAAACATAAATAAAATGATTAAATGTATTTGTTAGAAGAGACATAAGAGCTCATGATTTTGTGACTATCAATATTTAGTGAAGGAAGGTTCAAGTTGACTCGGGGAGGCAAGGAGAAGAGGATGAGCACATCTCAAAATTGTGCTGCCACAAGCTACGGAAATAGCCGATCGGAAGTTTTACGAGGACATCACAGGTCATGTTCATACGGGCGTAGTTTGGTTTTTACAGAATCTTTGGGTTATATTATTTTTTAATTTTCCACCAATTTTTTTTCTTTTTTCTTCTATTTTTATATCATTATATGATTTTGACTCTACACCATTAATAAAATAATAAATGGTTAGTGTATACTTTGTTTTTTTTACTGTTTAATTTTTTATAGTTTTATTGATTTCAAATACTAAATGTTTGCATATTGTTTTCTACTTCTGTATCTTAAGAAAAATAATTATGCTTAATGTTTTCTGCTTCTGTAACTTGGGAAAAAATAAATCCTAATGTTTATGGGTTCTATTTTTATTGTCTCTGAATATGATTTCAATATAGAAAGATATCCAAATAAATAATGGTAATTGATAAGTTAATACTTTTTTGGTAAGTTACTTGTGCCATAGAAGTGGGAGAAACAATCAAAGGTATAAATATCATTAGTAGAGGTAGAATATTGGTCCGAGTTTGCATTTACCTATGAACTCACTTGGTTGAGATACTTGTTGAAGGATTGACAAGTTTCTCATTTGGAAGTAGCAAATTTATTCTGTGACGGTCACATAACCTTGCACATTGCTACCAACTTTGTTTTCCATGAGCATAAGAAATATATTGAATTAGATTGTCACATAATCAATTAGAAAATTCAAATTGGAAAAGTTAAAACATCTTATATGTAACCATGAAAGCAAATCACAAATTTATTAACTGGGCAATTATAAGCCCTAGTTATTCATTTGCACCTTAGCATGTTGGGAGTTAATGACAAACATATTTCAACATGAAGAGAAGTATTAAAGTAAAAAAATATGCATTCAATTAGTATTCACATTTAATTAATATTCAAATTAGTTATAGAAGTGATTTGTATATCAAACATTCAACTGTCATTTAGGCTAGAGTAATTTTAGGATTGTGACTTTTTCATGACTTTATGTATAACTAAAATAGCTTTTTTTGCACTTGTATACAATAGGTATCCTTATATAATTCAATAATTTAAATACATAATAGCTCTTTTACATGATTACTAGTGTGGCTTGGGCTTTTATTGGTGATCAAATTAAGCTCGTGCATGATTTAATGACATTCATATTATGAACCAGAGATAAGTAGTATTCATGATTAACATGGAATAGAGTAGTTGATGTGTGAAGGTAAAATTTTTTATTATGTTAGAGCTCATAATTTTAAAAATGCATACTTATCCAATTATTTGCTAGAACAATAGATGAATCAAATTTTAATTTTCATAAGATAATATTGATATATCATGATTTTGAATATTGAAGTTTTAAATTTATAAAAGCACATCTTTGTTATCAAATTTTGGTAATCATTATTCTTCTAAAAAAATTGGTCCTTAATAGTTAATCATAATTTGAAATAGCTAAATCATCAATGTTTTGTAGGTAGAAGAGAAGGATTAGTAAAATTTTTCTTTATATGATGTTACATTATTTTTCTTCCATGAAGCATTAAGTTTTTCCATATTATTTAGAAACTTTAAAATCTGTTCAATGATTTTTTTTTGTAAATATTAGATTATATTTATAACTAATAAATATTTAGAGCACATTTTTATAATAATATTAGTTAAAATTTTTCATAATTCAATTAGGGTTAATGACACTGAAATTTGTTTGATGTTATAAATATCATTGATGTAAGTATTGGATATGTTGTATGTTTTAGATATTTATATTGGGAGGCACAATGTTTTTTAATAAAAATCTATAAATTTCGTGGAAATATATTATCAATATTTCTATTGTGTTTCATTGTTACTAATGTTATTGATAAATTATCAATGTTTTTTTGTGTTCTAAGATTTTTGATGCATGTTGATTGAAAATTGGAGAATACTCATCAATATTTTTCTTTAGTGTTCACTCTTTGATACAATGAATTAAATATTATTGATGGATTTTTTATGCATTTAATGATATTTTAATATTTATTTGAAAATATGTTATTTCATGTTTTGATAATTTTGAATGATTTTCACAATTTTTTATAATGATGTTTAACATCATTATTAGTTATTTCCTATACTATCCTATTAATATGATATTTGATAATGTTAATTAACATTTCATGATGCATGCTTTTTTTATGATCATTATATTATATTTTAATAAAAATACATTTAGAATATTACTTTTATTTTTTCTAGGTATGTTTTTTTAAAACATGAAAATACATCTAAAATATATCAAATTATATTCCATGTAGAATATATCAAAATTATGTGGCAGACTATTAACATTTTAATTTTTCTCAATCATAATTTTTTTAATTATCAAATTATGCCATATCATTTTTTTAACAATTTAATTTATGAGATGCATATCTTGAAACACGTAGCATGAAATTGAATTGCTTCAAATGTTTTGATATTTCCTTCAAAAACTACTTAAACAAACAACATGTATTTAAATATATTTAAATATCAATAATTTTTATAATATATATACAACATATATTTAATATAAATTTTTATATATTAATATATAAAAATGTATTTTACTATATCTATACCTATACATAACTATATGTATAAATATATAAAATTAAATGAAAAAAATATATACCTACATGTATAAATATAAGTTTAACTTAATGTGTAACTAAATGTATAAGCACATGTAACTATATTTATAATTACATGTATAACAACATACAACATTATGTTTAACTATATGCGTATAACTATATATAAATATTTGTATAACTATATACAACTTTATATAATTAAATATAACTATATTTGTAACTATGTATACATATATGTAAATCTATATATTTGTAAATATATTTAAATATCAATACTTTTTATATATTATTTACAACATATATTTAATATACATTTATATATTTTAATATATAAAAATGTATTTTACTATATCTATGCCTATACATAACTATATGTATAAATATATAAAATTAAATGAAAATATATATATACCTACATGTATAAATATATAAAATTAAATGAAAAAATATATATACCTACATGTATAAATATAAGTTTAACTAAATGTGTAACTATATGTATAACATGTAACTAGTTTTATAATTACACGTATAACAACATAGAATATTATGTTTAACTATATGTGAATAACTATATATAAATATTTTTATAACTATATAAAACTATATATAATTAAATATAACTATATTTATAACTATTTATACATATATGTAAATCTATATTTTTGTTTATAACGTTATATACATTTATGTATAACTACATATACCTACTTGTATGAATATATATATATATATATATATATATATATATATATATATATATATATATATCTATATGATTAACTATATATAACTATTTTAACTGCATATACTAGATGTTTTAATAAACTAATTATAAAATATTCATAAAAAACACAATTTCTCATATTTTTGAAAATTAAAATTTGGAAAAGAAAATTATCTCTCTGATAATTTTTTGTCTATAAACAAAATTTAAAATTCAAGTTCATGATAGTTTATATTGGAATATATTTTTTTCTTTAGTACATATAGTCAAAAAAACACATTTGGTGATAGTATATAAAAACCACAAAGGTTTTGAGGATAGTTTACGTGTGTGTGTGTGTGTGTGTAGATCTGCTATAGTATATATTCACGTATATACTACAAATATATATATATGTATATACTGAAGTATATATGTACGTATATACCAAGTATAAATGTACATATAATACTATAGCATATATGTACTTATATACTTAGTATATCTACAAATATATTGTAGTATATGTACATATATACTCATTATATAAGCACATATAATTATGTAGTATTATATGTACATATATACCTTGTATATATGTACTTAGTATATATGTACATATAATAATGTAGTATATTTACATATATACTCAGTTTATATGTAAATATAATACTATAATATATATACATTTATACTTAGTATATAAGAATATATAATTTTGTAGTATTATATTTAAATATATACTGAGTACATATACATACTCAGTATATATGTACATATAAAACTGTAGTATATATGTATATATATATTGAGTATAATTGTACATATAATAGTGTAGTATATATTTAGATATACTTCAGGAATACATGTAACGAGTGAAAATGCTTGTATATATGTACATATTCACTATAATATATATGTACAAATATACTATAGTATTATATATTTATGAAAACATAACTTTTTTTATTTATTTATTTTGATTTGATTGACTGTTTAAATTTAATATAGTCATGGTACCACATTGTTCCCCATACGAAGCTTGTATAAGTAAGGGATTTTTCACTAGACAAAACGCATAGTGACTTGGATAGCTTTGTCGCAGTAGAAAGATGGTGATCGGAGGAGCAGAGGGAAAGAAATAAAAGTCAATGCACAGATATATTATACTTTATACTTTGTCGTTAGATACATTGATGAATAAGATGCACTAAAATTTTGTTATGTTTTTGTTTGAATTATGTAAAATATTGAATCAGAATAATTTATTATATAATTTTATTTATTGTTATTTATAAATTATTGTTTATAGTTTCTATTTTTATTCAATTTAATATAAAAATATTAACTTATTTAATTGAATTTTTAAAAAAAAAATTAAATTTTTGTAAAAAGTTTTGAAATGAAAATAGCTAGGGAATTTTCTCTTACTAATTTAGCTAGAAATTTTTCCCTTACTAATTTAGATAGGAAAATTAATATTTTAGCTAGGGATTTTTTCGTTGCTAAAATTTTTTTGCGATGAACTATTTCCCTCTCTAATTTTTAGCGATGAGGACACTAGATTGGGAAAGCTTACATTGCTATATCCATTTAGCGACGGAAACTACCATTTAGCTTGCTAATTTAGGTAGGAAAATTATTATTTTAGCTGGGGATATTTTCATCGCTAAAATTTTTTAGATAGGAAAACTTTCCCTTTCTAATTTATAATGATGAGCACTTTAGATCGGGAAAGCTATATGCAATTTAGCAAAAGAAAACACCGAGTGGCTAGGGAATTGCCATTAGTTGTTATGGATTTTTTGTAGTAATATATAGATAGATAGACATGTAGATATACAAAAATATAGATAGATATATAGATAGACAGATAGATAGTCATAAAAATAGATAGATAAATAGATAGAAAATGAGATAGATAGATAGACAGATAGATAGATAATTAATAGATACATAGGTATATAGTTTGAAAATCGATAGATAAATTGATGGTCTTATAGATCAATAGATTTTAAGTAAAATAGATAGAAAGATAGATAAACAGATAGATAGATAGACAAAAATATAGACAGATAGATTAACAGATAGATAAACAGTTAAATAGATAGATAGATAGATAGACAAATTCATAGATAGATTCATACATAGATAGACAGATTCATAGATAGATTCAAACATAGATAGACAGATAGAAAGATATATAGATATATAGAAAGATAGATAGACAGATAGTTAGTTAGTTTGTTAGTTAGTTAGTTAGACTGATAGATCGACTACAAATAGACAATTAGATTGACAAATAGATAGACAAAAAATTGATTGATAGATTGACCGATACATAGACAAATAGATAGACAAATTGATAAACAGATAGGCAGATAGATAAATAGATAGATATACAAATATATAGATAGATAGACAGATAGATATATAGATAGATAACCATATAAATAGAAAAGTACATTGAAAGATATATAGATAAATAGATAGAGAGATAGATAGAAAGATATATAGATAGATAGAAAGATAGATAGATAGAATGATAGATAGACATATAGATAGATATACAGATAAATAGGTAGATTAATAGATAGATTGAGAGATAGACACATATATAGATGGATTGATAGATAGAGTGAGAGATAAAAGATAGACTGATAGAAAGACTGACAAACAGACAGACAGATAGATAAAGATAAGGTGGAGCATCCTTGGCTTAGCATTATAGCACATAGGACTTCGACGCTACTAAAGCTCTTCGCTAACTCGAAGAGCCTCACTATGAGAATCTAGCAACGCATAGTTAGATAGATGATAGATAGACAGATAGACAGATACATAGATAGAAAGATTGAAAGATGGATATAGAGATTGAGAGATAGATTAATATATAGATTGATCAATAGTTGATAGAAAGATATATAGACAAATTAATAAAAAGATAAATAGATAGATAGAAATAAATATATAAAGAGATAGATAAATAGATGGATAGATAAATATACATATTGATAGAAATATAGATAGATAGATATACATATAGATTGTCTAATTAATAGATAGACTGATAGATTGTCATATAGAAAGACATATAGATAGATAAATAGAAAGACAGCTATTTAGATATTTAGATAGACAGATAGATAAATAAATAGATTGACAGATAGTTAGAAATAAATATAGTTAGATAGATAGACATAATTATAGACATATAGATATATAGATAGATAGATATATAGACAAGTTTATAGATAGATGTATAGATTGATTGATATTAGATTCATATACAGATTGAGAGAAATATTGAAAGATAGATAGAATGATTGAAAAAAAGATAAATAGATAGATAGACATATAGATAGAAGGATAGATAGATAGAGATAGATATACAAAAATAAAGATAGATAGATGGAGAGATAGATAGATAGATAAAGAGATATATAGATAGATAGATAAATAAATATATAGAAAATAGATAGACATGTAGATTGATAGAAATAAAGATATATAGATAAATAGATAGATTGATAGACAAGTAGATTGATTGCTAGACAAACAAATAGAAAAGTAGATAGATAGACAGACAAATAGATAGACAGACAAATAGATAGATAGATAGTCATATAGATAGACAATTATATACCCAGAAAGATTATTTGATTATTAATAGAAAAATAAAGAGAAAGATAGATGGTAGATACACAGATAGATAGAAAGATTGATAGACATATAGATAGACAGATATATTGACAGATTGATAGACATATATATAGATAGAGAGATACTATGACAGATAAATAAAAATTAGATAGATATATAAACTGATAGATAGATAGATATATACATAGATAGACAGATAGTAAGATATATAGATAGAAAGATAGATAGATAGATAAATAGATAGATACACAAATAAATAGATAGTTAGATAGATAAACAAATAGATAGATAGATTCTTAAATAAATTGATAGATTTATTGATTGATATATTGATAGAAAGATTCATCCACAAAATTACAGAGAAATTGAGAGACATATTGATAGACAAATTGATTTACAAATTGATAGACAAATTATTAGAGAGACAGACAGATAGATTGATTAATTGATTAATAGATAAATATATAGATATATAAATTAATTGCTAGATAGATAGTCAGATTATTAGATAGGTCGATAAAAAGAATATTAAAAAGATTGATTTACAAATAGATAGGTAGATAGATGGATAGAATGACATATATATTAATAAATAAATAGACATATAGAATACCAGTTAGATAGAGAGATAAAAAGGAAGATTGATAGATAAATTAATTGATAGATGGATGGATAGTAAAATAGACATTTTGATAGAATGAATGATAGATAGATAGATAGCTAGATTGAAAGATAGTTTGATATAAAGATAGACAAGTTGATATATATATATATATCGACATATTATTAGATAGATACATGGATAGATAGATTGATAGATAGATATATAGATTGGTGGATAGATAGATAAATAGATAAATAGTTGTATAAATAGATAGATACATAAATAGATAGATCGACAGATAGAAAGACAAATAGTGAGACAGACAGATAGATAGATATATATATATACATATATATAGATAGATATACAGAAAGATAGATAAATAGATTAATAGATAGATAGACAAATATATTGATAGATTAATAATTAGATTAATAGTTAGATAAATAGATAGATAGATATAAAGATAGATAAATAGATAGATATATAGATATATAGATATATAGATAGATCCATAGATAGTTAGATATATTGATAGATATAAAGATAGATATTTATATAGATTGATATATATACAAAAAAAAAGATAGCCAGACTTATATATAGATAGATAATTAGACAGATAAATAGACATATAAATAGACAGATTGATAGATTGAGAGAGACATAGTGTGATATATAGAAATATATATATATATATATATATATATATATATATATATATATATATTTATTTATTTATTTATTTATATATGGACATAAAGATAGATAGATATATACAAATATAGATAGAAAGAATGATAGATAGAAGATACATAGTTAGATAGATAGACAGATAGATAGATAGAGAGATAGGGTGAAAGAAAGATAGAAAGACATATATATAGACATAAAGATAGATAGATAGATAGATAAATTGATAGATAGATAAAAATATAAATACATACATATATAAATAGAAAGATTGATAGATAGAAAGATTATGAGATAGATAGATAGATAGTTAGAGAGATAGATAGATAGACAGACAGATGGATAGATAGATTAATAGACATATAATCAGAATAATAGATTGATAGATAGACTTATAGATAGACAGATATATAAACAAATTGATAGACTTAAAGATATATAGATAGATAGATAGGCATATAGACAAATAGTTAAACAAACAGACAGCTAGATTGATTGATAAATAAATAGATCGAAAAATAGACAAATAGACAAATAGAAAGATAGACAAATAGATATATAGATAAACTAATAGATATATAGATAGATAGATTAATTGATAGAAAGAAATATAAAAAGATAGATATATAGATCGATAGATAGACAAATTGATATAAATAGTGATAAAAGATTAATAGACATATTGATAAATAGAATGATAAACAGATTAATAGACATATATATAGATAGATAGATAGACACATAGATATACAGATTTATGATGAAAAGATAGACATATATATAGATAGATAGATAGATAAACAGATAGATAGATAGATAGATATACAGACAGATAGATACATATATAGATAGATATTTAGATAGATAGATAGATAGATAGAAAGATAAATACATAGGAATATAGATAGTTAGATTTATAGACAGACAGATAGATAGATTTATAGACATATAAAAAGATGGAGAAATAATTAGATTGATAAACTAATACATAGAGAGACAGATTAATAGATAGATAGATAAAGAGATATATATACAAATACAAAAATAGATAAAAAGATAGATAGGCAAATAGATATACAGATAGATAGATTGATAGATATATATAATGATAGGTAGATAAAGAGCTAGATAGATTGATAGATATATATAAAGATAGGTAGATAAAGAGATATATAGATAAATAGATAAACATTTAGATAGACTAATAAATAGGCATATAGGTAGACAAATATATAGATATATAGATATATAGATAGATCGATACATAGATATTCATATAGATAGATAAAAAGATAGACAAATATATCAATTGATAGACATATAAATATACAGATTAATAGATTGATTGAAAATTAGATAGATAGCAAGAGAGATACACAATTAGATAGACTGATAGTTAGATCAGTCTATAAATAAATAGATAGATATATATATATATATATTGATAGAAAGTTAAAAAATTGATACACAGATAAAAAGGAAAAAACATACATATATATGTATATGTAGATTGATAGACAGATGTATTGCTAAAAAGATAGATAGTTAGATAGATAAATACAAAAATATAGATATAGAGAGACAGACAGATAGATTGATAGACATATAGATTGATTAATATATAGATAAATAGAATGATTCATAGAATTATTGATATATGGGTATATACATAGATAGATAGACATATAAAAAGATAGATATATAGATAAAATAGTTAAACAAATAGATAGATAGATAGACTAATAGATATATAAATAGTTAGATCGATTCATAAACATACTTATAGATAGATAGAAATGTAATAGATAGATATACAGACCAGCAAATAAACAGACAAATAGATAAACAGACACAAAGAAAGAAAGAAATATAGATAGAAAGATTGATTGATTGTTTGATTGAAAGAAATAAAGAAAGAAAGATAGATAGACAAATGGATAGATAGATTGATAGATAGATTTATAGACAAATTGATAGAAATATAGATAGACAGATAGATATAAAGATAGTTAGATAAATAGATAGATATATATATATATATATATATATATATATATATATAGTTAGAGAGAGAGATAGATAGATATACAGATAGATAGACCTATAGAAAGATAGATAGTTAGACATATCTATAGATAGATAGATTGAAAGATTGATAAAAATATTGAAAGAGAGATTTTAAAACAGATTGATATACATGTTAATAGACAGATTGATAGATAGATATTTTGATTAATAAAAAGATGGAAAGATAGATTGATAGATAGAAAGATATATATACAAATAGATCGATATATAGATATATTGGTAGATAGATAGGTAGATAGATATATAGATATATTTATAGATAGATAAATAGATATACAAATAGATAGAAAAATAGATAGATTGATAAATAAAATATAAATTGATAGATAACATATAGATAGATAGATAGACAAATAGATAGACAGATAGAGAAAAATGAGAGAAAGATTGATATATAGATAGATAGATAGTTTAATTGAATGAAAGAATTAGAGATAGATTGGTAGACAAATAGATAGATAGATTTATCACTAGTTTGATAGACATAATGATAGCTAGATTGAATGTCAATTTCATAGACTTATAGATAGATAGATTGGTAGAAAGATACATAGATATATAGATAGATGCACAAATAAATAGGTTGAAAGTTAGATAGAAGATAGATAGAAAGATAGAAAGATAAGTAGATAGACATATAGATAGACATATAGATAGACATATAGTTAATCAAATATATAGATGGAAATAAAGATAGATAGAAAGATATTTCGATAGATTTTAATACATATAGATTGTTAAATAGACAAATTGATAGATAGATAGATTTACAGATCGATATAGAAATATATACAGATAGAAATTAAAATAGATAAATAGATAGATAGATAGATTAACTAATAAATATACAAATAGATAGAAATATATAATAGACATATAGATTGACAAATAGATATATAAATAGATAGATAGATCGATATATAGATACACAATTAGATAGACAAATTAATAGATAGACAAATAAAAAGATAGATAGATAGACAGATAGATAGACAAATAAATAGATTGAAAGATAGATAGTCAGATTGAAGACATATAGATAGTTAAATTGGTATATAAATAAATAGACAGATAGACAGAAAGACAGATAGATAGATAAAGAGATATATAGAGAGATAGATAGACAGCAAGATAGATATATAGAAAGATAGATATATAGATAGATAGACAAATATATAGGTAGATAGATAGACAAATACATTGAGATATAAATAGATATATAGATAGATTGATTAATATACAAATAACTAGATAGATATAAAAAAATTGATACAAAGATTGATAGCCAGATAGATAAATAGATTGATAGATAGATTGAAATCAATTTGATAGACTTATAAATAGATAAATTGCTAGAAATATAGATAAAGAGATAAATAGCTAGATAGATAGACAAATAGATACACAAATACATAGATAGAAACATAGATAGAAGATAGATATATATATATATATATATATATATATATATATATATATATATATATATATATATATATATATATAGATAGATGGGTAGATAGACATATAGATAGACTAATAGATAGACAAATAGATAGATATAAATATAGATAGATAGATAGATAGATTATGATTGATTGATACAAAGATAAATAGATCGAAAGATAGATAGATTTTATACATATAGATAGATAGACAAACAAATAGATAGACAGATAGCTAGATAGATAGACTGATAGCTGGATAGATATATAGACATATAGATAGAGAGAGATATAGATAGATAGATAGATATAAAAATAGATAGACAAATAGATAGAAAGATAAAATAGACAGATATATTGTCAAATAGATATATAGATAGATAGCTAAAAAGGTCGATAATAGATAGATAGATATATTGAAAGATAAATAATCAGATAGATAGACAGATTGATAGTCAAAAAGATATATAGTTAGATAGACAGACAAATAAATAGATACATAGATAGTAGATAGATATACAGATAGATTAATAAAAAAATTAATTGACATATTCATAGAAAGGTTGATAGATAGATTGATAAACATATTGATAGTCAGTTTGATAGACATATGGAACTTTTGATTGAAAAACAGACTGAGAGATAGATATATTTATAGAGAGATAGATCGAAAGATTATATGACAGCTACATAATTGGATAGATACACAAATAGATAGATAAATAGATAGACATATAGATAGATAGATAGAAAGAAAAATAAATAGATAGATAGATAGACAAATAAATAGAAAGATTGATTGATTGATTGATAGAAATATAGATAGATAGATAGTTAGACAGATAAAGAGATAGATAGACAAGTAGATAAATAGATAGAGAGATAGATAGACAAATAGTTAGATAGAGACATAGATAGATATATATAATGATAATAGAGAGATAGACATATTAATAGACATATAGATAGATAGATAGCTAGATTTATAGAAAGATTGCTAGACAAATTGATAGTTAGATAGATAGATAGATTGTTTGATAGATTAATAGATAGATAGGTAAACAGAAAGATAGACAAATAGATAGATGGATAGAAAAATAGATAGACAAATAAATAGATTGAAAGATAGACATATAGATAAACAAATCGATAGATAGATAGATAAAAACGTTATTATATAGATAGATAGATATATAGACAAATAGATAAATAGATATATAGATAAAAAGACAAATACATACATATATATATATATATATTGATAGATAAAATGATACAAAAATAGATAGATAGATAGATAGATATATAAAAAGATTGATAGATATATTGATAGATATATTGAAATACTGAATGATATACATATTAATAGACATATTTAAATAAAGATAGATAGATAGATTGAAATAAAGATAGATTGATTTATAGATAAATATAATGATAGAAATTTATACAATAGATTGATTGATTTATTGACAGATAGATACATCAACATCTAGACAGATAGATACATATACAGATAGATAGAAAAATATACATATAAAAGATTGAATAATATTAAGATAGATACATAGATATATCGATATATAGATAGATTTATAGATAGATACATAGATATATAAATAGACAGCCAGACATACATATAGATAGATATATAGACAAATAGACAGATAGATAGACAGAAAGAAACATTAACAAATACTTACACTTATAGACAAATAAATAAATAAATAGATAGACAAACATAAAGAAAGAAAGATATATAGATAAATAGATAGATAGATTGATTGACTGATAGATAGACAAATGGATAGTTAGATTGAAAAATAGATTGATCGATAGACTAATAGACAAATTGATAGATATATAGATAGATTGATTGATATAAAGATAAATAGATAAGTAAATAGATTGATAGATAGATAAATAGATGGATAGTTTGATTGATAGATAGTTAGACAGATAGATAGACAAATAGAAAGATACATAGATAGACAGACAACTAGATAGATAGATAGATAAATAGATATATAGATAGAAAGTCAAAAAGATAGACATATAGATAAATAGATAGATAGAATTTGAGAAATATTGATAGATAGATTAAAAGATATATTCATATACAGATAGATGATAGATTGATTGATTGATAAAAAGAAAGAAAGATAGATAGATAGTTTGTTAGATATATATATAGATAGGAAATATATATAGATTGATTGATTGAGAGTTGTATCGATAGATAGATAGATTGATAGATAGACATATAGAGAGAAAGATACCTAGACAGACTAACATATAGATAGAAAGATAGACATATAGATAGATAGATAGACAGATAGATAAATTGATTGATAGACTAATATATAAATACATAGAGAGATAGACATAAAGATAGATAGATAGATAAATTGATTGATAGACAAATATATAGATACATAGAGAGATAGACATATGGATAGATAGATAGATAGATACAAAGATATATAGTCAAATAGATAGATATAATGATAGATTGTCAGATAAAAAATTAACACAAAGATAGATAGACAAGAATATTGACTGATAGATATACAAACAGACAAATAGATTGGCAAACAAATTAACAGAAAGAAATAAAGATAGATAAATAGATATATAGAGAGAGATAGATTGATTGATTGATAGAAAGAATTATAGAAAGATAGATAGATAAACATTTGGATAGACAGATTTTTAGATTGATTGATAAACAATTTGATAGACTTATAGATTGGCAGATTGATAGAAAGAAAGAAAGATAGATAGATAGATAGACAGATAAAAAGACAGATAATGAGACATGTAGATATTTAGATTGATTGATAGATTGATACACAAATAGATAGATAGATACATTGATAAATAGATAGAAAGATAGAAAGATAGGTCGATAGATAGACATATATAGACAAATAGATTTGCATATTGATATATATAAATATGGATAGATCGATAGATAGATAAACATATTAATATACATATAGATAAAAAGATAGACAAACAAATATATAGACTAATAGATAGATAGATACATAGATAGATGGATAGATAGATAGATAAAAAAATATACATATAGGCAAACAGATATATATACATATAGATAGAAAAATAGATAGATAGATAGATAGATAGATATAATAGATATATAGATTGACAGATAGATATATAGATAGATTGATAGATAGACATGTCGATAGGCATTTCGATTGACATATTAATAGATAGATTGATAGAGAAATGGATTGATAGATAGATAAATAGATAGATATGTAGATAGAAAGATAGATAGATATATAGATAGATAGATGGATAGATAGATAAATATAAAGAAAGATAGATAGAGAAATAGATATATTGACAAATTTAAATATAGATAAATAAAAAAGATAATTAGATAGATATATAAATAGATATCCTAATTTTCTATGCACATAGAAAATTGAAACATCGATAAATATATTGGCACATAAAATTAAAAAATACATAGAGATATAAATAGATAGATTGATCGATAGATTGATAAACAAATAGATAGAAAGATAGATAGAAAGATAGAAAGAATGATTGATAGAAAGATTGAAAGATAGATTTATAGACATTTTGATACACTGATTGTATGATAGATAGATTGTTTGATTGATAGACTGATAGACAGATAGACAGATAGATAGATAGGCAAATAGATTTACATATTATTATACAGTTAATTAGATGGATAAATAAATAGATAGATACTCAAATAGATAGACATATATATAAATAAATAGATAGAAAGAGAGAGAGATTGATAGATAGATATATAAATATACAAATAGATAGAGAGATAAATAGACAAATAGATAGATATATAGATAAATAGCCAAATATATAAAAGTAAGTTTAATTGATCATATAGATAGATATATATAAATATAGACAGATAGATTGACAAATAGATTGATAGAAATATAGATTGTTAGATATACATATTAATATACATATAGATAGATTGATAAACAAAAATATAGATAGATAAATAGATAGACATAGAGACTGATAAATATATTAGCAGATAGTGAGAAAAATAGATAGATAGTTAGATAAATTGATATAATAGATAGATAGATAGATATATAGATAGATAGACTTTTAGATAGGCAATTCGATAGATATATTGATAGATAGACAAATAGATAGATAGATATGTAGATAGAAAGATAGATAGATATATAGATAGATATATAGTATATATATAGATAGACAACTAGATAAATAGATTAAACAAATAGATATATAGATAGATAAAAAAGATAGATAGATAGATAGTTAGATAGACAGATCAATAGTTATTCAAATATATAGATAGATAGATAAATAGACAATTATATAGGTAGATAGAATGAAAAATACAAAAGAATATAAATCGATAAATTGATATAGAGATTGATAAATAAATTGATATAGAGAGAGATAGAAAGATTGATAGACAGTTTGTAAGATAGATTGTAGAAATATTGATAGATTGATTTAAAGATAGATTTTTTGATTCATAGACAAATAGATAGATAAACTGATAGATAGAGTGATAGACAGATAGATTATAGATTATTAGATAAATAGATAAATAGATATATAGATAGATAAATAGATAGACATATATAATGATAGATAGATACAAATATAAATAGATAAATAGATATATATATATATATTAATAGAAAGATAGATATATAGATAGACAATTAAATAGATAGATCGATAGATATATAGATAGATAGACATATATATTAAAGGATAGATAGATTAATAGATAGACATATAGTCAAATAGATACAGGGAAATATAGATAAATAACTAGATAAAAAGAAAGATAGATATACAAGTAGATAAATAGATATATATACATATAGAGAGAGAGATAGATATTTAAAATGAGAGAGAGATAGATATTTAAATTGAAAGAGAGATAGATTGACAGATAGATAGACATATAGATAGATAAATAGAAAAATTTATAGAAAGATTGATAGACAAATTGATTTTCAGATAGATAGATAGATAGTTTGATAGGTTTGATTGATTGTCAGGTTGATAGAGAAATTGATAGAAAAATTGACACACACATTTATAGACAGATAAATAGAATGATTGATAGAAAGATAGATAAACAACTAGTTAGATAGATAGATATACATATAGATAGTTAGATAGACATAAAGTTAGATTATTAGACAAATAGATCGAAAAATTATTAGATAGATATATAGAGAAATAGATAGACAGATTGATATATAGATTTATAGACAGATAGATAAAAAGAATCATAGACTGACTTATAGAAATAATGATAGACAGATGATAGATTTATTGATAGATAGATTGATAGATAGATTGATAGAAAGATAGATTGATAGATAGATTGATAGAAAGATAGATTAAATGATAGATAGATAGATAGATAAAAAGATATATAGATAGATAGATAAGTAGACAGATAAATAGATAGATTGATCAAGAGATTATTTGTTAGATAGATAGACATATAGATAGACTAATTATAGAAAGTCAAATAAATAGATAGATAGATAGATAGATAGATAATTAGACAGATAGATAGATAGATAGACAAATAAATAGATATATAGATAGATAAACAAATTAATATACAGATAAATAAAAATATAGATAGATAGTTCGATAGATATAAAGATAGATAGATAGATAAATAAATAGATTAATAAAAAGATAGATAGATAGATAGATATATATATATATATATATAAAATTAGACAGACAGACAGAAAGATAGATAGATAGAAAGATAGATATATTGACATATAGAATGATAAATAAATAGATATATATATATATATATAGACAATTAGTTAGATAAATAAATACATAGATAGAATGTTATACAGAAATAGATAGATAAATAGACAGATTTATAGATAGATAAATAGATAGATAGAAATACATAGATACATAGATAGTTAGATAAATAGACAGATAGAGAGACAGATAGATATATAGATAGATAGATAGGCAAATAGATAGATAATAAGATATATATATATATATATATATATATATATATATATATATATAAACAGACCGATAGACTATTAGAAATAGTGATAGATAAATTGAGAGAAAGAAAGACAGATAGATAGACATACACATAGATAGACAGATAAATATACACAAAAATAGATAGATAAATTCATAGTCAGATAGATATATAGATAGATAGATGGATTTGTTGATAGAAAAATTGATTGACAAATACATAGATAAATTGATAGATAGATAAATTGATGATTAATTTATAGATATATTGATAGACTGATTGATATACATAATGATAGCAAAATATATAGATAATTGATAAATAGAAATAAAGATAAATAGATAGATAGATAAAAAAATATATAGATTGATAGTTATATATAAATAAGATAGATAGATAGATAGACAGATAGATAAATAGATATATAGATAGATATACAAATAGATAGATAGATACATAGATAAATGTTAGATAGACAAATTGAAAGTCAAATAGATAGACACATAAATAGACAAATAACTAATCAAATAGATAGAGAAATAGAGAGATAGAAATATAGATAAATATATATACCGAAATATAAATAGAAGGATTAAGAAATAAATAAACATATAGATAGATAGATAGACAAATAGAAATATAGATAGATAAATAGATAGATAGACAAATAGATAGATTGATAGGCATATAGATAGACCGATAGATAAATATATAAATAGACAGATAGATATACAAATAGATAGAACGATACTCTGATATATTGATAGAATGATTAACAAATAGAAAGAAAGCTAGATAGACATATAAATAGATAGATAGAAAATTGGATATAGAGATAAATAGATTGACAAATAGGTAAGTAGGTAGGTAGATAGATGGATAGAGAGACAGATAGCAAGACATATAGATTAACATATAGATAGATATGTAAATAGATAGACAAATAAAAATACAAATACATTAATAGTTAAATAGATAGATTTAAATATAGATTGATATATAGATAGATATATAGATAGATAAATTGATAGAATGATTGAAAGATAGATTGATATATAGATAGATTGATTGATTGATCGATAGATTAATAAAGAGATAGATTGATTGATTGTTAGGCAGATAGTCATATAGATATAAAGATAGATAAAAAAATAGAAAGATAAATTGACATATAGATGGACAAGTAGATAAACATATATATAAATATATAGTTAGATATATAGATAAATAGTGAGATAGATAGATAGATAGAAATATAGATCACTGGATTGAAATATATATAGACAGACATACGTACATATAGATAGATAGATAGATATATAGACAAACAAGTAGATAGACAGAAAGATAAACAAATAGGTAGAGAAATATATAAACAAATAGAAATATATATAGATAGACAAACAAATAGACTGATAGATTAATAGA
Organism: Sapria himalayana; assembly: GCA_029783825.1. Classification (NCBI taxonomy): domain Eukaryota; kingdom Viridiplantae; phylum Streptophyta; class Magnoliopsida; order Malpighiales; family Rafflesiaceae; genus Sapria; species Sapria himalayana. Next base: position 297,264 of record JAREIK010000531.1, on the reverse strand, counting down.
GAGACAGATAGTTAAATAGACAAATAGGTAGACAAAAAGATAGATAGACAGATAGAAAGATAGATAGAAAGATAGATATATAGATAGATTGATAGATAGATAGATATATAGATATTTAAATAAGCAAGCTTTCAAGTAATGAGGTAGGAAGACAAGCAGGCAGATAGATAAATAAACAAATAGATAGAGAGACAGTCAGATAAATAGATAGATAGATAGTTAAATAGACAAATAGACACAAAGTCAGACAAATAGATTGATAGATTGATCGTTTAACAGATAGATTGACATATGAATAAACAAACATATAGATAGATAGTTAGATAAATAAAAATAAAGATAGATAGCCAGATAGATAGATAGATAGATAGATATATAGATAAATATGTAGATATATAGATATATAAGGAGATTAAAAGATAGACATATAGAATGAATGATATATTGATTGATAGACAGATTGATAGGTAGACATATAGATAGATATTTAGGTATATAGATAGATAGATTGAAAGAAAGATAGATAGATATATAGATAGATAGATATATAGATAGATAGATATATAGATAGACAAATAGATATTTAGATTATTAGGCTCATAGATAGAGATATTATTAGATTAATTGATTGATAAATAGATAGACACATATATAGACATAGTTCCATAGATATATAGATAGATAGATATACAAATAGATACACAAATAGATAGACAGATAGAAAAGATAGATAGATAGATAGAAATATAGATAGAATGATAGAAAGAATGATAGATAGATAGATTGATAGATTGATATAAAGATAGATAGATCGATTGTCTGACTAATAGATAGATAGATATATAAATAAATAGATAGATAGAAAGATAAATAGATTATTAGATAGATAGAAATAAGGATAGATGGATAGACAGATAGATAGACACATAGAAAGTCAAATAGATAAACAAATAGAAAGATATTTAGATAGACAGTTAGATGGGCAAATATATACACTGATTGATAGATAAAAATATAGTCAGATAAATAGATAGATAGACAGACAGACAAATAAATAGATAGATAGATATATAGATAGATAGATTAATAGACATACAGATAGATAGATAAATATTCATATAGATAGTCTAATATATAAATATATTAAAACACAAATAGATAGATAGATAAACAAATATATAGATAGACAGATAGACATAAACATAGATAGATAGATAAATAGTTAGATATTTAGATAGATAAATAGATAGGTACATCGTTATATATATATATAGATAGACAGACAGACATATAGATAGATAGACCGATAGATAGATAGGTAGAAAGACTAACTTATAAATAGTAGATAGAAAAACAGTTAGTTAGACATATAGATATATAAATAGATAGATAGATTAATTTATAGATAGATAGACAAATAGATGGACAAGTAGATACATAAATAGATATACAGATATATAGACTAATAGATAAATAGATAGATATATAGATAGACAAATTGATAGATAGATAGATATTTTGAAAGACTTATAGATAGAAATATAGATAGATGATAAAAATATAAATAAACAAATAGAAAGATAGATAGACATACAAACAGATAGATATATAGATAGATAGACAGATAAATAGATAGAAAGATAGGTATATTGATAAATAGATAGATAGATATATAGATAGATAGATTGATAGATAGTCATATTGATAGACAAGTAGATAGACATATCGATAGATAGAGAGGCATACAGATAGAAAGAAAGATAGATAGATAGATAGATAGACAGACAGATAGAAAGATAAATATATAGACACATAGATAGACAGATAGATTCACAGATAGTTAGATATAACAATAAAGATAGATAGATAGATAGATTATTTGATTGATTGTTTGATAGATAAACATATAGATAAAATTACAGATAGTTCGCTAGTTAGACAGATAGATCAACATGTTTATTGATAGAAAGACTAATAGATAGATAGATAGATACACATATAGATAGATAGATATATAGGCAGAAGGATAGACAGATTACTAGATTGATAGATAGACACATTGATTGATATATTGATAGACTTATAGATAGAAAGATTGATATACAATTAGATAGATAGATAAATAGATATATAGATAGATTAACGGATAGATAAATAGACAGATTGATAGATAGATAGACCCCAAGCTTATTAGTTTTAAAAAAAATCACTAGCTAATTAGTTTTCTAGAAATTTTTATTTATAATTATATATTAATAGCAAGCGATTAGTCCTTAAATTATAATTATCAAAAAATAAATCCATTTTGCTAGGGATTCTTCCCTAACTATTTAGCTCAAGATTAATTTTTGTCATTAATCTATATTGAATTATCTTTATATATATTATTTGTTTTAATATTTGATGTAATTTTGTATATTAAAAGTCTGTCATGGTCAATGGATGAGGAATCGTTGAAAGACATCTCTTATATTATTATAAAAATAAGATATTATAAATAAAAAATTAAAAAAATATTTAAATACGACCAAAAACTTATATTAATAAAAACTAAAATAAATATTTTTATTTTATAAATTTTATAAAATTATACAAAATATTATCTGAATTATTTAATTATGATATATAAATATACTTATTAATAACTAAAATAAATAATTAATTTTATAATTATAAACATTTTTTAAAATATTTGAATTAATAAATGAACATATGTAAACATTTGTATTTATAAAAACCAAATATAATTAAATGTATAATAAAAAATATTGACAAAAAATGTAAATTAATGAATAAACAACTAAATATTTATATTAATAAACTTAAAATAATTACTTTTATGATTATAGGAATCTTTAAAAAATAGTTTTAAAAAAAATTGAATTATTTGAATTTTAAAAAAAAATTATATTTTTCAAAAATTTTAAATAAAATAAATTGATATTTAATGATAAATAAATAGATATTTTAATTACATCTTAGAGGTGTCAAAAGGGCTGGGCTGGCCTTGCACTTTTTTTTCAGGCCCCTCTAGACTAGGTTTATATGCTTGTCACGGCATGCCTGACATGGTGGTTTGGGCCAGACGTGGCCCGTGGATTAGAATCTGCCTAGGTTTGAATGGTTTAAATAGGGTTGGTCGGGTCGGTTAGACTCGGGGTGTGTCTTTTTTCAAAAAATTAAGGCTTGAGGGGGTGCGTCGCCATGTCATGGTTGCCCATCGGGCCTGTTGAGCCATTGCCCATCGTGGGTCACCGCATTGTCCCCCCTGCCATTCCCAAATTCCAGGCACCCATGCTGGGCTTGGCATGACACGCGGGCTAAAATTTCTTGGCACAGCAGGACATGATTCATGCCGAGGGTCCTCCTGACATGGGCCCATGCATGACACTGCAATGTGGCTTTGGGCCGGGTCCGGACAGCTCGCCCATTTGATGCCCATATTATATCCAAAAACTTTTGATGATGTAAAAAAAAAATTTCTCGAGGTTCTTATTAAAATAACACTTCAAATGTTTTTTAGGGTTTTAAATGAGTTTTTAAAAATATTACTAATGATATTTTTTTGTCCTAAAAACACTTAAAATTATTTTTAGCTCTATAAACATTTTAGAAAAGCACTACCAATCTGACTCTATATTGATTTGAATTAAAGTTTTATTTTTGCCCCTACTTAAATTTATAAGAATTAAAATTTGAGTAAAATCGTTAATATTAGCTTTTTATATTCCGTTCTTATTAAAATAATAAATTTATCTTTTTTTATAATCTCTTCTCACATTAAGTTATCTTAGGATTGTTATAAATAATAAATTATAAATTACATCAAATAATATGAATTTTTTTGCCTACAAATTTATTAAATATTATATTCATAAAAATATATTAAATTCATAAAAATGTATAACCATATATATATATATATATATATATATATATATATATATTTATTTATTTATTTATTTATTTATTTATTTATTTATTTATTTATTTATTTATTTATGTATATATGAAATACTTTTTTATAATTTCATAATATTTTTTATTTATGAAATAATATTATAGATTTATCCATAAATTATTAAAAATATAAAATATTATATATTTTGTATGGTTATATATTTATATAATTAAATTAAGGTTATATGAAATTATATGTTTTTTTAAATAAAATAATATGAAAATTTAGCAACAAATTTAGAGACGGATTTTCTCATAGTAATTAGCTAGAGAAAAATTTATCACTAAATTTAATATTTTTTATAAACCCAAATATGAAGTGTTACTACTGTTGCGATGTCATAAATTCAATGCGATTTCAGAAATCCTATGCGATTTTAGAAATCCGATGCAATTTCATAAATCCGATGTGATTTTAGAAATCCGATGCGATTTCAGAAATGCGATGCGATTTCAGAAATCTGATGCAATTTCAGAAATCCGATGTGATTTCAAAAATCCAATGCAATTTCAAAAATCCGATGCGATTTAAGAAATCCGATGTGATTTAAGAAATCCGATGTGATTTTTGTAATCCGATGCGATTTTAGAAATCCGATGTGATTTCAGAAAAATGCAACATATGGCATAGAATAGCCGAGACCTAGACTAGAACACCATCATCCTAACCATGGCTGTAAAAATCTATAGCTTTTTCATATTATCTCCAACATTCCCCTCTCCACTCGTGCATCTATATATCAGCCACTTTATTTCTACCATGAATTCTTGATTAATCGCACTTGTTTCTTCATCCAAATGGAACCCGCTTCATAATCTCCATAACTTCATCTCTTTGAACCATCTTCACATTGGTAAGCATGAACACCGACTTATACGAGCACCACAAAGGTCTCATGTAAAATATTGATAATGAATAAGGTATTATTCTTCTTTTCTTTTTTTTTAATCAATTTTTAAGGTTTTAATGCAAGAAATTTGCAATTCCATATCTTATCATGTTATCAATTATTTCATTCTCACACATGTTAATGTTTTTATCAGCATCCCTGTCTTTTGTATTATTCTTCGATCCATTTCACTTGAATTAATCAAATTGTAGAGCATGCCAGCATATCTTACTATTACATTAATCTATAAAATATTTACATTTCTGAGCATAGACATATTATTATCATTGGATTCAACTAAATTAGGTTACTTATATTATCGAGCTCTAGTCCACTTTAGGTTGATCCATTTATTTTAATTCATGTAGTTACTGGCTCAAACAATTCGATTTCATCCAAAGGTTTTTGAAGTTTTGATTTATGCCGCAACTTGTAAATTTAATCATAACTTAAATACTACAAATACTAGGGTTCTTATGCAGAATGGTTTTAGAATCTACTCAAATTCAGATCTTTAGGTTGAGTATCTTCGAATGGAACTTACATACCTCAACAAGCTGATGGCAAGGAATCATTATCTTGGGCTAACTTTATATTTTCATTATTATTTTTGATATTGTGTTCTCCTGGTCATATTTACGTCACTACGATGAGATTTAGTCTCAATGTTTTATTGAGGGTAAATCTCAGTTGAACCAGCAACATGGTAGATTGAAATATTGTAGATTTTATTTTGGGTAAGTATTATATTTATATTCCTTGTTACTTTGTTGCTGTTTGTTACTTTGATAGGTGATAGGGTGACGAATAATGGGTGACTTGTGTGCTCTGAGAAGCTTAATTGAGGAAGGTAGGTCTTCAATCTTTTTTTATTACTTTGAGATGCATAATATACCTCAAAAAAATATGAAATGCTATTGTAGTTTGGCGAACATTGTATTTACATTTCAATGTGTTCCATAAATTTTTATTTATCATTAACTCATCTTAATTCTTTCATATTTTAGATGTTACAGTACTTTCTTCAATGTGGCATTGCCATATAAATTTTGAACGGAAATTATCAATGAGTTAATATGTTTCTTAAATCAATGAGTTTTTGGCGCATAACTTAATTACTTAAAAATTGTTGGCCATGGATGCTGGATGTTAGAGAGAACCATTCTTGATGATTTTCTTCACTAACAGACTAACTTATGAAAAAATTAATCATTTTTGGCACCATACTAATATTGAGGGAGCAGTGGTTTTGGCTATGCTCAGAACCTCAATATTTAAATTCAGAATATAAATGGTTTATATGTGGTTTCCATGTGTGTGGTTCTTATGGAACTTTTTAAAGAATATCTGAAAAAAAAGAAAAATATCATGGATGCACATAAGGTGCTGACATATATCAGAAAAACACAATAAATTGAAAAATTTTGGTTTGTGGGGGCAAGCTACATATGATTTGGGACTTTTGTAGAAATTTGTGAGCTTAAAAAGGATGTGGGACATTCTTCTATGTATGTCTTAGAAATTATAAAATCATACATTGCTTCAAGATAACTTATGGGATTTAAATGATCTAATTTTAAATGTAATTTTGAAACATATATGCAAACTATAATCATTATGAGATTTAAATGATCCAATATTTAAAAAAATAAAAATATTTCTCAATTATTATATCATTTATCTTTTTTTTATAATTATTTTATGTTTTATATGAGAGCTTTAAGTATGTAAGTTCTCATAATCATTTTCATATTTTTATATAGAGGATTACAAAACATATTTGTAGTTAGAATTATGTGTGTATATTGTATGCTATATTTTTTTATTTGTCTATTTATTCTTTATGACTTAAATGTGTGATTTTATAAATTCTAATTTATTAGATTTTATAAGAATTTTAAAGTTAAAAGTATTTAAGTGAGAATAATACTAAAATGGGTAATAACTTAGGAAATCTTCGTGTTGAATCTATATATAAGAATAATATTGAGATGTGTGATATTTTTAAAGTCTTGGAGCGATGATAAGTGACTTGATCCAAGTAAGCTAAGTCTCATATTCGAGACTTGTAAGATATAGTTGTTAGAGATTTGGCTTAGATTTCCTTTCAATTTACCAAAATAATATTTGTAGAGGATTTTTTATTAAGGGCTAAAGGGAAGATCACAAGTGGATTTACTCCTCCTCGAGGTATTGATGATAAATTTTCAAAGGCTACTAGTTTAGATGTAATTTAATTTAGTGTGTTGTTTTGGTTTATCAAAGGTTCCACATGCAAGCCATATTTTGACATTGACACTTGTTATAAAATGAGATGCAGAAATTAAATTAAATAATTAAATTTAACTTGAACACAAATTGAAATAACATAAATCAAATTTCAATAACTCTTATATACATATTAACACATAAAAACCCCTTATATAGGAGGCAAGTTCATTTGAGCGGCCCACATGAGTTGGGTGCTCCCATCAAGAAGGAAAATAAAAGTAATAAACCCCAAATTTTAAATAAGTAACTCCAATAACAAATTTCAATATCCTTTTTATACAGGTGTTTGTAAGTTCAAAATATCAAAAGTTAAAATAAACAAATTAATTTTAACTAGAATCAAAGAATATTTACTTGTAACATAAAAAACTAAAAATAATTAAAACAATAATTTTGTTGGCGATAATAAGAGCATCCAATGATGTTCTCAAATAATTTTTGGGTGTTCAAGAGAAGATCCTAAAGAGCTACAAGTCCATTATAGTTAGATTATAGGCAATGATGTCGGTTCATGAAGGAAGGTTGGCTCACTTAAGGGGTTTACATGGAGAAATATCTGAATAGAATCAATTCATATGATAGGAATTAATAATGAAAGCATATGACAACATGAAAATTTTTTAAATTGTGGGTTACATTGTTTATGGGCCTTATTACAAACATATGATACAACAGGCATGGGAGACCCATGAAATTTGAAAATCTAAGATGAGAAGATAATCCTGGGTTAGAAGAAACATCCACAAGATTCATCAAAGTAGAACTTGAACTTGCCACTACATATGGAACATCTTTAAGTTATATTGACAAATCCCTATAATGCAATTCATCATCTTTACCATAAAAAATATTGCTAGCGAAATTATGTTTAATGTCAATTATATTTAGTTTTTTTTGATAAACTACTTTGTTTAACCAAAGTGTTTTTTATTTCAATATTTTGTTAGTGCTGAAAATAAAATATTGAAAGATTGGGAATGCAGCAATAGCACAATAATGGGTGTCCTGCAACCTGGTCAATGGGCCGAAAAGAATTTTGGAGCACAGCCTGATCTATCCAAGTGATCTGACCCGCTCCATCATTGATATCGAAAAATTATTTAATATAAATTGATTTTTTATGTTCGTTTTTCGTTGCTACCAATTTTCTACAAAATTGTTCTTTTTTATTTTCTCTCTCTACGTGATTCTTTTCTTCATGATTACTGCATCCATAAGACATTGTTTTGGTAATAATCTATAAACACATAAGCATTTTTTCTAGTAAATATAGCTAGTCATGCTGAATGACTAGTGAATCACATACTTTTCGGTGTTTCTAGATTATTGTTTCATTTTCTGCTATGATACTAGATTCTAGTTGTAGATATATCATTTTTCACTTTTCTTCTTCTTCTTCTTCTTCTTAATCTATAAATTTACAAATCTTGGTAGCGGAATTACTAACAATGTCTCATCTCAAATCATAAAGCCAACAAATTCATCATGTTTTCTAAGCTGGGAAATATTGTTTTCACAACTAGTAGACTTATTAATAAAATCAAAAGAATTCTGCTTAGTAATGATTAAATGATTATACTTTGAAAAATTTAACTTATTATCTAATTTAAATTTTCTAGCATCATTAAGATCATTACCAAAACATATGTATTTGGATTAAATTGTTCTTTTTGATTTAGAATATTTAGTCTAGGATTGCCTTGACATATGAAAGGAACCCTCACTTACAACAAAAGTAGTTGATGGTCTATATTTATTTTATATTTTTTATATATTCATAATAGAATAAGTTGAATATCTTAATTTCTTTTAGAATAAGTGTTATGATAGTCTATATGGAGGAAATAATTCACTACAAGAAAAATCCCAAATAGCTAGGGACAATTCCCTATCTAAATGGGGGGTTTCCATCGCTAAATAGGATATTACGATGGATTAACAATGGAAGCTTTTCAAATCTAAAGTGCTCGTCGCTAAAAATTAGTGAGGGAATGAGTCCCTAGCTAAAAAATTTTAGCCACGAAATATCCCTAGAAAAATAATAATTTTCCTAGCTAAATTAGCAAGTTAAATGCGAGTTTCCATCGCTAAACGGATATAACAACGAAACCTTTTCCAATCTAAAGTGTTTGTCGCTAAAAAGTAAGGAGGGAAAGAGTCCATAGCTAAAAAATTTTAGCAACTAAAAATTCCCTAGCTAAAATAATTATTCCCTAGCTAAATTAGCAATGGAAAATTCCCTAGCCAAATTAGAAAGAGAAAAATCCCTAGCTATGTTTATTTCAAAACATTTTTCAAAATTTTATTTTTTTTTCAAAAAATTTAATTAAATAATTTAATATTTTTATATTAAATTGAATAAAAACACAAACTATAGACGATAATTTATAATTAATAAAAAATAAAATCATTTAATAAATTATTCTGATATACTATTTTACATAATTAAAACAAAAACATAACAAAATATTATTACATCTTATTCATCAATGTATCTAGCAACAGTGCATAAAGTATAATCTATCGGTGCATTGACATTACAATCTCTCCCTCAGCTCCTCTGATCACCATCTTTCTACTGTGACAAAGCTGTCCGAGTAATGATGCATCATGCCTAGTGAAAAATTTTCTCTTCTACAAACTTCATATGGAAAACATTGTGGTATCATATCTATACAAAAATTAAACCAGTCAATCAAATCAAAATAAATAAATAAATAATTTCTATTTTGATAAATATATAATACTGTAATATATATGTACATATAGACTAGCATTTCACTAGTTACATATAATACGATAGTATATATGTCCATATATATTGATATATATATACACATACATACATATACATATATAGAAGTATAAATGTATATATACATATATATACTTATATACTATAGTGTATATGTTTACATGGGTATATATGTATATGTACATATATACTGGTATATATGTACAAGTATATATATGTACATATATACTCGGTATATATACATATAGACTACAGTGTATATGTACATATATAAATGTAAACATATACACTTTGTAGTGTATATGTATACATTGGTATATGTATATGTATATATATACAGGTATATATATACAAGTATTTATATGTACATATATACTTAGTATATGTACATATATACTATAGTGTATGTGTACATATATATGTGTACACATACACTGTAGTTTATATGTACATATATATGTACTTGTATGTACATATACACTGTAGTGTATATGTACAAGTATGTACATATACACTGTAGTGTATATGTACAAGTATGTACATATATACTGGTAAATGCTTGTACATATATACCAATGTATACATATACACTATAGTATATATGTACATATACACATATACTAGTAAATATTTGTACATATATACTAGTATATATGTGTGTGTGTGTGTGTTTTATACATGTATATATGTATATATACATATATACTTGTATATATGTATAAGTACTTATATTAAAGTAGAGCATAAATATCTATTATGGAGCATGAACATTAAACAGCTAAAAATTTTGTCACAAACATAAAAAACATAAACAAACACATAATCATGGCTGCAAAAATCATCTTTGTTTGTTTGAAATTTGTAACTAGATTTTAAAGGATAAAAGTTCAATACACACATAAATACATACAGTGCATAAAGTATAATCTATTCATTAAATTGATGTTGCTTTATTTTCCCCAACTCCTCCAGTCACTAGCTTTCTACTACAACAAAGCTGTCTTAGTCACGGTGCATCAAGTCTAGTAAAAAATCCCTTCTCTTCTATTAGCTTCATATGAAAAATATTGTGGTGCCATATCAGTACGAAAATTAAACAGTCAATCAAATCAAAATAAATAAATAAAATAAGTTCTATTTTGATAAATATATAATACTATAGTATATATCTAAATATATACTACAGTTTATATGTACATATATACAAGTGTATACATATGCACTATATTATATATATACAAGTGCACTATAGTGTATATGCACATATACTATAGTGTATATATGTACATATAAATATGTACAAAAACTGCAGTGTATTTGTACATATATACTAGTATATATGTACATATACATATAGACTGGTATATATGTACAAGTATTTTTATGTACATATATACTCAATATATGAACATATACACTATAGTGTATATGTACATATATAATAGAGTATATATATACACTACAGTATATATGTACATATATATGTACAAGTATGTACATATACATTATAGTGTATATGTACAAGTATTTACATATATACTAGTAAACACTTGTACATATATACCAGCATATACATATTCACCGCAGTGTAAATGTACATATACTATAGTTTATATATGTACATATATTGAGTATTTATATGTACATATAATGAAGTGTATATGTACCTATATACTGGTATATGTGTACATATACACATATACTAGTATATATGTACATATACACAAAAACTAGTAAATACTTGTACATATATACCAGTATATATGTATATGTGTACAAATACATATATACTGGTATATATGTACAAGTATTTACATAAAGTAGAGTGTAAGCACCAAATATAAAGAATGAAGATCAAACAACTATATATTATGTTATAAGCATAAAAAATCATCTTGGTTTGTTCAAAATTATGTTGAACCTGAAAATATAAGGCACAAGAAATTAACAACTAGATTTTACACGATGAAAGTTAAATAGATACATACATTTATACATACGCGGATACATACATAGATATATGACCTTTTTCTCTTCCCTCTACAAGTATTTACATAAAGTAGAGCATAAATATTCATAATGAAGCATGAACATCAAATAGTTAGATAGTCTATCATAAGCATTAAAAAAGGAACAAACACCTTAACCAGGGCTACACAAATCATCTTTGTTTGTTTGAAATTGCGTTGAACCTGGAAACACAAAGCACACAAAATTTGTAACTAAATTTTACAGGATGAAAGTTCAATACACACACACACACACACACACATGGATACATACATACATGGATACATACATACATATATGACCTCCTTTTTATCTTCCCTCTACACGTATTTACATAAAGTAGAGTGTAGACACCTATCATGGAGAATGAACATCAAACAGCTAGATATTCTATCATAAGCATAAAAGAAATGGAATAACACCTTAGAACCAGGGCTACAAAAATATCTTTGTTTGTTCAAAATTGTGTCGAACCTAAAAACACAAGGCACAAAAAATCTGCACCTGAATTTTATAGGATGAAAATTAAATACACACACACACACACACACACACACACACATACATACATACATACATACATACATACATACATACATACATACATATATATATAAGAACAAGCTAAAATAAATGATTAAATTTTAACATATGAAGGTTTGAAATTGCATCATCAATAAAAAACCATACTCATAACCAGATGGAAGACATAGCCTATAAAATTATAATTTATTAGTGAGGCCTTGATTTTGGATATCACCCTAAATCAAGAGAAAAGATGGACCTACATGAACTTACCTAGAGAGAGGATATTAATGAAAGCACATCATTATCATACTCTTAAAATATTTAGGAGTACTAAATTATTATAATATTACAATTGGATATTTGTTTTTCTCTTACCAATTATAATTTGTAAAAGAATATTAATGCTAGATGTTTGATAAATTTTCTCGGTATCCTCAAAATAAAAAAAAATGCTCAAATGATGAATACTTAAAATCATGTTCACTCCTAAAAATAAGAACTACAAGAAAAGCATTATTCAATAATATCATTGGAGGTTGTACCCAGAATACAAGACCCTTGCTTAGTGCAAGATTTATGAGATATTGATATCTCAATAATATTCTTTCAAAAATCATTAAAAGCTCTGTCTAATACATCTCAAATACAAGACATATTGTCCTTTGACAAAGATACTTGTCATCACATCAAGACAATGACCTCTAATATATACATACAAAATAAGAACTTCTAAAGTAATCATGATCTACTGGACACGACTTTTAAATCTCACCAAGAAAGAGAGATAGAAATGAGCATTAAAAGACTTGATGATCTCAATCCAAAGATGTATATACTAAATGGATACATTCAAAATCTATTTTAAATGAGTTTTCTATCATATAAGTTGATCCAGTTTAGAATAATGAGTCAGACATTCCAATTACACTATAGACAAATGCATATAATAAAGAGGGACCGAGGGAAAAAATTGATCGACAAGACTATGTTGGTAATGAATGATTTTACATAGCCTTAAAATATTCATTTTTGGAACACATCATTTCATAAGATTAACATGACCACTAATAGGTTATTACTTTCTATTTATCATCACATATATAAAATATGTATTAGTTAGATATAAAGAATACATTCCTTTATAATAATTTGTATAAAAAAATGCTTATGTAGTAGTCGTTAAGATTTATTGTTCCTGAAAGTAGAGAACACATATATGATATACAGAATATGAAAGGTAATTTATAGCTTCAAGTAGTCTCCCAAGAAATGATTTAATCATTTTACTCAATATTTACTATATTTTGTCATAGAAATATGTCAAATTTTTCTATTTTTTTAAGATGATCAAGATATTAGTATGTGAAACTTATTGTATATAATAATAATGATCTAATTACATGAGATAATCAATTTGATATATCTAAACTAAAATCTACAAACCATGTTTCAGACATTATTTGAAATATCTGAGATTTTTTTTAGTATTAAGATCAAATACTCAAAAAGTATGACAACTCTTTCGCAAAGAAAATAAATTATATATATTTTATTTGATAAGATATATCATGATGTACATTGTTGGCTTACTACTTGATCTAAATATAGTTATGTATAAAGCTTGTATAGGTATTCATTAGTAAGATACAATTATTTATAGTTATATGTTATTATACATATATTAGATATATTTATAAATATTTTTATATAGTTAAACATATAGTTATATATAGATATATTCATACAAATAGTTATACATAAATATATACAAAGTTATAAAAAAAATATTGGTTTACATATATCTATACATATATGTATACATAGTTACAAATATAGCTATATTTAATTATATAGAGTGTTATAGTTATACAAATTTTTATATATAGTTAGACACATATAATTAAACATAATGTTGTATGTTGTTTAAGCATAAAAAAATGAATTATTATTAGATGAAAACTTTTTTCATGTGCAATATCTCTCTTATGTCCTGATTCTTATAGTAAAAGATAAAATAAATGAGATTACGGATTCATTTATTCATTTTTATTAATATATGAAATATGTGAAAAATTCTTCTTCTCATTTATAATTTTTCAAAAAACATATTGGAGAAGAAAGAATTGTATCTAACAAATCTTTGTGTTTGGATATAACAACAAGATAAATCTCAACATATTTAATGATGAGTATAATTATAGCTCATAAAAAAGCATTTGAACGAATGAAAGAACAAAAATAAAAAAAATTTTATGATTGAACAAAAAGGATAGATAATTAAAGAAGATTGACAAATGATGAGATGTTTGTATGATTTCTTATAAAAGTTTTATACCACCACATTACATATTTAGGGGTCAAAATATCAAATATATTACTTTTAACACTTATTTTCATGAAGTGAATTGCTTCAAATCATTCTTTTATAATGATAAAAAAACAAAAATATTTTTTTTTGTGAATTATGCCCATAATAATGAGCATTACATTTAAAAAATATTGTCACAATGACAAGATGAATGTGATATTAATCGCAGCGATATTGTTGGATCCTTGTTATAAGTTAAAATACAAGAAATTTTATTATTCAAAATTTTAACATACTACCGAGATTAAAAAGATAATAAGAAATATAAAATCTTTTATAAGTTAATTTACCAATAATATTCATTAACACTATTAAAAAATACTTCTAACTATATTATTAATATTCTCAAAACTCTAAAAATAATAACAATAATATAGAACACTGATAAATTATTTTGTAACATAAAGAAATTAGGGGATACATGTAAGTAGTCTTACAACTACACTAAGATGTTGGAGTATAAATGGGACCACAACTACTAGTATGTTGTGGTTATTATTTGAATTGAAAACTCCGAAACTCAAACAAGTTATAAAAATGCAGAAATAGAAATTAGATAGATATTCATGAGCACAAACATCACATCTTAATAAGAAAAATCATATAATATTGGAACCAAAGACCATGGAAAGAAACTTCGTGTCAATCATTAGAACATGTCAAAATTCAACACAATTACACATCAAAACTTGCACAACATTATCATAATCGTAGTCTTGCAATCTCTTTGCTCCAATGTAAATTATGGTTTTCATATCAATCCAGCCACATATTGCAAATGAGAATTGTATATAGAGTGGTGGGAAAATGTTTAAAAAATATGAATTAATGTTCAGCAAAAATATTCCATGCAATTTCAAGATTCCCAGAACTCCACAAGAACATCTACAGGAAGAATAATTAGTGATGGACCTCTTTTGTGAGAATTAAGTTTTAGATAAATAAGGATTTCGCCATATTTCTAAAGTGGAGACAAAACAAGCAACATGCCTACATTACTAATGAAGTACCAGTTGGCTACATAATGTACTCATGGATTGATCTTGATTCACGAATTTACTCAATGACATCGAACATGGTAGTGAATTTTTTTCACAGAGCTGATTATTGGATTATGAATAAAAAAATATGGAAGAATGGCCAACCTGATGACTTTATCGGATCTCTTCCATGAGGCCGCTTTTTGCCACAGAAGATGAATCATTAAAGACTAATGGGTTTTATGGTTTTACAGCATCAAGTATCCCTCCACACTAGAGTCAAGAGAGAGAGAGGCCAATAGAGAGATTTAGAGTTTATTAAGTTAAAGACTAGTTACAATCTCTAACTATTAAGTTTATAAAGTTTTATTAGGTTTTAAATTCCATTAATGTTTTGATTTTAAATTATCAAAACATTTAATATACATATATATATATATATATATAACTTCAAGGGGGCGTTTTGTTTTTTTTACTTTATGCTTAATAGAACTTTTTTTCAGCTTAATGCTTAATAGTACTAAATAGCATTAAGAATTAAGTTATTTTTTAATATTATATTTCTATTAAGGTAGAGAGGATGTTATCTTTATGAAGGGGAGGTCAAAAATGCTGGGTTGAGTATTTTTCGATACAGCTTTTAATATATTATATTTTATCATACAATAAATAATTTAATCTTTTTATTAGTAGAAATTTTAATGTATGTTCATTTATTTTTTAAATTATCTTTAAAAATTTTAATATATATATATAATTAATTATTTAATGTTATTGTAGTCTTTATTAATAGTTATTGTAGTCTTTATTAATAGCTATTGTAGTATTTATTAATATTAAATTTTTTTATATTTATATATATTTTTAAATTATTTATTTATAATAACATATTTTTATAATTATACGAGGAGAATGTGTCTTACAAGGATCACTGATCTATAGACAATGGCATACGTACCTTTAATATAACAAATTAAATAAAATATTAAAAAAATTAAATGATTAAAGATTAGTGATGAAAATAATTCCTAGACTAAATAGTTAGGGAATAATTCTTAACTAAATGGATATATTTTGTGAAAATTAAAATTTAAAGAATAATCGCTTGAAATAAAATATAAAATAGTAAATAAAATTCAAATAATTAGTTAGCGATTGATTTTTCTTGATCTAATTAGCTAGAGTAAATCCATCACTAAATCCATCACTAAATTCTATACTTATATTTACGTGAAATTTATGAACATATTAGTGATGAATTATGTCTGGATCTAATTAGCAAGGAAAAATATATCACTAAATCCGTCGCTAATTCCGTCGCTAATTCCGTCGCTAAATCCATCGCTAAATCCGTTACTAAATCTATCGCTAAATTTTTGGCTTTTCTTGAGTGGAATTTACCAACATATTAGCAATGAATGTTGTATGGATCTAATTAGCTAGAGAAAATCTGTCACTAAATCCATCATTAAATTTATCACTTTTCATTGTACATAAATTTACGAAAAAAATAGCGATGGAAATTTCAATCGACCAATTACGTCGCTAATCCATCACAAATTTTTATTTCAATATAAAATCAAAAATCCCTTGCTATTCCCAACCTAATCCATCGCAATTTAGCTAGTGATTTATCCCTAGCTAAATTTCCCTAGCTAAATATTCCTTGCTAAATTGATATTTTATTGTAGTGTTTGACATGAGTGATACTTTACTATAGCATTTATAAAATATTGAAACATTGAAATAATTATATTCTATGTTCAGTATTGATATATAAGATTTATACAATCTACTCATCATACATGCATTCATTGGAATAGTAAACCAAGATGGTTGTTGCATATATATCTTATTCTTAAGATTATCATAGAGAAATGTATTTCTCATGTCTAGTTGATATACATATTATTTGTGAGAAATTATAATAGATTGCAAAAATCTTATAATAACCATTTTGGAATTATATTTTCATATTTGAGAATTCAAAAAATTATGTCCATATGAATATATTTGAGAGAATCTAAAGTTAATTAACTATATGAATGATATAAGTGATATTTATTTTGGTTACATGAAGCTATTTAAAAAATTTTTTATGATTCTCCAATTTCTTAAAAAATCAATTATGATATATTTGTCTAATATATTTAGATTGTGATTATCAAGTCTTTTAATCATTTGGAAGACTCATACCTATTGTTTTGTATGACTATTATGATGATATCTTGGTATGTATTTATATATTGTATCTCATGATGTAAATTGTTGCCCTATTATTTTTTGTTTTTTTAAATGTTTAAATGATGTTTTCTAAATAATGTTAAATGTATAATAGCAATTATGATGAATATTACATAAAAACATAAATAATATTGAATTTGTGAGTAGTTTTTTAAAATAAAAATTGTTTACATAAAAAATAATTATTTTAATTTTGGCGAACAAAAATCTCTCTTCTGAAAGAATAAAATGAGGTTGCAAAACCCTTCTTGAAATTGATTCAATATCACTGGAAAAAACACTTATTGACACTTGTAGAATGTGTGCCCCACCCGAACACTTTGCACAACTCTTACATTGCCTTTATTGATGCTCTGACATCATGTAAGCTTGATGTCAAAACTTATAGGAACCCAATAGGGCTTTGCGTGCATTGGGGAGAAAAAAAGAAAGCGAAGAGAGTGGAGAGAAAAATAAAACAAAAAATGATACTATTATTGTAGTAAGTATATGTAACATTTATAAAAATATTTTAAACACAACATTATATCTAAACACTTGTATATTTATAAAAGTGTGATGTTTTTTTAATGATTATTCTTTTTAATGTTTAATGGATTTCAAATCACTGGAAAGTTTGCTACCTTTTAAAGATGTTTATATATTTATTGTTTAATGCTTACTCTTCATCGCTTATCTTATATGTAGGAGCATTTGATTTGAGGTAACATTTTCTACCCTTACTCAGCAAAATGAAACTATATCATTTTTTAATGTCTAGTTATTTTACTTCTTCGAACCCTATCATTCATCATGAGTTTGTGTACCATGGTCATGGTGAGTTACATTTCATTGCTCATTATTTGCTTACACGAAAACATGATATGCATTCTTTGATCGTTGAATTAGAATGTCTCTATCATTCCTGACATGTTAGGATGTTAATGAGAGATTTAGAACAAAGTCGAACTCTGAACAGGCAAGCATGAAAGAGGCTGCAAGAGGGTACAAGAAAGAAGAGAGGGTTGGCTTTGCACAACTTTCATAGAGTATTGATTTTTATGTCTACCCTCGAAGCCATACCATAATCACCATACTTGCTAAGCATGGATTTTTTAAGGGCATGAATGTCAATGATAATCACCCCAAATTGTAAAAGCATATGAGAGCTAGATTGCCTCTTTAAGTGACAAACCTCGCAACTCTCTTGATGCTTCTCAAAGAATAGGCAAAATAGCTGATAATCCCCTCATGGTGCTAGTGGAAACACTGACATCAATTCCATGAATATCCAGATGAGTCAACCTCATTCTGATCAACAGCCTTTTTTTACGATAGACTATCTTTGGCTCACCAACTCTTTCTCAATGACAGAACAATCCCAAATTTCTTCAATTTATGATTCATCCTCACTCCCTGCATTTGCAAGACTATGACAAGTTGAAACTACTTCAACAATTGGCAGGCAAACCATTGGAGTAGCTCCTCATGTTCATATGGCTGCCTTACTTTCATTAGGTTATGCTGGTAGAAAGCAAATGGTTGCAAATGATTACGATGATTTTCCTGACTTTGATTTTGGAAATGCTTCTGATACTTCTCTTTCTTCACGGGGCAAAATGCTGAATGCTACGACTCGATCTCAAGAAATATTCTGGTAGTGAATTTGATAATCTTGATTGTTCATTGACCAAGTCCTTGACACCATTCAAGTCAATGGAAATTCCTCAAAGTGTGACATATTAATTTTGCTTTGAAAGGTTTCCTCCACTTGCACTACAAGAAAAATCCCATATAGCTAAGGAGAATTCTCTAGCTAAAAGAGTAATTTCCATCGCTAAACGGGATATAGCGATGGATTACCGATGGATCGGTTTCCTATATAAAGTGCTTCTTGCTTGATTATAGTGACAGAAGTGTCCCTAGCTTAAAAGTTAGCAACGAAAAAATTTCTTGCTAAAAAAGAAAAATTGCATAGCTAAATTAGATAGATAAATGAGATATTCCATCACTAAACAAAAATAACAACGGATGATTTCCGAGTAAGTGCTGGTTTATAAATTTTAGCGACTGATATAGTCCATAGCAAATAAATTTAGCGACGGAATATCCGTCGCTAAATTAGCTAGGGAAAATTCCCTAGCTAATTTAGCAAGAAATTTTTTCCTTTCTAATTTATCAAGGGAATTTTCCCAAGCCATTATATTTTCAAAAATAATTTCAGAATTTAAAAATTTTTAAAATTTTTTCATTAAATAATTTAATATTTTTATATCAAATTGAATAAAAATTGAAGCTATACATAATTTATAATAAACAAAAATAAATCATTTAAGATCTTTATGTAAATTCAATATTTTCCATAATTGAAACAAAAAAATAACAAACTTTTATTTGATCTTATTCATCAATGTATCTACCGATAGTACATAATGTATAATATATCCATTCATTAACGTTGCTTTCTCTCCCTCTAATCCTTCGATCATCATTTTTATACTACGACAAAGCTGTCCGAGTCACGTCACGTTATGTTAAGTTAAAAATCCAATCACTTATAGAAGCTTTGTATGAGGAACAATGTGGTATCATATCCGTAAGAAAATTAAACAACTCGGTCAATTTAACAAAAAAAGTTATGTTTTGATACATATATAATTATGCAGTATATATGTAAATATATACTATCTTTTCACTCGTATATATATTACTATAGTATATTTACATATAAATAGTAGTATTATGTGTAAATATAAACTAAGTACAAATAAACTCAGTAACAAAAAAATACTACAGTATTAAATGTATGTATATAGTGACTTTATTCGTACGTATATATCTCTTTTGGTGCTGTTGTTGCTGCTCCCGCTGCCGCTCCTACCACTAATGTCGTTGCCACTGTCGCTGCCAATACCATTGCTACTATGGCCACTGCCGCCTCCACTGCTACTTCTACCGCCACTGCCACTATTGCCGTTGCCGCCTCTGTCGCCGCCGCTGTCGTCGGCACCGCCACCGCCACCACCTCTGGCAGCGCCGCTACCGCCACCTCTGCGACCGCCACTGCCGCCGCCGCTTGCCGCCGCTACCGCTGATGATAAAAGCTTTTTACATACCTATAATAGGATAAAACTCTACCCAAAATGGTTGAGAAACTCAAACATATTCACAGATATATAAAAATAGTTATTATAGACATGAACAAACAAAAATTACAGTTGAATGTCATACATTTTCAACAAAAATTTTAAAAAATAATTTAATAGTTTACAATTAAATTTAATAAAAACAGAAACTATAAATGAAAATTTTAAATTAAAAAAAATTCATTCAATAACTTATTCTAATACAATATTTTAAATAACTAAAACAAAAAAATAATAAAATTATATTACATCTTATTAATCAATGCATCTACAGACTGTGCATAAAGTATAATCTATCAATGCATTAATGTTGCTTCCTCTCCCACTGCTCCTCTGACCACCAACTTTCAGCTGTGAAAATGCTGTCCGAGTCACGGTGCTTCATGTTTGTTGAAATATGTCTTTGCTTATACAAGATTCGTATAGGAAACAATGTGGCACCATATTTGTATGATATTTAAACTACCAAATCAAATCAAAATAAATAAAACTATGTTTTGATAAATATATATTGCTCTAGTAAATATGTACATATATTCTAGCATTTCACTCGTACATATATTACTACAGTATATGTACACATAAACTGTAGTATTATGTGTGCATATATACTGGGTACATATATATACTCAATATATATGTACATAAAATATTGTAGTATTATATGTACGCATATACTGACTATATATGTATGCATATACCGCATTTGTTGCCGTTGCTACTACTCTCGCTACCGATGCCACTCCTGCTGCTGATGCCGCTGCCGTGGCCACTACCAAAACCGCAGCCACTGCTTTTGTTGCCGCTGCTACTTCTATCGCTGCCGGTGTTGTCGCTGCTATTGCCACTGCTTCGACTGTCACTGTAGCTACTGCCACTGATGCTACCAAAGCTACCGATGTTGTTGCTGCTGCCCTTGCCGCCACCACTGCTACCACTACAGCTGCCGCTGTAACTGCTGCAGCTTATGCTGCAGGTGCTGCCGTTGTAGCTGATGCAGCTAGAGGTGCCAATCGGGCCGGGCCAGCTAGGCCCGACACGAGGCACAACACGGTTCGGTCGTGCCTGGGCCGGCCTAGCACGGAAAAATACCATGCCCTGGCCCATGCCGTGCCCGTGTAAGGCACGAGCTGTGTCGTGCCAAGCCTGACCCGTGCCGTGCCGTGCCTGAACCAGCATAGTTCGGTGCCCGTGGCACGGGACACAAGCACGGGTTCGTCCCGTGTCCCCCTCGCTTCGCCCCTCTCGCAAAAAAGACCGCGGGTCGGGTCTGATTGGACCCGACCCGCGGTACCCCGAGTCGGGTCTGATTGGACCCGACCCACGGTACCCCGAGTCGACCCAATTCCCCCCCCCCCCCCCCCCCCCCCAAAGGGCAAAAAAAAAATTTTAAATTTCAGCCGTTGGATCTCGCCTCCAACGACTAGAGGCAGAATCTAATGGCCCTCATGATTCTGCCCCCTAAAAAATCAAAAAAAAAAATCAAAAAAAAAAATCAAAAAAAATGATTTATTTTAAAAAAATATATATTTTTAATCTATAAATTCCACCCCCCCTCTCTATAACATTTATGTTTTTCATAAATATTTTTACTCTCAGATCTCACATTTTCTCTCTCAAAAATCATGCGATCTCTCTCTCGAGACTCAGGATTTTGGCATTCGGCTTGTATTTTCGGGAATCTCAAATTGAGTTTTGAAATTTGAACTTGACTATGGTGCACCATGCACGTGATCAACCTCACTACTTTTACCGGGTAATTTATTTTAAGTTTTTTTTTTACTTTCTCTCTCTGTCTAGTTTCTCTCTCTAGACCAAAAATAGAAAATTTTAAAATCAGTCATCTAGTCTCTAAATAACTATTCTGATTAACAAAAATTCTAAAAATGAAAAATACTAATGAAACATATTTAAATTTAGAAAATAAAAATATTACACAGAGGTCTGAGGCTGCTGAAACTTTGGTTTCTCTAGTTGTCTCAACCCAAACTTCTAAAAAACAAAAAACTAGGAGGACTTCTGTAGTTTGGACTCATTTTAATATAATAAAACAAAAAAATATTAGGGGTGAGGAAGAAGAAATGGCATAGTGCAAATATTGTATGAGACTTTTAACATGTAAGAGTTCTTTTGGGACTGGGCACCTTAAGAGGCATGCCGAATTATGCACCAAAAAATAT
Source organism: Sapria himalayana (assembly GCA_029783825.1). Taxonomy (NCBI): domain Eukaryota; kingdom Viridiplantae; phylum Streptophyta; class Magnoliopsida; order Malpighiales; family Rafflesiaceae; genus Sapria; species Sapria himalayana. The sequence continues at coordinate 273,953 of JAREIK010000531.1, read as the reverse complement.
GGTCCATTAGATCCTAGGAAAACCCAACTTGGCACAGCATTTTTTGAGACTAGATCGAGTTCAGTCTCAACGTTTACTCCCTTCATATACTCCAGCAAGTTGGGTAGGGACGGCATGGCCAGACTTATCACATTGATGATCTTCCGATCAGATTTTTGGAAGATCCAAGGGTAGTGCGCATCATGCAGACATATTTTCAGCCTGCTTATCATATGATTCCTAGGTCCACATCTAGGAATGACATACTAAAATATATAAGTTAGAAAAACAAAAAATAATTAATGAATTTATGGCATATAGTGGAGTGGTGTCCGTGACGTCCGATATCTGGACAAGTCATGATGAATTTTCTTATGCATGTCTGACCAGCCACTATGTAGATTCTAACTGGACAATGAATAAAAAAATTTTAGGATTCTCTGAGATTCTTCATCCTCATGATGGCCCGGTCATTTTTGAGTGTATGATGAAAATCTTTATGGAATATAAAATTCAAAATAAAATTTTTAGTGTCACATTTGATAACGCATCTAATAATGGAGTAGTGATTAACATGTTTGTTAGGAATATTAGAGATGCACCATTAGGAATGATTTTTCATGTCAGATGCATGTGTCACGTGATTAACTTGATTGTTCAAGCAGGTATGAAGGTGTGTTCCCCCGTGTTGGATAATATACGTAATACACTAAAATATATTCGCACTCCTCGCAGACAACAAGAGTTTGGTAGTCTCTATTTGTCTACGAATCTTAAGAAGAAGAAATTCCAATCGGATGTGAGACATCATTGGAATTACACGTACATGATGTTCGAATCACGTGTTAGATATGAACACGTGATATCCGACTACGTCAATAGTAAGAGTGACGAACTTATTATTGACTACACTGACTGGGCTTCGGGAATTTAATTTATGAAATTCCAGAAGATTTTTTATGACACGACGAACATATGTTCGTCGGTTTATACGCCCACGACTTGCATTGCACTCAAGTGCATATGCAACATTCGTAGCATGTTTAGAAAGTATCGAGATGACCCGACACTTAGCCATATGGTTGCATAGATGGAAACCAAGTACTTAAAGTACTGGTCCACCGTTCTATCTCTTTATTGCCTCGCTGCATTCATGGACCTAGGGTTAAAGTGGAAGGGGTAGAAAACACCCTGACTTACATTTCCTCGTGCATGAACCTAGAAGAGCCATCTGAAGGGTTCATTCATGAGAAGTTGACTGACCTTTTCACATACTACGATACTAGGTATGGTGGTGGTGGTAGTGAGACTGTGATTACGGACATGGATACCTTGTTCGGATATGACAATTTTTCTATTCAGCTAGCGAGGAGGAAACGTAGGGGTGGACCATCACATAGGAGTGAGCTTTCTCAGTACTTATATACTAATTACTGCTTAATCCTATCACATTCTGATACTAAGAATCTTGATATATTATAGTGGTGGAAATCATATGAACCCACCTTTCCCGTGCAATCTAGGATGACATGAGATCTACTGACTCCTCCGGTGTCGAGCGTAGCATCAGAATCTACTTTTTCTATTGCAATGAACATGATTTCAGATAGAAGATCGAGATTACGTTCAGATATTGTTGAGGCCTTGGCTTGTTTGAAGGATTGGGAGGATTCGAGCTTTAGCATCCATGATCGTGCTGGAGCTAGGATTGGGACAAGGACTGCAGTCACATCCACTATAATAATGGATGAGTTGATTGCTAATGATGATGATCCATATGATACTGATCTTGATGATGCGGCTGATGATGCTCATGATATGCCGATTGACGATTGATGATGATCTACGATTTTTTGATTTCGATGTTTTGTTTTTTATTGATTATATGCTTTATTTATACGTTAAGGTGAAACTTTAATTTGTTTGGTTCAGACCTTCGGTATCTAATGGCTGATTGGTCATTTTCATTTGGTTTGCTTATTTTTTTTTACTTTTTAATTTTTTTAAACATAATTTATTGATTTATTTATTTTTTTTAATTTTTTTAATTTTTCATTTAAAAATTTATATCTCTATTATATAATTGTAATAAATTTTAAACTAATTTTTTATTAGATTATAAAAAAAATTTTAACTTTGTAATTTTAATAAATTTTAACAATTTTCATATTATAAATATATAATATTATACATTATCTATAATTTTATATATAATTTAATAATTTATATAATTAAAATAAATATTAAAACAATAAATTAAAACAATTAATTAAAATAAATATTAATAATTTATATAATTAAAATAAATATTAAAACAATAAATTATATAATTTTTTAATAATTTAATAATTTATTAAAAAAAATTAATAAATATTATTATAAATATATAATATTATACACCTCTAGATGTAGCTGATGCTGCTACTGCCGCTACTACTGTAGTTGCCGATGCGGTCGCTGATGTCATGTTTGCCGCTACTGGTTGTGCTGCCGCTACTACTGTCGTTGCCAGTTTCACTGCCGCCGATGCCGCTTCCGCTACCGCCGCAGCCACCACTACTACTGCTGAATATATGCTTTTACATACCTATAATGGGCTAAAACTCAACCGAAAAAATTTAGAGACACAAAAACATATTCACATATATATTAAACCAAATATTATAGGCATGAACAAACACAAATTAAAGTTGATTGTCATATAGCTTCAACAAAAATCCAAAAGATGTCCAGCAATTATGTTTAGAGATAAAGAGAGTGCAAAAATAAAATATTTTTAGAATAATAAAGATAAGATAAGCTAGCCCTCTTTTTTAAAAATTTGAAATCGGTAAATATGGGACTCAAGCATTGGAAGGACCGTGGTAATGTCTGAATGCTTTGAATCGGGATTTTTTATTTTCTCTCACATAATGTGTCCTACAAAGATTCATAATTTGATTTATCGGAAAAGCAAAGAACAAAACCAGAATAAAAAAAATTGAAACCTGCAAAAAAATATCATAATTATTTGTTACACAAACAAAAATAAATAACAGTTCAGAAATAATTTTCATACTCAATCATCCTCATAATTTGTATGGAATGCTAGCCTCTCCTGCGAGGATTCAAAGCTGGATCTTAGAATGCTCTCTGATGCACCAATTCCACTAACTATGACTCCATATAGGACATCTGCTACTACTTTGCTTTTTTAATTTCTTTAATTTCTTGCATTTCTTTGATCAAATTAGTTATCTGCTCATCCTTCTTTTTCATTTTGGTCTCCATATCGACAATACGTTCTTTTTTTCCAATGCTTGTTGTTTGATCGCCTCACCCACCATTTTTAAGACAGATGAATTAGAAGCACGACTGCTACTACAAAATGCCACTCCATAAGAGCTAATTCCATACACTCGCTTCTTCTTTCTACCATCACATGATCTTCATAATTCTGTGGCACATTTCTATTCTTTGTATTGACATTATCATCAAAATAATAAGAACAAAATGATGATTCTTCTTCTACCAAATATGCATTGCAAATTGAACCTTCAACTTTTTCCTTCTTTCTAACATTCACTTTCAACTTACCAAGATACCTACAACCACAATGTTAGGTTTCAATTTGATTAAATTACAATATTACTTAAAGTACAAAATAATAAAACACAACAAATTATATGTATTTACCTCTCAAAAGGATACATCAACCTAAATTGCACTGGCTCTACAATCCTTGCTTCATATGCCAAATGGACTAGAAAATGCTCTAGTGAGTCAAAAAAATTCGGTGGGAATATCCGTTCAAGCTTTCATATAATAAGTGGAATATCATTTTCCAGCCTCACCATGTCATCTATTTTGATTGTGGTTGTAGTTAGCTATTTGAAAAACAAGCTTAGTTCTATAAGGATCTTCCAAAAACTTAGTGGAAGTAATTCACAGAATGCAATTAGTATTAATCTATGCATAAATACATGACAGTCATGACTTTTCATTCTAAATAACTTAAGATTATTCATATCCATGCATCTACCCATATTTGATACATCCATCAGGGAATTTCAAAATTTTAGCCCATTCACACAATATATATCTTGCCTTCTTATCAAGTGTGTAGCAAGCTTTAGGAAATTTTCTTGTTTCCTCATTCAGTTTCAATTCAGGACGCTTACAGTAATCATTCAGCTCTTGTTTTGATTTTAAAGTGTGTTTTGTCTTTCCGTCCACATTAAGGATAGTGTTGAAAACATTGTCAAATATATTTTTTTCAATATGCAAAAAATCTAAGTTATGATAAATTAAATTGGACTTCTAATAGGGCAAGCCCCAAAATATAATACATTTTCTCCAGCCAAATATTGTTCCTATTGATCCATTACTTCCAGTAACATCCTTTTCAGTTACCTTCTTCAAACCAAAACTATGAATCTCTGTAATAATTTCATCTCCTGAATGAACTACTGGTGTAACTTTCATCATAGTTTTATTTTTTCGAAATGCGATTCTATTTCTAATAAATGGATGATTCGTAGGTAGAAACTTACGACGGTTATCAAACCATACTATTCACCACTAAATTTGAGGGTAAATGCATCAGAATTTGTCATGCAATATGGGCATGTGAATCATCCTGTAGTACCCCAGTCAGACAACATTGAACATGTAGGAAAGTCACTTACTGTCCACATAAGGGCTGCCCGCATAATGAAAATTTCCTTCTTTGAGATATTATATGTATTCATGTCAACATCCCATAAATGATTTAACTTTGCAATAATAGGCGGTAAAAAAACATCCAACATGTCACATTTCGACTTTCTGCTACAAAATCAAAATGTATATAATTAAAATGCTTCCAAGGAGGTGAATCTGATGGATGATGCATTACCCCTTCTTAAACATCATGCTCGGAATGCCACCTCATATCATTTGTTGTAGCATTTGATGCATATAGTCTTTGTAATCGAGGAATTAATAAAAAATAATACATCTTCTTAAAGACAACCTTCAATTTTTTTCGCGTTTCTACAACACGAGGTGCCTTCCTAAAGCAATGATGGTCGCAAAACTTACAACTAATTAAATCACTATCACCACCCCAATATAACATGCATCTATTTAAACAAGAATCAATTTTTTCCACTGGTAAACCCATTCCTCGTAGTAACTTCTTAGTGTTGTAAAAGTTGTTAGTGATCAAATTATTATCCGAAAAAAACTCATTAATTAGTTCTGTCACCTGATCAAATAATTTCTCAGACATATGATTTTATGACTTAATGCTCATTAGTCGAGCCACAAGTGACAATTGTGAATGTGTTTTACAACCAGGCTACAACTTTTTATCTACAGCTTTAAGCATTTCATAAAATTTATGAGCTTAAGGATTAGGTGGTTCATCCGTGTAATCCATATTGAAGTCAGCACCAGCATCTTTCATGATCATTCTATGGTATGTGTTTGATGATTCTTCACCATAAGCAAATGATTCTAATACCCTCATTTTGGTCAATATTCAAAGCCATTATACTTTAATTATGATAAATCCTAACAAAATAATTCATCACAAAGCTATATTTTCTCAAATGATATCTTATAGTGTTTGCATCATGTAAAGGGATATTCTGACACTTTCGATGATTATATGGACCCTTATTTTTTTCTCCATCCATCAATCTCAATTGACTACTTGAAAAATTGAAGAATGTTTCAAGCCCGGTCAAAATATATTCATTCAAAAATCTATTAATAACCCTTATGTACATCCACTAACGATTTGAGCTCATTTTGCCCTGTTTTATTTCCAAAAAAATGGCCAATCATTATTATAAATAAAACATTATATTACTTCAAAATATACAAATAATAAAATAAAATTACTTATATATGAATATTTAAAATTTAAATATCATGAATATCGATGCAATGCGGTTGCAGAATCTATATTAATAGATAATGTATAGTGTAGTACGATAAAGATTAATAGATATCACAGTTATACTAGATAAAGGTGCAAAGTATAATAATGCACAAGAAATTAAAGCAAAAAAAAAGACATATAATGTATGAAGGAGGAGCGGGAGAGAGAGATAGAGAGACAGAGAGTGTAGTGTTAGAATGAAAAATTATATGGAAGAAAAAATATTTCTTCTATATAAACCTTTAAATATTATATATTTTGTCATACATAAGTTCATATTTGAGCCTGAGGCCCAAGGGTTGGGTTTAGGTAAGAGTACGACCCTTATTTGTATATACCATATATGAGCCTGATCAACGAACATTCTAATACTATGTGCTTACATATTGTTAATATTATATCTTTAGCCATTTTATTTCAAGTTGGTGCAACAAAATAGTATTATCCCATATATAATTATATGTTAAGATACATATAGTAAAAGTAGTTATAAATAGTTACATTTAGTTTAACATATAATTATATATAGATATATGCATACAAGTCGTTATAAGTAAATATAAATAAATGTATGCAAAGTTATAAATAATTATATAGATTTACATATATGTATACATATATGTATACATAATTAAAAATAATGTTATATTTAATTATATAGAGTTATTTATAGTTATAAGAATATTTATATAATGTTATACACATATAGTTAAACATTGTGTTGTATGTTTTTATCCAAATAATTATAAATATTATTACATTTAGTTATAGATATAGTTAAACATATAGTTAAACTTATATTTATGCATGTATGTATATATATTTGTTCATATAATTTCATATATTTATACATTTAGTTATATATAGGTATGGATATACTAAAATACATTTTTTATACTAATATATAAAAATTTATATTATATATATGTTGTTACTTATATATTTAAATATAGGTTATAGATTAATATTATAAAATTATGCATAGTTATATGTTATTATACATATAATATATATAGTTATAAAAAATTATATATCATTAAACATTTAGTTTTATATATATATATATATATATATATATATATATATATATTCATATGAGAAGTAATATTTAGTTATACATAAATATATACAAAGTTATAAATAAGTATATAGATTTACATACATGTATACATACATGTGGTTATACATATAGCTACACATATAGTTAAACTTATATCTATACATGTAGGTATATATATTTATTTATATAATTTTATATATCTATACCTATAATTATGTATAGGTATAGATATAGTAAAATACATTTTTGAATACTAATATATACAAATGTATATTAAATATAAGTTGTAAATTATATATTTAAATATAGTTATGTATAAAGCTTTTATAGTATTACATATAATAAGATACAATTATTTATAGATATATGTTATTATACATATAGTATATATCACTCTATATATTTTTATATAGTTAAACATATTATTATATATAGATATATTCATACAAATAACTATACATAAATATATAAAGTTATAAATAAATATATAGATTTACATATATGTATACATACTTACAAATATAGTTATATTTAATTATATAGAGTTTTATATAGTTATAAATTATATATATATATATATATATATAGTTATACAAATATTTATATATAGTCATAAAACTTCAATAAATATCTAAAATATGGACAACAATGATGTTTAGAGAGAGAGAGAGATAGAGAATAAATAGTATATTTCTATAATTTTCCACAAGAGCAGGAAATTACTTTCAATGGCCATTTACTACTGCTTCTATAGTGAAAAGATGTTCTGCTAAAGCATCATAAATTTTTTTCATTATCTTGATGTCCATATGTATATATATATATATATATATATATATATATATATATATATATATAACTAAAACTCATGCATTTACATAATGAATAAAGATGATTGATGAAACTTTACATATCAAGTATTCTCATTAAAAATAAAACAGCTGAATAAAATAAATAAAAACTCACAATAATATAATATTATGAATAAAAATTATAAAATGACATTATCATTTATTAAATAAAATAAAAATTCACTTATAAATACAAAAAAAAACTATAAATACTCTTAATTTATATGAATCGTCTCATCCCAATTTCTAAAAATAAAAAAATATAAAAATACAATATAATTCTCAATAGTTTTGAAATTTTTATTTTTATTTACAACTTATTAATGTTCTTTATAATTCATTTAGCTATATTTTTATGATATGTTACTTTTTTTTATTATAATGTATTGATATTATTGAAATTATAATAATTTATATTTATTTTATTAAGATATGAAATAATATTTAATAATATATGTTATGGACTAAAAATTAATTAGTAAATATGTTTATATCATATTAAACTATAAAAGAGTACTCACATAAAAGAGTACTCACATATATTCGCTAGTACTATAAATTAATGTTTCATTAATGATACATACATTTCCATCATACTTCTCATATTTTCTTATATTCTTTATTACTATTTATTACAAGATACATCGGCCACAAATTTTGTGAAACATGAAACTTAAATTCAAGCTTGTTGGTTACAACTAATAGTTATGGTACTCATCTAATAGCAACAACATTCAACTAATAATTTCTCCTCATATTTATTAATTTTTTAAATTGTTTAAAATAAGCATATTGGAGCACAGAAAAATTATCGTGTGTAAAAAGATGATGTTATTAAGATGGCAGAATAAAGGGTGTCCTAACGAATGTTGTCATAAGGAGAATACTCTTGTATTGCATGAAATTCATCAACGTTACAGAGATACCCAAACTCTTCATAATCAACATTTGTTAATGGTATAAATTATAGTTAATATAAATTTGGTAGAAGTTGAATTGTTAGAGTAATAATAAACTGCATTGTTGTGGCTAAAATCATAAATCGAAGTTGATAAAACATTATTTGGTTGAAAAAAATCTATTATTTTGCATGACATTGTGGGGATTATAAACATTAAAAATTTCTATATATTTATAATCGTTTTATATCCTCTATCTAAATCAAAAATGTTATAGAATAAAGTATTATACTTTTTTTTATCTACCTACCCTTCTCCCAAACTCAACCCAAAATTATTATTTGGCTCATATATAAGCTATGAGACTTCATGATTAGAATAGGTAAAACTCACGTCCCAACATCTAAACAACATGATAAATGATAGCACCATGAAAAACATATCCAACATCTACGAGGATCGGACTCATATTTTTAGTGTTAGAGTATTCAACATCTTTTTCCGATCAGTCTACCAAGTTGTTGGTTCAGATTTTTATTACCATGCTATTTGTTTTTAAAAATATTATTCTTGATAGTAATTATGTACAAAAAAGTTTGGTTCATATATTTTATACTCTCTTAGCTTGAGTGTCCATGACACATTGCTATATGTTGATCTTATTATATCAATATGAAATAATTATTTTAATATTACTAAACTTGATTCAACAAGTCCACTCATCACTAACATAAGAGAGATCACAAGGAATCACACACTAAGAGACATCTTTTGAAGGAATATTGAAATTATTAGAAATATAAGTGTTTTATTTCAAGAAACATAAATATGAAGTTATTATGTTTGAGATAAATTTAATTTATAAAATGTTAGATATATGATAAATATAAATCTTTACACACACACACACACACCATGATAATCTTTGTTAAAGATAAGTGCAACCATAAGAATATAAATGAATCGTGTAGGAAAATTACAATAAAGTCTATGAAAAAATTAATAAGAATAATTTTTTTTATATTATATGTTGACTTACAAGCTTATCACATTCTTACTTGCATGAATAGCATGTGTTAGTATGTATGATTTTCATGTCTTGTCTTACATGAGTGATAAGTATTGATTAATTGCTTACTATGTGTTCTCGTGCATTAATGCCAAGGGCTTGTAAGTGTGCTTGTTATATGATGATGTCTATACCTCCCAATGATTGACTTGACATGTGAAAGTTATGTGTTGGCTTACTAAATGTTGCATCAAAAATTAAAAAACTTGGAATCTTGCCTATAAATAAATGTGATTTGGGGTTCCTAGCACACAACAACACATATCATGAGAATATTTCAGTGTGAATTGAGAAACACTTGCTCAATTATTTTCAATTACATGTGTGAATATTAGTGTGTTTTCTAGAAGTTGGTAGAATAGTTCAAACTGGTTCAATCGAGTATAATCATTTTAATTTAATTTGACATCCTAATCTATTATTTTATTTATTTTATTTATTATATTATATTATATTTAATTTTAGTTTATTTTTGAATTCAATCATTACTCATTTTGAATATTTTTTGTAGATATCAAGTCGGCATGCCTAAGTATGTATATTAGTCATGTATAAAATACACATGCATATTGATGTATTCTGTTTTTGTAGATATCAAGTCGGCATACCAAAGTATGTATACTAGATATGTATAAAATACACATGAATATTGATGTATATTATTTTTGTAGATATAAATTTGGCAAACCTAAGTATATATACTATTTATATATTGAGGAGGAATTTGGAAACAAAAATAGTATCCAAGTATTATATAATGGTGTGTATGGTGATTAAAGAAGAAATACAAAAATGACAATGCATAATTGATGAACGCATCAGAATAACAACTGTATCCAAGCATCATAATCAACACAATGACAATGCATTATATCACAAATGCATTAAGCATTTATACGTATAAGTATTTATACATTATCTAAGCATACAGTATGGTGATTAAAGAAGAAATTTGGAAACAAAAAAAAAAATAAAAATGCTTACTCTTCAATTAAGCAATCCGATGATAATCGATGAACGTCCCTCAAATCAATAACAAATTAAAACTTAAACCTCGAATGAATTTTTGTTTAATTGGCATCGAGAGATGATGGTGGAATGAGGATGAATTGGGCTCTATTAGAGATGCGTCAAGTCGAGAGAGAGACTGTATATTTTAGGATAATATTTATATTTTTAATAATTAAAACATTAAATAAACAATATATGTATAAAATAAAAAAAATACTCATTAATTTTATTTACTATCAAAATTTTTACAACAAAATTAATGTGCGTGTAGCAAGGTACAAATGAAAAACAAATACCATACAATTTTTTATCATAATATTAATTAAATAATAAATATATAAACAATAAAAAATATGTTTTGCATTAAAAAAATATCAAATAGGTACGAAATTAACAAACTTCATATAATAAGACATGAATGAAAAGATGATTTGTCTTCTAGCCACTCGCCTAAAAGTTATAAAATACTTTAATGTTAAAAAATCTATAAAAATTTATATTTTATGGTTATAAATTTTTAAGAATTCATATTTATTTTTACAAAGATAATATAAAATAAAAAATTAATATTTAAAGTAATTGTAAAAAAATTACTCAATTGTTTGATTTTTATAAATTTTAGTAGGATTAAACATCTATATATTTATTTATAATTATTATTTTATTTTCTTTTAACTTTATTGAAAAAAAATATATATGGAAAATCCATCGCTAAATCATAGATTTTATTAGTAATGGAAAATTTGTCGCTAATTCCGTCGCTAAAAATTAGCTAGCGAAAATCCGTCGCTAATTCCGTCACTAATTTCATGCTTTTATTAGCGAGGTATATTCCATCGCAATATTCGGTGCTAAAATCTCCTCTTTTTTTGAGCAGACTTTACGAAAATTTTCCGTCACTAATCTATCGCTAAATCCATCACTAAAATCCCCGCTTTTTTTTGAGCTGAATTTTCAAAAAACTTTCTCTCGCTGATCCGTTGCTATTTTTTTTTTCAAAAAAAAATCATAAATCCCTTGCTATTCCCTTGCTAATCTTTTACAATTTAGCTAGTGATTGATCCCTAGCTAAAATTTCCTAGCTAAATTTATATTTTCTTGTAGTGTTGTCTCTTATCAAGTGATTCCCACGCACAAACAAGTTAGTGAATGCAAGGTTCATGCACTGCTAAGTTTGAAAGAGAAACAAGTTCTCCTGAACAGAATGCCATATAAGAAACTCTTTGACAATGATGATGACATGCCCAATTGGTGCCTACAGGACAATGAACTTCTCAGTCCATCTACTTTAAAGCCTACTAGGCCGCCATCAACTCACATTCCAACCTCCCTAGTTGCAAGTATTTTGATTGTTCCAAGTGATTGTATGGCCCTTCCATCTTTACTTGGCCATCAGTAATGATCTCCCTGACCGGTTTCTCATGCATTTCATTTGCCTATTAATTTCAGGGTGATGCATGATCCTGCTAAACCTAGTGAATATCCATTTAAGAACTGACATGCATTTGCAACCTTGGCTTGACCTATTTGATGCCAAGATTCAGGTTATCCTTCTGGTTGGAGGGCCAAGATGGCATGACTCTAGATGGATAACCTTGAAGTACATCATGTTTTTTGAACAGAAGTGTATACAAAAAAAATTGCTGGATGACTGCCTTCTTATTTTAGCCTATTATTATTTTCATTCAATGATAATAGTGTGAGTAATGTGTATGGAACCTGTAAATTTATTTGTTGTTTCTTGTTGATAGGATAGATGGCTTTAGATATTGCTGATAGTTGTTTATTTTTTGTTTGAAGTGTACATGCCCTCTCACGTATGTACATGAACACATGGGATTTTTTATTTTGAACTAGCATAATAGTGTTTGAAAGTAATTTGAGGTTAAGAAGCATTGATAAAAAAAAACATACAACATTATGTTTAAATATATGTGTAGAACTATATTTAAATATTTGTATAACTATATAAAACTCTATATAATTAAATATAACTATATTTGTAACTATGTATACATATATGTAAATCTATATATATATATGTTTATAACTTGGTATACATTTATGTATGACTACTTATAACTACTTGGAATGAATATATCTAAATATAACTATATGTTTAACTATATATAACTATTTATAACTATATATACCATATGTATAATAACATATAACTATAAATAATTGTATCTACTATATGTATAACTATAATAACTTTGTACATAATTATATTTAAATATGTAATTTACAACATATATTTAATATACATTTTTATATATTAGTATATAAAAATGTATTTTACTATATCTATGCCTATACATAACTATATATATAAATATATAAAATAATATGAAAAAATATATATACCTACATGTATAAATATAAGTATACCTATATGTGTAACTAAATGTATAACCACATGTAAAAATATTTATAATTACATGTATAACAACATATAACATTATGTTTAACTATATGTGTATAGCTATATATAAATATTTGTATAACTATATAAAACTATATATAATTAAATATAACTATATTTGTAAATATGTATACATATATATAAATCTATATATTTGTTTATAACTTTGTATACATTTATGTATAACTACTTAAAACTACTTTTATGAATATATCTATATATAACTATTTGTTTAACTATATATAACTATTTATAACTATATATACTATATGTATAACAACATATAACTATAAATAATTGTATCTTACTATATGTATAACTATAAAAACTTTATACATAACTATATTTAAATATATAATTTACAACATATATTTAATATAAATGTTTATATATTAGTATATAAAGATGTATGTTACTATATTTATACCAATACAAAACTATATTTATAAATATATAAAATTATATGAAAAAAATGTATATTCCTACTTGTATAAATATAAGTATAACTCTATGTGTAACTATATGTATAATCATGTGAAACTATATTTATAATTATATGTATAATAACATACAATATTTTGTTTAACTATATGTGTATAACTATATATGTATAACCACTTTAATAGTGTTATATGTATTAAAGGCTAAAGTTATAGTGCAAATGAGATTGATTATTATGGTCAACTCACAAAAGTTATTGAGTTGGAGTATCTCGGACTCCAAAATAATAGAATTGTTATATTAAAGTATGAGTGGTTTTATCATACACGAAATGTGGGTGCAAAGATTCATTAAGATTATAAGCTAGTGTATGTTAATCATAAACATGGATTTAGTCAAGATGAGCCATTTAGTATGGTAATTTAAGCCACTAAAGTATATTTATTGTACATATTTGAGTTTATCTCATGATAAGAGTGATTGGTGGATGATTTGCAAAATTAAAGTTAGATCAAATTTTGAAGTACCAACATCTTAACAAAGAAGTGTAAACTTAGCTATTGTACTGGCATTCCAAGAAGATGACATATATAATATTGAGTCTGTGCATGTAGATGAAGATCTAGAAAATTTATGTGACTCAAATGGTGGCCTAATAGAAATTGAAGATGATCAATTTCTATCTGAAAATGAGTTGAAACTTCCATCAGAATCATACAAAATGTCAGAAGATTCATTGGAGGATGATAGTGATGCCGATAATTAAAATATTATAATTATATTAAATTATTAAACTATCAAAGACTTTCTATATTTTGTTGAAATCTATTGATGTGTTCTATTCTAAACTGCATGGTTGTTCATCATATCTTTATTATTTGTTCTATGTTTTTATTTTTTGTACAATAAATGGCACCTAAAAGACATGATCGTGGTAGAGGTGGATGTGGATGTAGTAATGGACCAAATTCATCTAGTATTTTACACCATGTAGCAAATTTAGTACCCTCTCATACCCACCATATCCAGACTTCAACATCACAATCACCATCTCCATTTCCATCACCATCACCTTCACTAACACATTTACTATCAGCTTTATCAGATATAACCCCACCACCCATTTTCCTTCCTACACATACTTTTTGTATATTATCATCTTCTATATCACATTTTACACCAATAGTTCCCCCATTTACAAAACCATCGACATCATCAAATGTTGTGTCTTCCTCTACATTCAGTGCTACGTTAGTAATTGAGATTGTGGATTGGAGGTGTAAGAAATATATAAATATTACTTGAATAAAAAATTATGATGTTTCTGTTAAAGGTTTTTTTATATATAGTTATGATTTGTTTTTTTTCAATGCTATTTATTTATTTTTATAGTTTTATTCCATCTAACAAGTATTCGGCTATAATTAAAAAGTCTTTCAAGAAAAAGATTGATTCTTAAGCATTCTCGTGGAAGAAAGTTTATGAATTGATAAAAGATTTTAATGACTTTCAAGCAAAAATAATGAAATAAAAGCATTGAAAATTAATTATCTAATAAGTTTATTATTATGTTAGTTATTATTCAAGCGGTAAATAATTATGCCTTTGTTATTAATATAAATTCTTTTGTGATTTTTCTATATATAGAATCTGTGCACATGGCTACCCAAATTTAATGGAAAGATAAAGTCATTGTGGGAGAACAAAGATGCTGAATGGTATTCTGATTTTGTCCATAAAATTGAAGAATATAAAGAAAGACCGGATTTTATATCCAAGGATGATTGGCCCAAGTGGTTTAAGTATTGGGATGAGCCAGATGTGAAGAAAAAATCAGAGATTTCTAGCAAATATCGATGAACTGAGGTAGCCAGACTAGGTACAGAAATGTCTCATCACATAGGAGGGTCAAAGTCAAGCATTGAGCATGCTCAAGATTTGATACAATTTTAAAATTTTAAACATTTATATATATAGTGGTTTTCCTAATAGTCTAAATAAATAAAATATGTTTGTAGTTTTATTAATATTGTTAAAATTTTTTATAATTTAAAATTTTATGACTTAATAAATACATACTCTAGGCTGAAAAAGTTGGTCGATATCTCAATTTTTATGAGATTTTCAGAAGGATACATGTGAAGAAATTAGATGGTCAGTTTGTTGACAACAAGTCTCTAATGGTTACTATAAGAATCTATTATATTAATAAAATTTTTATAGTACTATAGTAAATTTTGAAAGTTGTTTGGAATGTAAAATATTAAATTTATTTTATGTATATCTATAATATTATTTTTTCTATTTTATCATAGGAACTAATTGAGGAATGTGTGACAACTACTTCTCAACAAGTTGAGAGTTCTATTGATCTTCAACCAATTGACTATGATCGTATCTATTTGGAGACCATAGAAGGTCATAATAAGTAATGGAGTGTATGGCATCATCACAAAGGGAGTGGAATTTTATTGTAGTAGTCGTGCTTCTAATTTATCTATCACAATATTGGTGGATGAGGTGGTCAAATAATAAGTAATGGAAACAAATGAATGATTTGAAGTTATGGAGACCAAAATGAAAGAGAAGAATGGGCAGATATCTCATTTGAAGGAAGAAATGCAGGAAATGAAAGAAGAGAATGATGAGAAGATTGCTCATTTGAAAGAAGAAATGTAGGAAATGAAGAAGAGAAAGATAAGTAGATTACTCATTTGAATGAAGAAAAGCAAGAAATTAAAGAAATGAATGATGAGATGAAAGAAACTAAGAATTTAATGCAATAGTAGATATCTTATATGGGGTCACAGTTAGCAGCATTGACGCGACAAATAGCTTTTCGAGATTCAACTACAAAACCTTGTAAGAGAGGCTAACGCACATTCAATAATTAATTATGAGGATGATTTCGTATTATAATTATTTTTGAACTGTTTTTGATATTTGTCTGTGTGTAGAAAAACAAATGATATATTTTTTGAGGTATCAATTTTTTTTATTCTAGTTTTGTTATTTGCTTTGCCAATTAAACTAATAATGAATCTTTGCTATACATCTGATGTGAGATTCATGAAAAAATTTTGATTCAAAGCTGTCAGACATTGTCATGGTCCTTCCTATGCATGGGTCCCATCTTTGGCTATCTCTGCTAGATCAAAAGGAGACCAAGCTTCTATTATATTCATTATTCCTGAAGTATATATGATATTTTTTGAAGTTGTATAACTATCAGCTTAGATTTTTGTTTGTTCATGTCTATAATTACTATTTTAATATATCTATGAATATGTTTGAGTGTACTCAAATATTTTGGGTAGAGTTTTAGCCTATTATAGGTATGTAAAAGGCATGGCTGGTCCTCTTGGTGTTAGGAATAGTATGTTAGCTTCTGAAGTTGTGAGTCGAACAAAAATTTTAGTCCCACGTAGATGCAAGTTTCTTTTTGACACTCTTATTTCGTGTAGTTCTACGTTGTCATTGTTCAGATCTGTGACTACTTATTATCAGTCATTTTGTGAATAAAACTACTGAAATGTTAATAGCCATTATGATTGCTAATAAAATTCAATTAAATCTGTTCATTTTGCTTGTTCTCCTTCTCTTGCATGTTCATAGTTTCATGGATGACGATGGGCTGAACATGAGGAACTATGGCTATTAAGAGCTATTTTTCCAGGGGCATCTTGGTCTACAACTGATCCATAGCATGGGAGACCAAGACATGAAGCCTTTCTTACTAGGAAGCGATCTTAACAACTTAATGGTTAATGCCAACAATTCATTCAATTTCCACGAATGCATTGTCTCTAACACTTCTCTTGAACTGCAATACATGAGAGATGGTTGGATAAACTACAAAGATTAGCCCCTGAAGTTTTGTGGCTTCTTTATGAAGTATAAATGGGATAATACTAATTTGTTGCAATTTTGTGTCATCTGAGGCTATGTGATTATATTTATGTGTGTATATATGTATGTATATACTATAGTATATATGTACATATATACTCTATATCATATATACTACAGTATATATGTACATATATACTCAGTATCATATGTACTTAGTATATATATAGATATACTGAGTATATATGTGCATAAAATAGTGCAGTATATATTACATATAGATTGCACTAATATATTTACATATATATTTTAGTATATATGTATGTATATACTAAATTTGATGCCATGATCTCTAAGAAATTTGACTAGATTTTTAATTCCATCTTAATTTAATGCTTGCATGATGATGCCACAAGAGAAAACTAGCAATGTAGATTAAAAAGTTAATGATGAAGGGACTGATTGACCCAGAAAAAACTAATTCCTTCTCTTTGTTTCTTGAAAGTAGAGTTGTTTCCTTTTGCTTGTACAAGGATTTTGAAAGAATTCTAGAAAATACTTATGGCATGTATATTTTGTGAGTTCTACTTTTCTTTTCTTTTCTTTTTAGATACAATTTTTAAGATTCTCATCACTACTAATAACTCCTTTTTTCTCTTGTAATTGTGTAGGTTTTTGAAGCCTTAACTCAAAATATTCTTGCAAGAATGATTGAAATTGTGGAAGTCTGTGGTCTAGTTATTTTACTTCTTCAAACCCTACCATCACTCATGACTTTGTGCACCATGGTCAAGTTGAGTTACATTTCATTGCTCATTATTTACTTACACGAAAACATGATGTGCATTCTTTGATCATTGAATTAGAATGTCTCTGTTGTTCCGGACATGTTAGTATGTTAATGAGAGATTTAGAAAAGAGACTCACTCTGAAATAGTTTCTCGGTTCAATGAGAGGTTCCTCTTATATGTGCAAATAAGAGAAATGCTAGTATATTTCTTATACATACATACTGAGTATATATGTTAATATATACTATATACTATAGTATATACATACCTATATACTATAGTATATATGTACTTATATACTACAGTGTATACGTACTTATTTACTACAATATATACATACTTATTTACTACAGTATATACGTACGTATATACTATAGTATAATGTACATATATACTTAGTATATCTACAGATATATTATAGTAAATTTACAAAAATACTACATAATTATATGTACATATATACTACAGTAATATATGTAACTAGTGAAATGCTAGTATATATGTACATATACACTATAGTATAAATGTACATATATACTACAGTATTATATATTTATCAAAATAGAACTTTTTTTATTTATTATTTGAATTGATTGACTGGTTTAATTTTCATACAGATATGATACTACAATGTTCCCTATACAAAGCTTGTAGAAGTGAAGGGATTTTTCAAAAGACATGACGACCCACGACTAGGATAACTTTGTCGTAGCAGAAATATGGTGATCAGAGGAGATGGGAGAGAAAAAGGAAAGTCAATTTCACTGATAGATTGTACTTTATGCAATGTCATTAGATACATTGATGAAAAAGGTTTAATAAAATTTTATTATGTTTTTGTTTTAACTATGCAAAACAAGGGTTGCGTAGAATGTATTTATTCAAAATTATTATGCAAAAAATATTTTCATCATCCTATGTTGCACATGAGCATGGTAGAGTGCTCTATTTTTCTATGTTCAAGTTTCTTATTGTTTCGTTGATGGTTACAATTACTGATGATCTATCTCTATTTCATCTGTCAGTTCTTTTGTTAGACTGTCAGCTCCGTCATTGAGGGCAAAGCAACACACTTATAGACCTTGGGACTGGAAGAGAGTTCTGGTTACGGGGAGGCAAGATGCAAACTTTGATGCACCAAGCCTGGCTCGTGGCTTGTCTTCCAGGTTTTCCTCTAAGAGTTTTTATAGATATTTTTCAATATTTAAATAATCTTTGCATTTCTTATTTATATTGATAGTGAAGTTTTGTGCCATCTTTGTAATGTATAAATGGGGTAATACTAATTTGTTGTAGTTTTGTGTCATCTGAGGCTATGTGATTATACATATATACATATAATATTGTAGTATATACTTACATATATACTATAGTACATATGTAATATATATTAAGTATATATATATATATATATATATATATATATATATATATATGTATATGTATATACTAAGTATATATCTACGTATATACCAAGTACATATGTATGTATTTACTGGGTATATATATACGTATATACTGAATATATATGTACGTATATTACTATAGTATATATGTACATATATACTGAGTATATCTACATATATACTATAGTATATAAGTACATATAATTCTGCAATATTATATGTGCATTTATACTGAGTATATATGTACATATAATACTTCAGTATATATGTAGATATATACTCAGTTTAAATATACATATAATACTACAGTATATATGTACATATACTATAGTAATTTATCTAACAAGTGAAATGGTAGTATATACGTATATATACACCACAATATAAATGTACATATATACTACAATATGATATATTTATCTAAACATAACTTTATTTATTTATTTATTTTGATTTGATTGACTAGTTTAAATTTCATACAGATATGGTACCGCAATGTTCCCCATATGAAGCTTGTAGAAGTGAAGGGATTTTTCACTAGACATGATGCACCACGACTAGGATATCTTTGTCGGAACAGAAAGATGATGACATGAATAGCTGGGGGAGAGAAAGCAATGTCAATTTCATGGATAGATTAAACTTTATACACTATCATTAGATACATTGATAAATAAGATATAATACAATTTTGTTATATTTTTATTTTAACTATGTAAAATATTGTATTAGAATAATATATTAACTGATTTTAATTCCTGTTAATTATAAATTATCATTTATAGTTTTTATTTTTACTCAATTTAATATAAAAATATGAAATTATTTAATTAATTTTTTTGAAAAAAAAATATAATAGTGAAAATAGTTTTTTGAATAAAAATAACTAAAGAATTTTCCCTTGGTAATTTAGCTAGGAATTATTCTTTTGCTAATTTAGTTAGGAAATTTTCTGAAGCTTAAAATTCAGGTAAAAATTAGATAGGGAAATTATTAATTTAGCTAGGGTATTTTCCGTTGCTAAAATTTTTTAGCTAGGGATTCTTTCCCTCATTATTTTTTAGCAACGAGCACTTTAGCTTGGGAAAGGTTCCATTATTATTCCATCATTATATCCACTTTAGCGATAAAAATAACCCATTGTGCTTGGGAAAATTCCCAAGCTCTTTGGGATTTTTATTATAGTGGTCTATCAATCTTTCAATTAATTTCTCTATCAAACTATTTATCAATGTCTATCAAACTGCCTATCTATATGTCTATTTGTCTTTTTGTTGTCAGTCTATCTATCTTTCAATTTGTTTGTTTGACTTTTTGACTATCTATCTACATGTCTGTATATCTGTATGTTTGTCTATCTATCTATCTATCTACCTGCATGACTGACTTATTACATGGCTGCTTGCCTATCTATCTATCTATTTATGGGTGTGCATATATATTTAAATATCAATCAATCAAACAATCTATCTCTCTAACAATCTATCTATCATTTTGTCTATTAAACTATCTATCTAATTGTCTATTTTTCTTTTTTTTGCCTATCTATCTATATTTCTATTTATTTGTTTGACTTTCTAACTATCAATCTACATGTCTATCTATCTCTGTGTTTGTGTGTCTATCTCTCTACCTGCCTGACTATCTTCCTACTTGTCAACCTGCCTGTATATCTAAATAGACAAATATATCATCTATTTGTCTATCTATCTGTCTATCTATCTTTCTGTCTATCAATTAATATATCTATATGTCTATCTATCTGTCTATCTACTTTTTTTTCTATTTGTCTATTCTATCTATCTATCTATTTGTCTATTTTTCTATATTTCTATTTGTCTGTCTATCTGTCTGTCTATTTATCAATCTATCTATATATCTATTTGTGACTCTATCTATCTATCTATTTATCTATCTATATGTCTATCTATCTTTGTATTAATCTATCTATCTAACTATCTATTTGATTATCTTTATTTTTATCTATTTATCTATCTTTTTGTCTATCTATCTATCTACTTGTTTATCTATTTGTATATCTATCTATCTATTTATCTATCTTTTTATCAACATATTAATCTAACTATCTATCTGTATATCAATCTATTTATCTATCTATCTATTTGTTTATCTATCTAGCTATCTGTCTATCTATCTATTTGAAAAATAATTTATTTATCTATCTATCGGTCTATCTATTTGTCTATCTATCTATTTATCTATCATCTATCTATCTATCTATCTAACTATCTATTTGTCTATAAATCTGTCTATCAATTTGTCTAACAATCCGTCTATTAATCTTTATATCGATCTTTTTTTTCAATGTCTATATATCTATCAAAATGTCTATCAATCTATCTAACTATCTGTATATCTATCTATCTATCTATATATTTATCTATCTATCTAACTATATTTATTTATTTCTTTCTATTTGTCTGTCTATATATCAGTCTATCTTTCTGTCTATCTAACTCTCTATCTATTTATCTATTTATATATCTATCTATCTTTCTATCTATCAATCTATCATTAAGTATATCAATATATCTATCAATTTATTAATCAATCATTCTATCAATATGTTTATCAATCTTAATATCATTTTATCTATCAATCTATCTATCTATGA
Source organism: Sapria himalayana (assembly GCA_029783825.1). Taxonomy (NCBI): domain Eukaryota; kingdom Viridiplantae; phylum Streptophyta; class Magnoliopsida; order Malpighiales; family Rafflesiaceae; genus Sapria; species Sapria himalayana. The sequence continues at coordinate 251,629 of JAREIK010000531.1, read as the reverse complement.
ATATATATATATATATATCTATCAATCTATATGTATATCTATCTATCTATCTATCTATCTGTCTCACTATTAAATTATCTATCTACGTATTTATCAATATGTGTATCAAACTTTTTATCAATCATTCTGTGTGTCTATCTATATAAATGTTTATCTATCTTTCTATCTATTTATGTGTCTATTTGTCTATCTATCTATTTGTCTTTCTATTTGTCAAACTATTTTTCTATCTATCTGTCTATCTATAACTCTATCTATATATATATCTATCAATCTTTCTATCTCCATATCTACTTGTCTTTCTATCTATCTATCTATTATATATTTATCTATCTTTCTATTTATCTGTCTATCAATCTGTCAATCTATCTGTCTATATAATTGTCTATCTATCTATTGATATATGTTTTTCTCTATCTTTTTATCTATTTTTCTATCTATCTATCTATCTGTCAATCTACCTTTCAATCTATCTCTCTATCTATATATGTGTGTATTTATGTGTATATATTTCTGTCTATCTTAATATCTATCTATATGTCTATGTATCTTTCTATCAACTATCAATTTATATGTCTATCTATCTATCTATCAATCTGTCTGTCTATCTATCAGTCTATCTTTTTATCTATCTATCTATCTTTCTATCTATATGGATATCTATATTTCTATCTATCTATCTATCTATCTATCTATCTATCTATCTTTCTATCTATCTCTTTATCTATATATCTATCTGTCTATCTATTTTTCTCTATATCTAACTATCTATCTATTTTTTTTATCAATATATCAATATAACTATCTAAATGTCTATCTATCTGTCAATATATAGTTATATCTATATATCTATCGATTTTTAATCTATATAATAATATTTTTATTCATGTTCGTGTAGATGTAACACTACAAGAAAATATTCATTTAGCTAGAAAATTTTAGATAGTGATCAATCCCTAGCTAAATTGGGAGGGATTACCTAGGGAATAGCATGAGATTTATGATTTTTCATTGAATTAAAAATTTGCAACGGATTAGTGATGGAATATTTTTTGTAAATTCCGCTCAAAAAAGCGGGGAATTTAGCAATGGATTAGCGATGGATTAGCAATAGAATATTTTCATAAAATCTGCTCAATAAAAGTCGGGAATTTAGTGAAAGATTAGTGATGGATAAATGATGAAATATTTTTCATAAACTTCACTCTAGAAAAACAGGGAATTAAGCAATGGATTTAGCGACGGAATTTTCCTAGCTAATAAAATCCTAAATATAGCGATGGATTTAGTGATGGAATTTTTCTAGCTAATAAAATCTAGAATTTAGCGACGGATTTAGCCATGGAATTTGCATAGCTAATTACATCAGGAACATAGCGATAGATTTCAGCGACGTAATTCCCTAGCTAATTACTTTTGGAACATAGCGATGGATTTTATCGATGAAATTTCTCTAGCTAATTACATTCCGAAATATAGCGAAAGATTTAGCGACATAATTTCTCTAGCTAATTACATACTGAATATAGTGACAGATTTTAGCGAAAGAATTTCCCTAACCAATTCCATCCTAAATATATCAATGAATTTTAGTGACGGAACTTCCCAAGCTAATTAAATCTAGAATATATCGATGGATTTAGCGACGAAACTTTCCTAGATTATTAAATCCAGAATATAGCGAAAAAATTATAGACGGAACTTTCGTATCTAATTAAATCCCAGACATATGGACGAATTTAGTGATGGAATTTCACTAGCCAATATTTAATTATTTATTTTTTTTAATTTATTATTAGTTTTAATATTTTATTTAATTTTGTTTATTAAATTTATGTTAATGGTCTATAGATGAGTGGTCCTTGAAAGAAACATTCTCCTCATTAAATTATAAAAAAAGGATATTATAAATAAATAATTTAAAAAATATAAAAATACAAAAAACAATTATATTAATAAGGACTAAAATTACTATTTTTATGATGTATTAATTTTTTAAAAAATTATACAAAAAATTTTTCTAAAATGTTTAATTAAGAAACTTAATAATTTGTATTAAAGTAACATTAAATAATTAATTCAATAAGAATAATAATTTTTATCAATATTTTACAAATTAAATTAACATACATTAAAATTTATACTAATATAAATGTAAAATAATTCATTGTATGATAAAATAAAAAATATATTCAAAAATATTTGAATTAATGAATAAACTAGTAAATATTAATATTATTATAATGTATAAAAAAAATTTTATGATTATAGGAAACTTTTAAAAAAATAATTAATACAAAATTTGAAAATCTTTAATTATAATAAAAATTTAAATTTTTTTATTAAATTTAAAAGAAAATTATTAATATTTAAAAATAAATACATAAAGGTTTTCCCCTACTAAAATTTATATGAATTAAATAATTGAGTAATATTTTTACTATTAGCTTTTATTATTTAGTCTTTATTAAAATAAAAATTATAACTTTTTTTAATTATCTTCTCACCTTAAGTAATTTTAAAAATTTTAAAAATTATAAATGATATCAAATAATATGAAATTTTATGCCTTTAAAATTATTTCATATTATCTTTATAAAAATTAATATGAATTCTTAAAAATTTATAACAATAAAATATATATATTTATATATTTTTTAACATAGAGAGTGTTTTATAACACTTAGGATTGTGGCTTGAAGACCAATCATCTTTTCATGGGTGTCTTGCTATATGAAGTTTGTAATTTTTGTAGCCATTTGATTTTTTTTTCTAGTTATAAAGATAAATATCTATTTTTTGAAGTTGTTTTTATATTTATTGTTTAATTAATTTTATAATAAAAAATTGTACGGTGTTTTTTTTTCATGTGTACCTTACTACACACACATGAGCTTTGTTGAAAATAGTTTGATAATAAATAAAAAAATGAGTCTTTATGTATTATAATTATTTATTATTTATTTAGCTATCTATACATATATGTAAATCTATATATATGTAATAAATATAGATGGATAAAAATATATAACTATATGTAAATCCTAAAATTAATTGAAAAATGAATTTTTATGTATAAAAAAATGAATTTTAAAAAATGAGACTTTATGTAAATATATGTAAATCTTTGAAAATATATCAGAAAGAGATTTATCATCAATTCAACTTTAACATATATGTATAAATAAATGAATTGAAAAATGAGTATTTATGTAAATATAATTATTTATTGTTTATTTAGTTATATATAGTTCATTTTTTATCCATATATGTATAAAAAAATGAAGTTTACAAATATATGGATTTCAACTCTAACATGTGCTTAAGAGCATCTCCAAGAGGCTCGGTGTTTGCTTCTGTAGTTTATCTCACCTTATCTATAAACCCTCACCAGACTCCAACTCCAACTGGCTTCGATTCTTGAGGGGGCCTCTGGAAGACAAAACTTCTCTCTCCGCAACATGCATGGTAGTGATGCCGATTAGAAAGAGATTTATCAGAATGCAGTCATCTTTTACCGGTAAGTCATTCCATTAATTTGATTCTGATCATGTAATGCAATTCACATAGAACTCATGTGATTGCTCAGCAATAATCATATGCAACACAAAACTATGCGCACTAATCTTTCCATGCTAGTGCATGTGATTCCATCTCCATCTTTTTCAACAGTTTGAAGAACTCTAGTCGGGTATCAAAAGAAAAGTATGCCCTATTACTTCGTTTCTGGATGGTTTTTATTTTTTTGATATATATTGTTCATACACACACACACACACACACACACACACACACACACACACACACACACACACACACACTGTATGCATATAGATCTATTGTATATATATATGTATATATAAATTATATATATAAATAAATATGCACACACAAACACAATATATATAGACATACACATGCACACAATATATATATATATAAGTATGTATGTATATTGTATATATCGTATATATATGGTTTATTTATATGTATAATATAAAAATAAGAAAATAAAAATTAAATAATATTTTTGATTTTTATAAAAAATGCAAGTTGGATTCCTATTTAATCTGACCCATAGTGTATATATATACATATACTTACCACATATATATTGTATATAAACAATATATAGATAGAACATACATATACATACATACATACATACATATAATTAAAAATAAGAAATATAAATTATAAAATATTTTTGATTTTTATAAAAAGCAAGTTGGATTCTTATCTGATCTAACCCTTTACCCATAGTCTTTCTTTTATATATTTTTTTAAAAGAGGGTTGCCGATTTTTTTAGATACATACATACATACATACATACATACATACATATAATGATAAATGATAGAATCAGGTTGATTATTTTCAATACACATAGATATATTATTTTTTCAATTTGTTGTAAGAAATATTAATTTTTTTAATTTAAATAACAAATATAATTTCTATTTGGGATACATAAACATACTTTTTTTATTAGTTCTGACACAATATTGTTAGTACGAGTATCTTACCTTCTTCAACCCCTGACCCTCAAAATTTATAAATGACCCAAAAGATAAGATGAGCTAGGTTTGAGTGGGACAAAAAAAATTGTTAAATTTAGTACCACTAAACATTAATTATTCATTTTCCCAAACCAAGTATAATTTTCCCATTTATTATTACCCAAAAGATTTGTTAACATTTTCACTTCATATATATATATATTAAAAAATATTCTATTTGTAAAATACAACTCTTACAAAATGTATATGCACTTTATATTCATATTTACATTTAATTACTCCTTAAATCTATGAGAATCACACACACACACACACACACACACACACACACACACATGCATGCATGCATGCAAGTAAACATATATATATATATATCCATATTTCTTTCTATCAAAACATCTACCTAAGTGAATTGAGTTTTATTTTCAAGTTTCAAAACTTTCATAAGAAACACACACACACACACACAAACATACATACACCACAAGTGTATGTGATGAATTGTTTTCTCGTTCTTTTTAGTAAAAAAAATGACATAAAAAGAACCTTATTTTTTAATAGCACTTTTTCAATGTTTTTGTTGAAGAATAATTGAGGGAGAAGTTTTAGAAGAACAAGAAAATATAAAAAAAAAAGCAAAAAAAAACTTTTGCAATGTAACAAAGATAATCTAATATCATTTAAGTTTATGGAACACATTAATATCAATGGAGACAATTATAACATATAGTTGAAAAAGCAAATCAGTTAAAGTTATTACACATGTTACAATCACCATGCTAAGTGCTAAGTGCTAACAATGTCTGATCTGTCATCTGTGGGAACCTGTGGGCAGTGAATCAAAGAAGTCCACCGAGACAAAAAAATTCCAATCTAACGGCTTGAAACACGTGATGATGATTATCACAAAGACCTCTTCTTCTTTTTGGAAAATATATCATATCGAGTGATTAAATGTATTTTAAAATTCATTCTCTCTATGTTTCTAATCTCTCTCTTCTACTTCCAAAATTATTGAATCTAAAAAAAATTATGATCTTATCTCCTAACTAGAAAGTAATCACGATTTAACTTTTATTATTTAGAATAACAATGAATAAACTAATGTAAAAATTTCAAAATATTAACAATTTTAAAATCACAAGTTAATTAAAATTCAAAATAAAAAAAATTAGATTATTTAAAAATTTAAAATCTTCTATCTTCTGTGCATCATTGCCGTTCAACATAGTCGGGCATGGCAGTGCACTTTGCTGTGCTCACCATGCCATGCTGGGCTGGTGGACAACGCCACCATGCTATGTTGTGAAAAAATGAGTAATGCCAACATGTGATGACCTATTTAACACCTCTTGTTTGAATTGAATGCAGGCTATCCTGGAATAAACCCAAGTTTGCTTGGAAAGAATGCAAGCAAGCATGGAACAAATCTAGGCTAGCATGGAACTCTAGCTTGGAATGAATCCGAGTTAGCTTAAAATGAACATGAGCTAGCCTAGAATGAACTCGTGCTATCCTAGAATGATGTCTAGCTGGCTTAGAATGAATCCAAGCTAGCTTGGAATGAATCCGAGCTAGAGGTGTGAAGTGGGCCATGTCGTGCAGGCATGACCCACTTTTTCTTAGCACGGCCATGCCGTGCACGGCATGGTTAAAATCTCATTCCAAGCCAGGCATAGCAGCCTGATAGGCACGACAAAGTGCATGGTCTTGCTCACCATGCCGAATGACAAAGAGAGGAAAACCAGAAAAAAAGTAATCATGTGACCGAATGTTTTTTAAAAAATAGACCGGCCCGTGATGCGGCGGTCAAATTTAAAAAAAATAATAAAATTGCCCATAAAGGTTTACCATGCATTGACACCGACATGAGGCACGACTCATGCCGGCACAGTAGGCCATAAACCCTGCCTAGGGGTGCTCGGCCCGAGGCACAGTTCTAGATTGTGCCATGCTGGGCCAGGCACTACTGATCTGGGACATGCCCGGGCCGCCCGACTCATTTGACACCCTTATTCCAAGCTAGGTTAGAATGAACTTGGGCTAGTCTAGAATGAACCTGGGCCAACTCAAAATGAATCAAGCTAGCCTATAATGAACCCCTACTAGTCTAGAATGAATTCATACAGTCATGCTAGCCTAAAATGAATACATGCTGGATTGGAATGAATATAGGTTAGCTACATGAATTGTGTGCAAGAATGTCAAAGTTTGGCCTGACATGTTCCTACCAGCCGACAAGCCATACCAGGTTGCAATTTTCAGAGCCATGTAATGCTAGGCATGACACAATGCGACTAAGCCTAAAATATGACATTCCACTTGGCATGGCCTGTTGGATATCTCTATGAAGATTATTTCTAACTGTGGGAGGCCACTAATGAAATAAAAATCTTTATGATGACTATTTTATCAAGTTTAGAGAAAAATATTTTAATAATCAATATAAAATATATGAGTAATCCTGCTAACAATACATCTTATCTTATGATAATTTATCTCCTCATCTAGATATGTTTTCATAATGAACACCCACCTATGGCACATCTTAGAGAGGCAATCATAATATATGATATAATCTTAAATGAGATAATATTTAAGAATGAGATATGAGTATCACAGTACAAAAATACCTATACAATATGATGCTGGGTAGAAATCTTCACTTTATTTTAAAGAGTGATTAGAAGACTAATATCATAGGAATTGATGATCAGAACACATGGCTACATGGGAGACTTTTAGATTCTCTGAACATGCAATGCGTGTCCATTCTCAATACAAACTCTATGTTTTCTACAATAAAGTCTTGTAGTCTCTAAATCATCATGATCCAGAATTAGAGTAGACCCGAGGATTGCCAAGTTGTATGGACTTGAGAGATATTTATTTTCTTGTGAAACTTCACACTCTCTAGAGTTAACTTGATCTATACTTATTGGTCAATATGATGATTTCATATAAATATTATCATTAAGTGAACCAAATTCAATTGTAAACAACGAGTGATCATCCCACCTCATTGGAGGCTCAGGAAAGACTAAAATTAATTTACTCACATATATTATTTGGACTCTTGTTCTAGGCTTGTTTAAAAATGAGTCAACTTTAAAAAAATATCAATATTTACTAATACTCAATTAGATCCTGGTTAAAATTACTAGCATACTTTTTAGATAATAGATTAACCAAGAAAATTAAATCTCAAAGTACTAGGTATTACCTTATATTGTCATAGGAAAAAAAAGATGAACAAAACAAACACACCAAAATACACTAAAAGATATTAAATAACGTCTTTTTCCAAAATAAATGATTAAAAAAATCATATAATAAGAAATGATAAAAAAAATATTCAATTGATAAAATAGATTTGATTAATATATTTCCGAAAGACTATTTCAAAATACTTCGATTAAAAAATATGAGTTGTCTCAATCAAATATCTATTCATCATTTTTAAAATCTCATTCCATGATGATGTGTCTGTACATGAAGTCTGGTATATAACCTCAAGATTCATACATAAAGTATGAAAACTATCTGATACATTATTACTTATACTATTTTTTTATATTTTCATTAAGATGGTTTTATATCTTTTTATGAAATGACTGAAAATAAAAAAAAATATAATTTAAAAAAAACGAATTTAAAATTTAAAAAATCAAGTGAAACCTATATAATTATCAATCAATATGATAAAATATCCTAACTTCTTTCTAATTTTATCTCTAGTGAGCTTTAATTTTTCTTCTAAATGTATCAGATCGAATGAATACTTGCTCACACAGATCCGACGAACAAAAAAATATCTTACTAAATATTTCAAAGAGAGATCTAATACCAGACATGAGCAAATATCTAAAAAATAATCAAAATCAACATTATTTATTTAATATATATTATTTTAATAGTTATTATAGTTTCCATTTGTTTATAGTTTTGCAATTTTTTTTATTTGTTGTTTATTTTATTACATATGAGAATACTCGACATATGAGATGTCCCAATTCATATTGCCCATTATATAAGGATACAACATTGTACATTATTTTTCATGGGTAGTATTGATATTTTGAATTTATTTTCAGCATGTTATTAGAGCTAGTACCTTTAAGAGCACAAATACTATATTTTGTAGAGAGAGAAGTGCATGTAGATAGTAACATCACAATCACAGATGCACTGTGGGTAACATTGCATGCATGTACACTACCTCTTTCCAAAGAAGGCACACACAATGTGTGTTTCCCATCTCTCCATCGCATGGCCATTGCATGAGATCTACGTCAATGCCAACTACATCAATGTAGATGGTGCAAAGTGCAAAGTGTAACAATGTGTGCAATTTCATGCACATATGTACATATTCATGTGCAAGTGTGTGACAATGTGTGTGCAAGTGTGTGATAGTGTGTGCGCAAGTGTGTGATAGTGTGTGTAAGTATCTATGTATTCTTCAATCATTTTTGACGGTGTGTCCTTTCAAATTTTGAATCATATAAAAATTATTTAGTATGTTTTCTAGAGATTCTAAAATTAATTATTTTATTTATTTTTCTTGATTATTTTAGTATATAAAAAAGTACACGTATTTTTCATTAATGTCTAGGATAATATTAGAGTGATGAAATATTTTTATAGCAAACTCATTTTTTAGTGAATTCAGGAAGAATAATAATCTAAAGATATAATCAGAATAATTATTTTTCCTCATTCCCCTATAACCCCACTTTAATTTCTAGTTATAAGAGACTAGAGAGGATCACCACCAACTACATATGAACATATTGGTTCAAATTATGATTACCCACCTATGAGTATGGGATCATCATTTGCTATGACAAATATAAATCATATCAACTTTGAATAAAGTGAGATTTCCATGGAAAGGTAATTTACCTTGAGTCCAGATGATACAATAAATAGTCTAGTAATTTACTATAGTTCCTAGTCATGAGTTGAAAACTAGATAATTTACCACTCATAATTTAGAATTTATACTAAGAAAAAGAAACATGTGCATCATGTAGGAATTATTTATATTTCACCTTATATCATACTTTTTAACATTATTTTATAAAATAGTAAAATAAATAATTTAATACAAATATTTAAAAAATAATCATATATTAAAATATATGTATCAAACAGTTATAAAATTTACTATTTGAATCATAAAATCATACATTAGTCTTCCCATGTTACAATCTTTAACAAAAATAGGATTATTAAAAAGAAAGAATAAATATTTAATTGAAATATTTTAGATAATATATAAATCAACCAAAAATTAACTCATCAAACAGTTACCCTTTTATATTATTTCTTACATTATACTCTATCAGATCATGCATAATGGAGATACAACATTTAACTCTCCTCATAATTTTTAAAAACATTTATTTTTTCATTATATCTCCATAAAACATAAGATGAAACCAAAAACTTTGAGTTTAATCTTTCTTAGTTATTTAGTATATAAAAATGATCCACATTTTATAATAAGAGTTTGATATAATATTAGTGAGTACTAACATTATTTTTTTGAGCATATTTATTTTTTAGCGAGTTTGAAGAATAAGAATCCATAAAACATATTTGGATCCATTACTTTTACTTACTCTTCTATTATCCCACTTGAATTGGACCTCTAGTTAAGTGACATGGACATGTATTTGCTACAACTTATAGGTTTAAATTATGATAATATTTGGATTGAGTCATTATATGTATCAAAAAGTTTAAATCAGATTGACTCTAAAGAGAGTCTAACTTTCAATGAGAGAAAATTTACTTTGAGTTTAGATGATTCAATAGCCACGTGAATATATTATATTTCCTGATCATGATGATCCAAAAATTAGGATATTTGACTGCCTAAGAATTAGAGATTATACTAAGAGAAAATGACAAATGAAGTTGTAGCTTATTTAGAGCAAATACTATCTCCCAAAGAGCTAGGCAATCTTAAGGCAAGCGACTCTAATCTTATTTTGTTGATCTACTGACTGGACAGAAAAAAATTATTAATTTTATTCATAAAAATTGACATAATGGTGAGACATGCAAATAAAATATCATCATGATTCATGCCTAGTCAAGAAGTCGAACTTCAAGGACAACCCTCCATATAATAAACATATAGAAAAATAAACATATAGACAATTTAGACTATAAATAGATATCTTGTACATTTATTAGTGAATTAGATAGATAGAAAAATAAACATATAAAAAATTATTAGATTGACTGATTGATAGATAGACATGTAGATACAAAGTTAGTTAGACAAATAGACAAATAGAAAGTAAGAAATATATATAGATATGCAAATAATGAGATAGACATATCGATAGATAGACAAATAAATAGATAGACAAATTGGTAAATGAAAAGATACATAGACTTATAGCCTGATAGACTAATAGATAGATATAGAAATAGATAAATAGATAGATTAATAGATAGACTTATATAATGATAGATAGAAAGATAAACTTATTGTCAAATAGATAGAAAGAAAAAAGATAGATAGATGAAGAGAGCTAGATTGGTAGATAAATAGATTGATAGATAGATAAACAGAAAAAGATATAAATAGATAAATAGAGTTATTGAAAGATTGTAAAATAGATAGATTTATAGATAGATACTAAAATAGGTAGATATATAGATAGATAGACAAATAAACAGATTGACTAATAAACATATAAAAAGATAGGTAGATATAAAAATACATAGATAGATAGATAGATAGATAAAGAGAAAGATAAATAGATAGACAGATAGGCAAACAAATAGATATACACATAAACAAATAGACAAATAGATAAATAGACAAATATACAGATAGAGTGATGAACTAATAGACTGATCGATTAAAATAAAGTTAGATAGTCAGACAGATAGATAAATAGATAGACAATTAGATAGATCAATAAATAGATAGTTAGATAGTTAGACAATAAGATAGTTAGATAGATAAATAGATAGATAGGTAGACAAATTGATATATTGAAAGATAGATAGAAAAATATACAGATAGATAGATAGACATATAGATAGAGAGACATATAGATAGATAAATAGATTGATTGATAGATAGGTAGATACATATACAAATAGATAGATAGACAAATAGGTAGATTGATAGATATATAGATAGACAAAGAGATATCTAAAATATAGATAAATAGACAATATATATATACACAACTAGACAATTAGATAGGTGGTCAAATTGACTGATACACTAAAAGGTAGTTAGATAGTTTAACAGATAGACAGATTGAATGATAGATAGATATAAAGTAAGATAGTAAGATAGTTAATTAGATAGATAGATAAAAAGGTTGATAATTAGATAGTTGCATAGATAGATGGATTTACATATAGATCTTTAGATAAATAAACAAATAAATAGATAGATATATAGATAGATAGACAAATATATATATATATATAGTTAAACATATAGTTAGATAGACAGATAGATAGAAAGATACATACATATACAAATAAATAGATAGATATATAGATAGATAAGTAGATATATAGATAGACAAATAGATAGCTAGAAAATAAACAGAAAGAAAAATAGTAAAATACACATATAAACAATTAGATAGATAGACAAATTGACTATATACTAATAGGTAGTTAGATAGTTTAACAGATAGATAGATTGAATGATAAATAGATATAAAGAAAGATAGTTAGATAGTTAAACAAAAATATAAATAGAAAGATAGAAAGATATAAATAAAGAAATTTAGATAAATAAACAAATAAATGGATAGTTATATAGATAGATAGACATATATATATATATATATATATATATAGATAACTAAATCGACATATAGATAGTTATACATATAGGTAGATTGTCAAATAAACAGACATATAAATAGAAAGATAGATAGATTGACAAATAGATAAATAGATAGATAAATATAGAAATAGATAGACAAATACATTAATAGATAGCTAGACAGGTAGTCATATAGATAGATAAATAGACAAACAGATAGATAGATAGATAGATAGATATATACACATGTAGACACATAGACATATAGACAAATAGATAGATAGATAGATATATAGATAGATAGACACATAGATACTAAGATACATAGACTAATAGAAAGATTCATACATATACAAATACACTTATAGACTAAAAGACATATAGAGAAAGATAAATAGATAGATATAAAGAAATATATATAAATAAATAGACACATACAAATAGATAATTAGACAAATAGACAAATAGAAAAATATATAGATAGATAGATAGATAAATAGATATGTAGATAAATAGATAGATAGAAAGATAGAAGATAAAGAGATAGATAAATAGACAAAAAGACAAATAGCTAGACAGAAAGATAGATAGATAATAGATATAAAGATAGATAGAAAGAAAAATACACAAATAAATAGACAGATATATATGTAGTTGGCATTTAGATAGATAAGCATATATACAAATAGATTGATTGAGAGATAGGCAGATAGACTGATAGATTATTAGATAGATAGATAGACAATAAGTTAGAATGATAGATGGATTGATAGATATACTAATAAATATATAAATAGATATGTAAATAAAGTGACATATAAATAAATAGATAGACAATAGACAGATAAACAAATAGAAAGATAGACAAAAGGTAGATAAGTAGATAGAGAGAAATACAAATATATATATATATATATATATATATATATATATATATATATATATATATATATAATAAACAGTGAAAAAGATAAATAGACAAATATAAATATTAATCATTAGAATAATAGATGATAAAATAGATAAAGTAACATATAGTCAGATAGACATATAGATAGATAGAGAAATAGACAGAAAAATAGGTAGATAGTTAGAGAGATAGATATACAAATAGAATAATAGATTGATAGATAGACATATAGATATACAAATAGATAGATAGATAGCTAGATAGGCAAATAGACCTAAAAATAAATTTATAGATAGAAAGATCATTAGTTAGACAGATAGTTAGATAGTTAGATAGACAGATAGATAGATAGACAGATAATTAAATAAATAGATAGATAGTCACATAGATAGATATACAGACAGATATATAGACATATAGATGTACAAATAGATAAATAGACACATAGATAGATAAATAGATGAACAAATTGATAGATAAATAGATAGAAATATAAAAAGATAGATAGATAAATAGATAGATAGATAAATAAATAGATAAACTAATATTAAGATAGATAGATAAATTGATAATTAGCTAGACATATAAATAGATTGATTGATTGATTGACAAATAATAGAAAGATAAAAATAGACAAATAGAAAAATAGCCTTATTGATAATTAGAGATATAGATAGATAGAAAAATAGATAAATTGATACATAGAATGATAGATAGTAGATAAACAAATACATACATAAAAAAATAGATAAATATATAGATAGATAGTTAAATAGAGAAACACATAGAAAGATGGACAGATAGATATATATATATATATATATATATATATATATATATATATATATATATATATATATATATATATTAAAATATTTACTAATTAAGAAATACTCAGATAAATCGATAGATAAATAAACAATAAGATATATAGATAGATATAAATATTTATAGATAAATAGATCTATAAATAGAGCAATAAATAGATATATGCATAGATGGATATACAAATATACAAATATACAAATAGCTAGACACAAATAAATTGATAGACACTTTGGTATAAAGATAGATAGGTAGGTAGATAGATATAATAGATAGATATCAATACATAGATAGATTGGTAGATAGACACATAGAAAGATATATAGAGAGATAGATAAAAAGATAGATATACAAATAGCAAGATATATAGATACACAAATAGATTGATATATTAATAGATTGAGAGCTAGACAGATAGATAGGTAGAATAATAGATAACCATACAAATAGATAGATAGATAGATATGCAAATAGACAGATAAATAAATTGATTTTAGGTAAATAGAAAGAAAGTCAGTTAGATAGTTTGATGGATATATATTTAGATAGTTAGATATATAGATAGAATTCTAGATAGTTACATTGTTACATAGATAGAAAGATAGACATATAGACATTTAAATAAAAAAACAAAAAAAAAGTTAGATATATAGACTGATTGACAAATTGATTAATAGATATATGGAAAGATAGAAAGATATATAGACAAACAGATAGATAAATAGATAGATAGCTAGATAGATAGACAAAAATATAGAAAGACAAATAGAAATATAGATAGACAAATAAAATTTAGATAGACAAATTTTTAGATAAAAAGATAGACTGAAAGACTGATAGACAATAGACAGATAGATAGTAGACAGATAGATAGTTAGATAGATAGACAGATAAATAGATAGATAGATATATAGACTTGTAGACACATAAACTCAAAGACAAAATGATACGTAGATAGAAAGAAGGATAGACCAAAAGATACATAGACACAAAGATAAATAGCTTGATAGATATATTCATAAATAAAAAAGATACAATTATAGACTAATAGAAAAACAGATGAATAGATAATTAGATAAATAGATAGATAGACACATAGATAGATAGACAAATAGATAGATACATAGATATATTGTTAGATAAATAAATAAATAGACACATAAAAAATAAATAAATAGACAAATAGATAGATATACATCTTGATATATAGATAGATTGATAGATAAATAAATAGATAGATCAATAGATAGATAGATATATAGATAAAAGATAGACTGATGGATAGATAGAAAATTAAATGGATAGATAATAGATAGATATATATATATTATGATAGATATATGGATTGATAAATAGACAAATAGGGGGATAGAAAGATATTAATATAGACAGATAGACATATAGAGATATAGACAGATAGTTGGATAGCCAGATATTTAGATAGCATGATAGACACATAAAATAGATGCATAGATAGATAGATAGATAGATATGCAAATTGACAAATAGATAGATAGATGGATAGATAGACACTCAGAAAGATAGATAGATAGATTAATATATAGATTGATAGATAGATATATAGATAGATAGAAAGATATACAAATATATAAATAGATAAACAAGTTGACATATAGATAGATTGATAGAAAGATACAGAGAAAGACATATAGATAAATAGATAGATAGATATATAGATTGAATAATAGATAGATAGGTAGATATAAATATAAATATACAAATATGCAAATTGATAGTTGGAGAGATATAGAGATAGCCAGATAAATAGATATATAGATAGATAGATAGATAAACAAATATATAGATAGCCAGATAGATATATTTAAATATAGATAGATAGACATATAAAATATAGATAGTTATATAAACATATAGTTAGATAGAAAGAAAGCCAGATAATAATATTAGTAGATATATTAATATATATATAGATATAGATTTATACACAAATAGATAGATACAAATACATAGTTAACAGTTAGACAAATAGACATATATATAGGTATAGAGATTGATCGATAACATTTAGACATATAGATAAATAGATAATTTGATAGATAGACATATAAATAGATATGCCGATAGATATATAACATATTGACATATAGATTGAAAGATAGATAGATAAATATATAGACAGATTCATAATAGATAGATATAAAGATAGATTGATAAATTATATTGAAAGATAAACATATAAACAGATAGACATATAGACAATTAAATATATTAATAGAGAGATACATAGACTTATTAACTGATAATTCAAAGGTAGAGAAAAAGATATTGGCATAGCCATAAAGAAAATAGATAGATAGATTGGTAGGTAGATAGATAGATTAATAGATAATAGATAGATAGATAGATATATAGATAGATTTATAGATAGATATATAGATAGATAGATCAATAGATAAATAGATAGAAAAAAAATATATACAATTAAATAGATAGGCACATAACACATATTCAGATAGTAAGATAGTTAGACAGATAGATACATAGACAGAGATATATATATATATATATAATATATATATATATATAATATATATATATATATATATAGATAGTTAGACAATTCAATAAATAATAGATAGATAATTACATAGATAGAAAAATAGAAAGATAGATAGATAAATAACTAGACAGATTGTCTTATAAACTGATAAACTGATAGATAGTTGAATAGTTAGATAGATAAAAAGATATATCGATATACATATAGATAGTTAGATAGGAAAATAGACAGACAGACAGATATATAGATAGAAAAATATATTGATTAACTTATATAATGATAGACTAATCGACGGAAAGTTAGTTAGATAGTAATATATATAGATAGATTCAAAGATAGATAGTTACATAGAAAGTAGATTGACACAACCATATTTGCAAATTGATAGATAGATAAATAGATACATAACCATATATATTATATATAGTCAGTTATAAATATAGATCGATAGATAGACATATAAAAAGATAGATAGATAGACAGATAGGTAGTCAAAAATATTAATAGATATATATTTAGATTGACATATAGATAGATAGACAGATAAAAAAATACCCAGATTGGAAAATAGGTAGATATATACATAGATTATATATATACATATATATATATATATATATACATACATACATATATATATATATATATAGAAAGATAGACAAATAGATAGTTAGTTAGATAGATATGCTAATATATAGATAAATATATAATAGATAGATAGAAAGATAGACAAATGGACTGATAGATAGATAGATAAATATATAGATATATAGATTTATTAATAGATAGATTGACATAAAAATATTTAAATAGTTAGAGTAGATAGATAGTTTGTTAGTTACATAGATTGATAGATAGGCATATAGACATATAGACAAATAGAATATTAGATTCAAAGACATATAATAGATAGGCTGATAGATAGAGAACAGATATACATATAGCAGATCATAGATAAATAGACAAATAGATTTATTTGACATATTCATAATAGATAGAAATAAAGATAGATTGATAATAGATACCTAGACTTATAGGTCGATAAACTCAAGGTAGATAGAGATGTAGAGACATAGCCTTATTATCAAATAGATACATAGAAAGTTAGATAGAAGATAGATTGATTGAAATTATATTGATAGATAGATTGATAGATAAATATATAGATAGACACGTAGATAGACTAATATATATATAGACAAATAGATAGATATACATAAAAATATATAGATGGTCAGATAGATAGATAGACTATAACTAATAAAAAAATAAATGTTAGATAGTTAGACAGACAGACAGATAGATAGATAAAGACAAATAGATATAAATAGACAATTAGACATTTAAATAGATATATAGATCATCTCCTTCTTCTTGAAATGCTCTCAACTTGTTAGAGAGAGAAACATTTTCCTAGAGAGAGAAACCTGCAATTGGGTAGAATAAGAAGCAAGTTTTGAGATAATTGCAATGGAATTGGATTACTTAGTTAATAAGAAGTCCTTTTCTGATTTTATCAGAAAAACCATGCCCCCTATCGCGAGCTACTCACGATTTCAAGAAAAAAATATTGAGGAACCCTCGATATTCTTTTCACCGAGGAAATTCATAAGTTCTCTGCAACTCACACACACACGCTTGTGGGAAAATTTTCGCATGGAAGGCCACGTATTGATGATATTAGGGCATTCTTTGAATCATTGAAACTCAAAACCTTGATTAAAATCAGATTATTGATGAGAAGCATGTGTTATTACAACTCCATTCCGAGGAGATTCCATCGCTTATGGTTGAAAGGAGTCGGTATATCATGGGATACCCCATGAGAACCTTTAAATGGACTCCAATTTATCACAAAGGAGGAATTGTCGTTGGCCCTGGTATGGATTCTATTACCTATGCTCCCGATTCTTTATTTGATAAATTGGCATTATATCGTATTGCATGTGTTTGGACTCTCCTCTTCTTCTTGATGGTGCTATAGCAACACTTTCTAGACTGAGTGTTGCAAGAATCTGTGTAGAGGTGGACTTAAAGAAATCTCTTCCTCATCGTATCTGGATTGGAAACAGAGAAGGAGGTGGTTTTTGGCAAACTATTGTTACAGAATACCTCCCTCCTTTTGTACATGCTGCAGAAAGATGGGTCATGCTATAGAGGTATGTTTGGTTAACAAAAAAAGAAACGAAAATAAACTGAATCTCGAAGAGAAGAAAGAGAATTTGAAAGTAAAGGAGAAATGGTTAAATATCAAAAAAAACCTCAACCCATTGTCCAACAGATATACAAAATAAAGAAGTTGAAGATCAAAATTAATTGAATATAATAGGCAGTATAGTGAAGAGAAAGAATAGAATA